>PVLD010001757.1:0-143840 GCA_004027595.1 Dinomys branickii | reverse complement strand
GACTTTATTAAGCCTCAGTTTGAAAATTAAAGGAAGAGATTTACCTTTTCTCCTCTTTTCTTAGGGCACATGCTTTCGAAGTTTGCATCTCTAAACTCCCCAGTTAGTCTTGAGAGGGAAGGTCCTATTTTCATTCTTCAGAACAAACTTCAAGCAGCCCTTTGCTCCTTCAGCTTGAGATTAAGAACAACCTATACGGGCTAGGGATATAGTTCAGTGGAATAAGCACTTGCCTAGCAAGCAAAGGGTCCTGAGTTCGATCCCTAGTACCGCAAAAAAAAAAAAAAAAAAAAAGAATAACCTGTACACTGAACAGGATTCTATATATGTATTTCTTTTCCAAGGACAGTAGAAGTCTGAGAAAATTCCCCTATGCCTCTGGCATTATTTCATCCACAAATAAGGACTATATTTCAACCAGTAATTATCAGCATGTCAGCTGCTTTAGCCTCTTGAGTTTTAGCACCCTGTTTCCTAACTGTCACCAGTCCTGTGATGTCTCGTGTTTGAAATGTCAGTAACACTGGAAGGAAAAGCTCACATGGCACATAGTATGGGAGATGATGTTCATTAATGATGACCCTGTGCTTCTCTTCCAAACCTGACTCCCAGACATAAGTAACATCCACAATACCAGCTCATTTAATTGGACTCTTCCGTTGAAAGGTGACTGAATCACCGAAAGCAGGAATAACGTGCTCTTTTAGGATTCACTGGCTTCTGAGTTGAGACTCGCCACAATGATTTCTAAATGATCCCGAGGACTGCTCTTGGGTTTGGGAAATATATGATACTTTTGATGGAGGCCCCAGGAGACAGTCTCATCAGTGAATTTATATATCCATTTTCTGCTCTTATCAACAATATTAACAAAGTTGTATGATAAAGCTTTTTGCTCTAGGACACCAGATGTAAAGGTTAGTTTCCTCCACTGTTTTCTGTGAAAGAAAAATTTTCACAAAAAATATCAAAGCATTTAAAAAATTTTTATCAGTGGTTCCTGGGCTAGTACTTACTGCTCCATGATACCTGAAAATATACTGTGGTGGAGAGCAAAGGGAAGTTATCATCTCTTTTCCCTAAATATTTTCACTAAAACTATACCAATAAGATGTATCCTCTGGTAACAAGGCTAATCAATCAGTATCTTGATTAATTTGAAGTAAACACAACAAATTTTATAGTAATAGAGCTGAGGTGCAGTTCACAAGTACCACACTTTTAAGGGAGTACAAGGTCCTGGATTTCATCCATAGCATTGCAAAAAAAGTGATAATAAATCACTCTTGTTAAACAATTATCAGAGTGAAGAAACATCTTACACAAAAGAAGAAAATTATTTAAAAACCATCATTCAGGTGCCTTCAGAGTAATTTGTTAAGTTACTTATACAGTCAGAGGCTGGATAGTCCCCCAGAAGCCACCTGCATGCTGGAGAGTCAGAGAAATCAGTAGCTGTTCATTCCCAGAAGCTGGAAGCTCAACACAAGTGAGACCAGTAATTCTGAACAGCGAGGCTTAATAAAGTCTCTTCTTTTTAAATATTTATTTGCCCGTACATTACTCACAGGTAACATTTCTGGGAAAATGCATGCTATGGCACCTGGTTTTGGTTATTTGGAATGCTGTCACACTCCTAATATAAAACAAACGGCCAGGTCCCACTTGTTTTGAACTTCCAGCTTCTTGAGACGAACAGCTGCTGATTCTCTGACTCTCCAGCAGATGGCTACTAGGGGGATATCCAGACTCTGACTGTGTAAGTAACTTAATAAATTACTCTAAAGACACCTGAATAACAGTTTCTAAATAATTTTCTTCCATCGTGTAGGATGTCTCTCCAGCTTCTAGCCTCTTGGGCCAAGAGAAAAGCCTGGGAACTCCCTAAAAATGACTGGTGTTGGAAGGTTGAAGTTTTATATCCATGAGAGATGGAAAACTGCAAAAAATTCAATCCCTCTAGAAGAATTGAGCTTGTACATGCTGGAGGGCTTTCCCCTTCCATTTTTGTTCATCTAGGCCCCCAGACTATTATATGGTACCCCCAATTATCAGATGCATTTCCAGTTGGCTGTTCCATATGTCAACTGGCCTCTGGAACTACGCTTTCAGATATACCCCAAAGTGTGCTTTACTAATTTCCTTAGGTATTTTTCAATCCAGTCAAGTAAACAATCAAAATTAATCATCACACAAGCTATATATCTGATAAAAGATTAAGGTCCAAATTATATAAGGAACTTAAATAATTCAACAGCATGAAAACAGTAACCAAATTAAAGAAATAAGTAAAGGATTTCTGTAGACATTTTTCAAACAAATGGCAAAAAAAAATCATATAAAGAATACTCAACAACACTAACCATCAGGGAAATACAAAAGAAAACCATAAGGAGATATCATCTCACATCTGTAAGAATAACTATTATAAAAATAATAAATAAATGCTGGGAAGGATGTGAAAATGGGAAACACTTATGCGTTGTTGGTAGGAATGTAATCTAGTACAATTGTTATGGAAAATAATATGGAGATTTCTCAAAATATTAAAAATAGAATTTCTATATGATTCAGCAATTTTCAGAAATCCCACTTCTTGGTATATAGTAAAATAACATCAAATTGGTATATATGGTATATATAGGGTATATTTATATATTTTTATTTATATTTCAACCCTAAAAAGGAATTCCTGTACTATAGTCTGAATATGTGTTCTGGTAAAATTCATTTATTGAACCCTAATCTCCACCATGGTAATATTAAAGGTGGGGCTTTTGGAAAATGAATTGGCACTGAGTGTGCTGGAATAGGTCATGATGGAGGGTTTCACTCTCATGACTGAGATTAGTGTCTCTATAGTCATGGCACGGAGGGAGCTTGTCTGCCTCTTCTACTATGTAAGGAGCCAGCTAGAAGACACCATTTTCGAAGAGCAAACCTTCACCAGACACTGTGAATGCTGTCACCCTTGATTTTTATTAGACTTTCCAGCCTCTAGAACTGTGAGCAAAATGTTCTACTATTTACAATTTACCTAGTCTAAAGTACCTTGTTATATCACCCTAAATAAACCTAGACACACTAATTTATGCTAAAATATGAGTGTACCTTGAGGATATTATGCTAAGCAAAGTAAGCCAGTCACAGAAAGACAAATACCCCACAATTCCCCTTCTATAGAGTGTCTAAGTAATTGAACTCCTTTAGTCAGCTTCCATTGCTGTGACAAAATAAATAATAAAATCAACTTAAGGTGAGGAAAGATTGAGTTTGGCTCAGAGTTTCAGAGGTTTAGCCCATGGTTACTTAGCCTCATTCCCTTGGGCCTGTGGTGAGGCAGAACATCATAGTGGGGATGGCACAGTGGATCAGAACTGTTCAATTCATCATGGCCAGGAAGGAAAGGAGGAAAGACAGGGGCTACATTTCTAATATCTCCTCCAAAGATAAGGGTTCCCCAGCAACGAAACCTCCTTCCACTAGCCCCTGCTTCTAATTTTTTCTGCTTCTTCAATAGCACCACATGGTGACAACCAAAGTTTTAGAATATTAGCCTTTAGGTAAATTCTAGATCCAAACAATAACATATATTCAAATAGTGCTTGACCAAAGAAAGGAAGGCCTTCCTACACACTTTGCACACAGCAGTGCCAGCCTCTCTGGACATACTAAGAATCAATGGCTGCAGCTTTCCTTATGTGAAATCAGTGGAATAAATCAAACCAATTATGTAATTAATTAAGTGGTTTCTTACACTATACCTGCTGTACAGACTCTCCTACCATTCCTTTCTAGGGAAGTGGCTGAAATGTCATGCCAATGAGAAACAGACAACATTATTGCACCTAAAAATTTAGAGTAAAATTCAATTTTATTGCTACATTACAAAAGTTGTACCCCAAGATTTAAGGAAAATGTTCTCAAGTGACTGAGGCAGAACATTTATGTAAAAATATTAGATGTAGAGATGAAAATGACAGCCAAAATGACCAGATTGCTCTTGAAAATATTTAGAAAGCAACTTCTTTCAAGGAGACAGAGAGTGGGAGTTAAACAAGAGGAAACCTTCTCAGATAGAATTACAGAGATGGGGAAGTTTAATAAATTAGTCACATTTTTACATGAGCTTTACCCTAGGTTGTAGGAAGACAAAAACGAATTGCCTGCTCTTCCCATTGTATCTGAAAATGAAGGTCCAGTTAGTCTCCGCACATGCAATATAATTGCTCTAAGAGCAACCCCTGAGTGCTAATGCTGAAAACATGCCTTCATAGTGTAATGTCACACTTGAAAGTGTAATTACTAAAATTATAACATAGTTTAATGATTAAATATTTTAAATGTATTTCAGATTTATTTTTGTGTATGATATGCTTTCTTCTCGATGAAAATACCCATGTTAGCTAATTATTGATTTTTATATTCGCCCATTTAGAATTGAGGCAAATGTGTATTCAGGGGCATTCACATAGAAGATACCCAGTGAATTTGATAAAGACTTGTTTTATCTTTGTTCAGAGGCCAGACTGTTTCTATTCTGAAAGGTTATTGTTATATTTTTATGTTTAAAAATTATATAACATTTCTAGAAAGTCCTGTCCTACCACGAACCTTCAGGTGCTTCTAAAAAACACTATTAAGATTTGTTCTCATATTTAAGTTCGTATAAGCTTCCATAAATTTCTTTAATCATTTAGAATAGGCTCCTTGATTTCAGAGCTTTTAAGAAGTAGTTTTGATATTGAACTTTTTGCCAAAATAACATTTCCTACCATATATAGATTGCATAATTTATATATAGCTTTGCTCTTATTAACAATGACAATGAGCCACTCATTCATATCAAATAACTGGTTTGACTAGGTAAATATTGATGTACCCACAAAATGTGACCAAAAGTGAAATAATGTACCAAGAAGACTCATGAGACAAATGGAAAATCTGTTCCCTAGGCCAGATGCTGCCGTGAGAAGGTTTGTGCCGTAAGTCCTGACTCAGCCACTTATTACAAGTAGGTACACATGGAGGCAGTGTTTTACGTCAATTGTGAATTAGAGATAGCTGGATAAATATTTCATGAGCAACAGGAAAGAAAACAGGAAGAGCACACCAGAAGGAAATAAATAGTATGGAGCATGAAGACTATTAGACAACAATACAGACATAGAGAACTTGCCAATTAAAACAGGAAACAAAAAGATATTGGGAAGAGAAAACTTCCTAAATTAAAGTAAAACTGTCGTCTAAAATGAGATTCTTCCAGGTGTGACTAGCAGATAAATAGCAGAAAGCCTACACGTGAATTTTATTTATTTATATTTTAATCAGCAAATAAAATTATATACATTCATGATAGATGATGTGATTGTTTCAAAAATATTTCAGTATATATGCTAATTTGTTTCATTTATATTACTAGTTTCTCTTAGTTCATTGAAAATAAAGTTTTGTGCTATTTCTATTTCTTTTTGTAAGAAAGAATCTTTTTTTATCTTGGACATATACTCTGAGCAACATTTTGGCTATTCTTTTAACCAAGATTATGATTACAGTTTTTCACAGAAGTAAGAGGAGTACCTTTTTACATTTTCTCTATTAATACCTACTTATATTACATCAAAATAAAAATATGTATATATTGTATAATGGCTAATCCAGGCTATTTAACACATGAATCACCTTACATATTTATCACTTTGGTCATAAGAATATGAAAACTCAGTGATTTTTCAAGAATACAATGCATTCATACTAACTGTATTCACAATATCCTACAATACTTCTCAAGCTTATTTCTTTTCTAGCTGAAATTGTGCCTCCTTTGGCCACTATTTTCGAAACACCTAGCATCTCCTACCTCCTGTTCTACTTTGTGCTTCTGAGCATTCGGGTTTTTTAGATCCCACATATAAGTGAGATCGTCCAGTTGTCTTCCTGTACTTGGCTTATGTCACAATCTTAATGTTTGAGTCTATCCAGGTAGTTCAGATAACAGGATTTCAGGATTTCCTACTTTTTAAAGCATGAATAGTATTCTTTGTGTTCAGGTACCACATTTTCTTTATCCATTGATGGGCACTGAGGTTGTAACTCTGATTGCAAATAATCCCACACTGAATATGGGAGCGCATATTTTGGCATTTTCTTTTGCATATATACCCAGAGTTGTGGGATTGCTGGGTGACATAATGGTCCTATTTTTACTTTTTGAGGAACCTTCCCACTGCTTTCCATGATGGCTGCCGGAAGTTATATTTGCACCAAACATGATCAGATTCCGTTTTCCCACATACTGAACAGTACTTAGTTTTATTTTCATACCATTACCCTTCAAACCTATGTGAGATGATGTTGGTTGTTGTGGATTTGGTTTGCATTTCCCGGTGCTAAACAATTCTTCATACACCTGCCGGCCATGTGTATGTCTTGTAATGTCTGCCCAGACCTCATTTTACTTTTAAATTAAACTATTTGTTTCTTGTTTTGAATTGTTTAAGCTCTTTATATATTTTTCATATTAACTCCTTTTCATATTTATTGTTGGCAAATATTTTCTCCAGTCCTATAGGTTGTCTTTTCACGCTGTTGTTCCCCTTGCTTTGCAGAAACATTTAATTTGGATATAGTTCTATGTGTTGATTTTTGCTTTCTTGCCTGTGTCTTTGGAAATAAGTATCCACAGTTTCATTTCCCAGATCAATTTCATGGCGTTTTCCCCCCTGTGTTTTCTTCTCACAGATCTCAGTTTTACATATTTTTATTAAAATGCTAATGCATTTTGAGTTAATCTTTATATGGTACAACATAAGGATGTGATTCCATTCCGTATGTGACAATCCAGTTGTCCCTATTCGAATTACTTAAGAGATGATTTTTGTCCACTCTGTGCTCTTGGAGACCAGCAGCATGTCGGTTTACTGTCAGGCTCCGTATTCTGTTCCCTTTGGCTCCGTGCCTGTTTTTATGGCAGCACCACCCTGTTCTGACTGCCATAGTATGTTCTAAGTCAGGTAGTATGATTCCTCCAGCTTTGTTCCTGTTGTTCAGATTGCTTTAGATATTTAGAGGCTTTTACAATTTTATTTAAATTTTAGGAAATTTTATTTATGTGAAAAACATTATTAGAGCGTTCATAAGTATTGTATTGATTCTGTAACTCGCTCGAAGTAACATAAGCATTAATATTAATTTATCTAATCCATTTTGCTAACCTAATATACATTTTTCCAAGTATGAGATATCTTTATTTGAGGCTTTTCGATTTCTTCATCAATGTCTTCAATTTCAATGTGCAGATCTTTCATGCCCTAAGTACTGTATTTTTTATTTTATTTTTGCTACCAATTCTAAATGGTTTTATTTTAAGATTTCTTTGCTTGGACAGTTTTTATTTATCTGTTTATTTAGTTACTTAGTTATAAATTCAGTGAAGTTGCACAGTATAGAATTAACAAATGAAATCAGTAGTGTTCTGTATGCAGGCTGAGGCAGGAAGATTTCAAGTTCAGCCTGGGAAATTTAGTGAGACTCTGTCTCAAAAAGAGGAAAAAATAATAAAAGGCCTGGGGGTGTAGATCAGTGTGAAGACCCTCCATAAATTCTCCTTCTCCACAAAGAATATTCGTGTTTTAAAGTAGATTCAGTAAGAAAGGCTGAGATTGAGTCCCTTAGGATTTGGTTTGCTTTGATAAAAATACTTCAGTTTCTGCTGATTCCAAATTTTCCAGTGTTTTCTATGTTTTTGACTCTTTTTTTAAATGTGCAACAAATTTTTTTGACATAAGTGAAGACAAATAAAGATAGCATGAATAAAATCCCCTTAAATGGCGACAGAACCAGGTATGGGCTCATAGGTTAGACACACCTACCAAGTGATGTAACTGGAGAAACAGTAGCAAGACTTGTTCCAAACTCTCATTTAAGTCACCCTAGCCAGCTGCCTTGCTCTGGAAATTTTCCCCCTAAAGATTTACTGGATGGAAGAGTTCAAGGTAGAACAGACCTTCTGTGGCAGCAAACTGCCCCGTTGGGAGGTCCTGCAGGGGCTGCTGAAGAATTCACACAGGCCTCTCGTGAAGGAATCAGCCTTTGGTCACCTTCTTCTCAGAACTCATCACTTGGAAAACCGTCAAGTTGAGAAAGGAAAGAAGCCACCACATAAATGAATCATTTGACTGACCTTTTCCTCCTTTCTCACTTCTCCGTCCCCAGGACATGAAGCAAAAAGCTACGGCAGAGAGGGGCTGAGGCGGGATCCCTGCTTCAGACCTTGACGCTGCCCAGCTCCAGCTCTTCTGAGCCAAAAGTCTTACTGCTGAGAGAAACGTTTAAGTTGGATCCGAGATCACCAGGCCCACGTTAAATAACTGACAGCTGTGAGATTTCCTCCATGGCATCAGTAAGAGTGGAAATCCAAGTTCCACAGGAAAGCTGAAGGAAGTGATTTTAAAAAGAAATAGGAACAATTTTTTATCTGCCATCAGTCTAGTTGCATCATTAATCTAGCTGTACACTGTTATAAGTAATTCATGTTTAAATCCATGTGTCTAATTCTTTTCTTATTTAACACAGATTTAACAGAAATCCCCGGAGAAAATAGGAGTGCCAATCAGGGGGTGTGATAGAAATAATTTTGATATAAGAGTATAAATTTGAGGAAATAATCCACATACGGATCAGAAACATGTTTGGCAAATGTTATAGAATAAATTGGTAAAGTGGCTTAATCAAATCAGGATTAACTTTATAGTTAACTAGCGATAAGCCAAGGTCTAGTACAGCTGCCAAGGGAAAACAGCAAGGAGGAAAGCCCCTCTTGATCGCTGCTCAAATACTCTGCACAGGTTAATTTCTGTTAATAGCGGTAAGACAGCAGCTTCACCTCCAGGCGTGTATATTGTCACTGGTCAGGCAGGAAAGAACAAAAGATTCATCCCACGAGGTATCGTTATTAAAAATTCATGGAAACAACAGGCTTCTTAGAAACTGTCACCAGTAGACTTCTAGTTACATACAATTGACTAAGTTACACACAATTGACTAGAACCAGATAATATAGCCAACTTTAGCAGCAAAGTAGTATGAAATGTTGAATTTTTAAGTAGGAACAGAAGTCTCAGTTTGGTTGGGAAAGTAGTGGTTTATGAAGTTGAAGGGTGTGTGTTGTTATTATTACTGGTAAATGGTTTATAAAACCAGGAAGGTAAACTATTTGCCCAAAAGAATGGGGAATAAAAGTACACTGATCAGTTTAAACAATCATACATTCGCTTTACTTTTACTTTGAAATCTCATAAAGCAAACTAACTGTAGCTTGCCTATTCGTTACTTCTGAAATGACCTATGTTAATGCTATATGGAAATCTTACCCCCTTACAAGCAATTTCATTTTAAAAGAACCTGAAGGCTTTTCATCCAGTTGTAGGTTCATTAGCCTTTCTAGATTCATTTATTATCCTGCAAATTGAAAAGTATTTTTTTAATTTTAAAGAGAGAAATAAACAATAAAAACTATATAGAATTTCAAAACAAGATGGTAGGAAATTAACAATGATTATCATATTTCATACTGTTATCTTCCAAGAACTCGCTCAGATTACCAAATATAGGCATGTAAGACTGATCAGACAACATAAGCACTAACTGTTCCTTTCAATGAACTAACAGAAATTAGTAGTGCAATTATCTTAGCTCTCTTGTGTGTGTGTGTGTGCATGTGTGTGTGTGTGTGTGTGTGTATTCCCTACTTTCTTTTCTCCTTTCCCCCTTCCAGTTGTTCTTTCAAGTAGTTTATTTCCCTTTCTTGAAAACATCACACTACAATGATATATATGCACCCATGCTTATAGCAGCACAGTTCATGAGAGCTAAATCTTGGAAACAACCCAGTTTCCCAACAACCAAGGAACAGATTTTAAAAATGTGGTATTTTTGTACAGTGGAACACTACTCAGCTATAAAGAAAGATAAACTCAAGGCTTTTATAAGTAAATGGTGCAACTAGATTCCATACTCAGAAGTGAAATAAATCAGACCCACATGTACAAACATTGTATGGTTTCCCTAGTGTAAGTAACTGAAACAGTAAATAAGATCCAAAAGGTACAATAGATACTGTGAATTGAAAAGAATTTGCATCTTTATTGAAGAATGTACCATGCCTGATGAAAATCTCTTGGCCCTGCTTTCTCTTCATATACCACACACACACACACACACACACACACGCACACACACGCACACACATGCACATGCACACGCACCTCTGCTGATGCCTTATCTGGTTTTTAAGGTCTCATGTTGTCTCTCCTATGTGCACATACATATCTGTGTTCAGATTTCCTTTTCATGTAAGAAAATGGGTCAGCTATAACAAACACCTATCTGAACACTCTCACTTAAACTTATTTACCTTTGTAGAGACTCTCCTTTCAAATATGATTACATTATGAGCTACTAGCCATTGGGGATTCCACACTTAAATTTTGGGGAAACCTAATTCACATGCATTGGGTATGCATATGGAAGAGGGACTTTTTGTATCCAAAACCCATTCCTTCTCACATTTTTTTTTACACTTTGAGGATTAGACACAAAAAGAGAGTAATTCAAAATACTCTACAAGAAAACACATATGGGACCAAAAAGCACAGAAAAAACTACATTTGGGAAGACAAAAAAGAAGGTTTTGCCACCATGTGTTACATCATACTTTCCGGGAAAGAACTGGAAGACAAAAAGGCTTAACTTGAAAATAAGATCTGACCATATTAGCCAGAAGACCTTTGTCAAAATAACTAACTTTTCTGAGCCCCAGTTTTTCCATCCCTAAAGTGTGGATGATAACAACTTCCTTATAGTGTCACGTGAAGATCAAAAATAATGCACTTAGCACAGTACCGGGACACACTGAGAAGCTGAGTGCTCCTTTGGGAGCCAGGGTCTCTGGACAAAGCACTTAGTGTCTTGTGCCACACTTTCCCCGTCTTGATAAGAGAGACAGAAACAGCATCTGCTATGTTGATTAAATAAGATGCAATGCTTAAAGAACTTATAATAGTACTGCATTTAATAAAAGTGAGATAGCACCAAATCATTGGTGACATTAGTATCTGTTCCAAAGAGAAGGGATATAGTTTATGTATTTTTTATCTTTATAAGGAAAAATAAGTTTTCAGTAAAAGCAAAGCAAAAAACAAATAAAATATCTATGGAGATAGTGTGATGCTCTCACTTCTACTGCACAACTCCCACCCCAACCTCACTGCTAGAGGCGGCTGAGGGCTGGGCATTTGCTGAAGCTCAGCACACACAAGGCAAGAGAGAGAACTGGGACGTAGTCCTGCCTTCCCCTCTGCTCAGCTGCCCCCTGCAGATACCACCTGCGGAGTTTTCAAAGAAACAATAGCCCAGACGAGGGGGACGGAGTGGTTCCGCCCTGTAGGAAGGAAGTGCATCCATGTGTCCTGGCTTTCATCTTAGTTGTGGGCCCATCACGGCCTTGTCTCACTGCTTTGTATCCAATTCCAGCTTTCCACTCCTCTCAACCTCTACCCCCAATTTCCCCGCGTCTAGGGCTCCCATACTTTATAGCTGTTCCCAGCCAAATGAAAAAACAACTCGATGGCAAAGGTACTTTGTCTGCTCCTGTTTACATAAAACAGTGAAGGCAGAAAAATGTGTCAGTCCTTTTTAGGGAGGCAGGGCAGTAGAGTTTGGGGAATTACAGTTGCAAGTGGGTATTTATACACAAAGAAAGGAAGCTGTTTCATTACTAGACCCAGAGTAAAAATTCTGCAATGAAATAATTGTTTGCAACAGAAAGAATTAGTTCACTTGTGGTCGTAGTGAAGAAAAATCCAGTTTCATATGCACTGTAGGACCAGCACCAGTACAACCCACTCCTGAGAATAGGCCCAGGTCAGTTTAGTGCTAGGGATTATTTCTGAACAGTGAAGCTATAAACCTTTTCTCTGGTATCCTCATCTATATTTTTCAAAACAGATTAATTTCTTATAGCAGAATATTAATTTGAATGAATGATAACACTGGCTATGCTCCAAAGGGTCTCCCCTTCCCGGTACTGACACTGGGGAGGATCCCTGGGCACTGTGTACCAGGGCTGGCCTGCGTGACCAGTGGGACCAGCAGAGGTGAACGGGTGTCATTTTCCAAATGAGGTTGTATCCGGCTGCAGCTTCCACGTTGGGCTCTCGCTGTTTCTCTGCCTTATCACTCCCGAAGGAAGCTGCTGCTGCGCTAGAAAGATTGTCCCATAGGCTGCAAGGAGACCCGTCTGGTCAGGAGCCCGCAAAGGCCCAAGGCCTGGCAGCAACGAAGGGAGAGCGCCTCCGGCAACAGCAGAGCCTGAGGTAACCACGGAGGCTCCAGAAAGTTCTCTTGCAGCCTCACAAGAGTCCCTGTCCCAGAATCAGCTACATTCCCAAGACTGCCAGATTCCTGACCCTTGAGAACTGCGGCCAATAACAAACACCTGGCATATGTTCGATTAATGTATTTTTCAGAAGTGGATAACTTTTTTCCTATGAGATTGACAAGAAAGATGGATAAGATTGTCTCTTTTTGCTAAGTACTCATCCACTTTGCATAGAAGTTTATAGGCACTGTTAATATTTATCACAAGGACTCCAGATTTAAAGTAATTCTTCTAAGGTGGAAAAGCTGATCCATGTGAAGATTCCCAAAGCTTTCCTTCCTATTTTCCTATCTATGAAGAAGCAATTTCTTTTCCATCACGGATTATATCTGGACTGATTAACCTGAGGTAAAGTTACTATAAGAGGGGGAAAGTACCCTTCGGGTTAAAGTAATTTTGTACTAACTATGAAATTTTCCCCAAACAGCCCACAGCTAGAATTTTATTGAACACTAGACCAAAGGAGCAGACCCAGATTGAAAGCGCTGACTGACGTATTACTTTCCTGCTCTGACAGAGTGAGGAAATTGTTCCATACTTGGAAGGGCCCTCGGGCTCACTGCTGACTGCGCCGTGCACACGACGAGGCTGACTGAACACAGGGTTTCATACGCTGACATTTTACAAAAATTTGTCTAGAAGGTAGGATTTCTTTACATCACTTATTTCCTTGCACAAACAATAGAATCTCCTATTTTTTTTTTCTCAGACTTTGGTATGTTTCCAAGTGGGCCCCAGCTTCACTTTAACAACAGACAATAAATGAGACAATTTGAGTTTTTAATTTGTTGTCACTAGTTTGACCAATCCTGGCTCTTTATCTCAGGAAAAGTAAAAAACAACAACAAAACCAAGAACAAAAAAGCACATAGCAATTTATAACCGTATCTTTTAATTTTGTATCATGAAACATAAATGTCTATAACTAGAATATCCAGAAGCAATCTTTGCTAAAGGGTCATGCCAGTGCACGAACACCCGCATGACCACATGAACATTAGGGCCACCGTTAGTGACCCAGGAACTCATCACAATGTCACCTGCAAGGCTTACAATAGGGTATTGCCTATTGAATTTTCCTTGATTACTTCCTGTTTTCTTCCTTTCTTTCTTTCTTTCTTTCTTTCTTTCTCCTTCCTTCCTTCCTTCTTTCTTTCCTTCTTTTCTCTCTTCTTTCCTTTCTTCCTTTCTTTCTTTACTTCTTTTTCCTTCTTCCTTTCTCACTTTCTTTCCCTTCTGCCCTTCCTTTCTTCTTTCCATTCTCTCTTTCTTCCTTTCTCTCTCTTTTTCCTTGTGCTACTGAAGATTGAGCCCAGCATTTCAAACTATGCATACAGAGTACAATGTCAAATGTTTATTGTAGGTAGGTAATAATGTGCTATATATATGAAAATGTAAATAACTCCATTGTTTGTGAATAATTAATATACTTAATTGTTTTACTCATTTGGTTGAGTCAACTCTCCCAACTATTTTGTCACCTATTTATTTATTTATGCTTTAGGGGAAGTTTTGGCATAGATTTTAACTGTTAAATCAGCTGCATTTTATTCACCTATGGTTGATAAACAAACCCAAAATTAGTACAGTATTGTCACAGGAATCTATACAAAAAATGTCTAAGGTCAAATCATTAAAAAATGTGTTTGATTCTATCATCCACAATTGTGTTACAAAACTAAGTAAAAAGTTGTCACTCACCACAAAGAAAGAGAGCTTGCGTTACTGTTTCTGCCATCGTCCTCTCCACCGTATCCTCGATCGGGCCAGAGCAGTGCAGAGGGGCTGTGGTAGATAAGAACCCTGTATCCCCAGCAGCCAGCACCCCTGCCTTACCACGGACAAGTAGCCGTGGAAACAGCCACCCTCGCTGCCTCTATCCTGCAGCTATGGCTGTTACTCAGCGCTCTCATGGAGGGATGGACTGTGCATCACTATTTTAGCCTCACTTGCTTTTCAGTTCTGTTCTATCGCTGGTTTATTTCGATCTCTTCTTCTGCAGTCCCAAAGACTCTCTGGTTCCACTTCACTTACAGCTGTGTTTCTCATATTTTTTCCTATGTATATTTCTTCCAAAACTGACATCCTTTCAGACAGCACCAGTCAATTTAATTCCAAGTGGCTGGTAACCAAAATAATAATTAAAATGTGCTCCTGGAAATTCCTAGCCATTACTACTGGAAAATGGTGGTTCCTATTTAAATTATGAAGGGAATAAGATTACAGAAATTGAAATCTATCTATATCTGTGGGTTGAGCATATTTCAATGTTATCAGTGTAGCTTTGCATGTGTTTTCATAAACTCTTTTGGAGATAATGTCAAACATCTGAAATTAAATCCTTCACTTTCTAACCCATTTATAGATAAGTGCCTGTCTGGCTTTTGTAAGACACTTAACCTTGCTGTGTTTTGGTTTCCTCATATATGCAGCAAGAATATTTATTTCCCTATTTCTAAGGATCCTTCTTACATAAAAGGGTCTATTATTCTGAGATCTCTGCCATGCTTCCTCTCGTATTTCATTGAAGTAAAAGTCCTTTTAGTTTCATAGCCAGCTTCATTTCTTATTGAACAAGATCAGCTCTGTGTTCTCATCTGTTCTAAATGATGCTTAAAGAGAAATTAAATTTTTGAAACTCTCAAGTCCTGATTGACTGAGACCTTTATATTCTAACAATAGCTATTTGATACAGTCACTGGATAAAGCAATGACTCCTCTATTGATGTGTATAAGTGCCTGTGAATTCAGCCAACCAAGACATCCATTTGGTTGAATAGTTTGAGCGGTGGACAAGGTCTTATCCCAAGGGAATCCAACCTTTTATAAGATGAAAGAAAATGTCAGGTAATCTTTTGATAAAATCTTGGTGCAATCCAAATGCCTTAGCAGATAATTTGGCAGGCAGTGAGGATGTTGGGAAGGTAGGTTTATATTTTTAAATGTCTTCAGTGTTTCTCAAACAATAGAAATGGCAATCTTTGAGAAAATGAACCACATGCGAATAAGACAGTAAAAGATGCTAATTAAGGTGCCAGATTTTGTAAAAGTACACAAGGTAAGAGAAATAGCAATATATGTGTCAAATGAACTTTCACATACTGATTCCAAATGTTTATGTATTAAAATATTATAAAATTAAGATATTTTAAATTTCCAAAAGAATTCTAAAATATCTATTTAATGAGAATATTAATGGTTTTCAACATTCTCAAAGCATCTTGAAATCCCTTGAATGGTTTAATATTATTTTCACTTAGCCCTATGCTTCCTCCAAAAGTTCAAAAGGTGTATTGCTAAAGTCATGTAATCTTACACCATTCTTAAATGAGCTTAATGAAACTTCCTCCCACTTTTTGCCTGACTTCTGTTTGTTCTTAAATATCTGATCTCTGAAACATCTTCTCACCCAGCTTCTGCTGGCAGGTTGATGACTAGCACATTTAGACATTATTCATTATCTTGTATATACTTTTCATATACATACACAATCTGATGCTTTAATTACTTGCCTGTCTCTTCCCAAATATTATCTTGTTTATGTCTGTATCCTAATGCCAAGCATAGAGAATGATGTAGAGTCTTATTGCAATAGATATTGCTGAACTTGTGAGAAGGTCCATCATTTTCATCAGATTGTATAGCTTAGTAATGACAGTAGTTGTACCAGAATTCCAGTGGTCTACCATAAAATTAGTGCCTTTCCTATAATGAATAAATATTTAATGATTTTATGAACCAGTGGATTAATAAACCAATGGCTCCTGGGTACTTCAACACCCTAATGAAATATTAAGCATACCATATCTCATTATTTTCATCAATTTTCTGGCTACTTAGCTTCAATGTGGCAAGTGTTGAAGCAAAGAAATTAACATATGCGATATCAAATGTATCAGATATTTCATGTACATTTGATTATTGTGGTTTCATGGAGCCATAACACAGTCATCAAAGCTAGAATTTATCTGTTAATAAAATACTGTGGATGATACCTAACAGTCCAAGCTAGGGAACTCACAGACAACTTTTTTACAGAGTTAAGTATCAAAACTGTCAACTAAGCTATCCTATGCTTTTGTTTGAAAGTTAGTACTCCAGGACATTATCCATCAAAATGTTAAGATGTTTTCAGAAGAGCTGCTTGGATTCTCTCTTGCTCTGAAAGCAGACAAGTAGCCTTCTTGTTGAATTGGATGCTGAGCACTTGACCGTTGGACTTTAAGGATCATAATCTGTTTTGGATAGAACACTTTTTAGAAACAAAATAAAAGTCCTTTTCCTTTAGATATTCACAGAGCTTACACTCTCCTGTCAACCAGATGTCTGTGCGCACATCACTTTTCCTGAATATCCTTTTCTGAAGTGAGACCCTGTCCCAGCTTTCTCCCCCTTCGTATCCCTATTCTGCCTTTCTTGTGCCTATTATCACTAAACATAATTTTTTCTCACTTCTTCTTCTACGCACATGCATTCCATGTCTCCACGCTGCCCGTGTTTTACACATCCCACACTTTAAGTCCTTAATGGGCAAAATATGTGCATCACAGATTTTTTGAATAAAATTTATGCTAAATATTTAAAATTGGTAAGGTTACTTCAGGCCATACACTACAAACTATTCGTTACTTTATAAATGTGAAATCTGATATCAATAGTAATAGGTAATTAATAACACATGTCATGGAAATTGGCACTGTATAAATTGCTTATGAATGAATGTAATTCCATGAGGTTAATCCTAGTGCTGTATTTCATTGATTTAAAGGTATACACTTTCATATTTCACATTTTAGTATCTTTCAGTTATCTAAAGTAAAATCATAATTATTATAGAACATTTTATAATTTGTTTACATGATTTGAGGAAACATGAAAAGAAAAAATTGAAGACATTATGTTTGTCTAAATAAAATAATAAACTTAGTTATTTTGCTGACCTATGGTAACTTTTCACTTCTCAATAATATTGGGTCTAATTTTTCTTTCAATTAAAGAGAAAAAAGAGTTCACAGTTCTTCAAAAGAATCATCTGCCCATCACCCACACCAGGTAAAATACATGAAACATTATTTTCCACTGCTCTTCCTCTGGAACTCAGCCATGTGGAAACATGTCTGCATTCACCAAGATCACGGGTATTTAGGTTGTGTTCCAAGATAACAAGGTAACAACCAGGGCACATGGAGAAGAATATTGTCTAAGTGAGATGAGAAAGTTAAATTTTGCAAGTCAAAGCAGGTTAAGGTTAAAATGTCTGTAGCTGCTATATAAACAGCTAAATAAGGTAGAAAATATGATTAGAGCCAAAGATCAGGGTCCACTTTGGTAACAGAGAATGAGGAAAGTGGACAGAGTAGAGTCTGACAATTTAGGTACTATCCAGGACTCAGGATTTAAATCCTACCAGAGAAAGAGATGAAACGAGTCCAACTGAAGGATGAACTTGCATTTTGAGACTGAAAACAAGTAGCTGCGACCCCAGAAGGACCAAGCATAAGTAATTTTGTTAATAGTCAGACACAGCTGAGTGCCCACACCTCTAGTTTTAGGCTCAGATTAGTCTGCCAGAAAGAAAAGAGATACTGCTCACTGCTCTTATGGGGATCCTCCTGAAACACAAGTACTTCTCAACCATTAGTAGACTAATTAAAGAGAGAAAATTAAAAATCCACCAAGAGAAACATGCAGATTTGAAGCCTGATCTTTGATGAACATCTCAAATACATGCTAACATAATGCACAACAGCATTCTCCGTGGGTCTCCAGAGAACCCAAGTGACTAATTACCAGGCAAACAACAATCTAAGTGATGACATTCTGTCAAAGCTTTCTTCACTGCAGCCCAGCATTTATGATGCACTAATAGAAAATGGCCATTTTGAACTACAATCCCTGTTGCTCCACAGATCATTCAGTCTCCAAGGAGAGCAGCCGCCACGAAAAATGTAATTTGTAAAATGCAAATGATGGGGTTAAAATGATACTGTGCACAAATATCTACTAATTTATGAATATGAAGTCTTTCTTCAAACACAAAACTATCTTCATGAACATGATGACACTTGGCAACCCCTACCAGATGATCTCACTGAGGAAGAATAAATGTGCATAAGAAGCTCTTCTTAGTTTTTTGTGAGTTCTCTTTTAAGAGCTGCCCAATGAACTGCTGTCTCTATTCAGCGCTGGTGATAGATGTGGAGGACTCAGCCTACACTTGAATACTGTAGACTGACATCTCATTTGATCCATGATACAAATGCTGGCTTAGCCACACCACTGTATTAGGATAGCATGAAGAGGAAGATCTTCCTGCAATAATTGAAACGTTGACTGCAGTTTTAACCTCCTGTTGGGGAATACTTTCTAGCATTAGACTGAAGCTAAGCACTCTGCTGACAGTGTGTCAGTGAATATTTTAAGACATTGGTATATTTTGTCACATCTACTCTGTGCATCACTCTTCTGAAGCAGTATTATTGTCCTCATTTCATAGATATGGAGAGTTAAAACACTTGTCCCAGATCACACAATTCACACAATTCAATGGGAAAAATAAGAAAGTCCATCTCCGCTCAACCCAGAAATTAAAAAAGGAAAATGCATCTCCTGGGGGTGGGGAGGGAGACGAGAGCAGAGGGAGAAGGGTAGAATTAGGGTAAAGGAAAAAGTTGCTGTGTCGGGATTAGACTTGTAAAATCCATACACAGTACGTGCCTAAGCCCTTTGTAGAAATAATCTTTGGTTTTGTTTTTCATTGTATTATTAAAGATGTATTAAGATTTTATAAACATGATATCGTGAATCATGGTTGGCAGAATTCACTGATATGATTGAATTCATACTATTGAATAAAAATCTGATTATTTTCCCAAGTAGCTAAGATAACTATACCTCTATGTAATCCCAACTAGCACAAGGCAGTTTCTTCTTACTAAAAATCTGTGAAAACCATTAGCCAGACCTTTTTCCTCCTCCAACAGAGATGGTTCCCTTTCTTTCTCTGTCCAGTGTCTGCTGACCCCATGCTGAGAATTCCAAACTGCCTTCCACAGGATATCATTCAACTGTAACATACTTAGTCTCATCAAAAACGTTCAGTTTCTAGATTTGCAAGTGCTGTTTTACTTTAGTGATTTGCAATCTCCCACAGTAGCATTAATTGACATTTTGGTCCATTTAGTAGCCCTTATGATGAGTCCTGAACAAATTGTTTTGGCTGGAAAGGGTGATGAGTCACAGGCAATCAACACTGTCACGTTCTAGCTTGTGCATGAAGTAACAAACAATAAGCACAGAGACAAAATTTTCAAGTCCAAATGCATTCAGTACCAAATTTAACAGGTTTCAAAGCAGTGGAGAAGCCAGGGGCTACCATATTAGTAGTCTTCTTCTCCACCACCATTCAGTGTCTTGTTTGATCCCTTCTTATTCAGTCTGTGGTACGTCTCACTCCTGAAGTATACCACTTCTTCCCAGGTATCTAAGCTTAATGGTTTCAGCATGCTGTATGCCACTGTCTAGAATGTTTCCCTGAAACTAAAGTTCTTCTCTCAAAACTGTCTTCCTTGTGATGACAGCAAGCCAGTATTTAGGCTTTTGGAGATAGGGAAGGTATTCAGGAGGAACAGGGAAGAAAGGGAGAGGTGGGAGATGGGATAGAAAAAGATGGATATATGTTAAATTCAAGTAGCAATTTATCAACAGGAACCTCATGATTTTATATTACTAACATGCACTAGTAAAATTAAAAAAGAAAAATATTGGCTGTCCTGGTTGACAGAAGTTATACTGATTCCCATCCACTGTCAGGTCATCCCTTCTCAGCCACCTTTCTCGCTTCCAGGCCCCTTTCCCATTTTAATTCGCATGTACTCTCTCTGCTGATATCATGCACTGATGTGACATCAAACCTCATATGACCTACCTGTCACCTATAACTTCTTTGCATCCAAGATCTTGACTTGGTTATCATCTACTGGATATCTCTTTAAATGGAACTACTTATTGGGCAATTCCATGAGGGTCTCCTACAGGAAAATCAGATTCTCTATGTGCAACCTGAATGTGTTTACTCCTTTCACTCCAGCTCCCCCAAATGTCATATCGCACCTGAGCGTCACACACTCAGAAAAGTCTTAATCACCTAACAGAGGCCAGAATCAATGTTAAAACATTTCCATGCCCTATTTCACCTCAATGTCACTATAACCCTACAAGTAAGGTACTGAATATATCCATGTTTTGTTTTTATTGTATCTATATTACAAACCAGGAAACTGAGACTGGGGAAGATAAGTAACTGTGTTGGGAGTGGTGGCACATGCCTGTCATCCCAGAACTGGGGAAGCTGATACAGGGGAGTTACTCTGAGTTCAAAGCCGGTCTGTCCTACATAGTGAGTTCAAGGCCAGCCTGCACTACATAATGAGACTTTGTCTCAAAATATTAAAAAAAAAGATTAATAACTAAGGCCAGACGTGGTAGATATTACTCAATTCCATCTTAGAGTCCAAAATTACTCTATGGTATTAGGTTCTCTTTTCCTTTTCCAGTAACATGTTGCCATGTTTTGAACACATTCACCTACTTAAGGAAAGTGATTCCTTCTACCCCCACCCTCACAAAAGTCAGCAGAGTGAGCTTCATAAACAAGTCCCACTTCACATCTGTCCTTCAACCATTGCTTTAGTGCAGGATCTTGACATTTCTTACCACACTAATGTAAATGGCTTTAAACGTCTCCACACTAGCGTTAACAGAGTTGGTTTGGTTTATTCTCCTCCTGCTCCCAAATGAAACTTTAGTAAAACTCAATTTTAACCATCTCAAAACCTTGTTTTTTTGTTTTCTCTTGCAGGGACATTTACTACACACAGAAAAAAGGGTAGATCTTCAGCACGATTACACAGAGCCTGTCATGGTTACACATCTGCTGTTCCTCACACTCATCCCACAGAAGCTACTTGATGACTTCTTGTCTTTGCAGATGCTGGTTTCCCTGCAAAACACATCTCCTCAGCTTAGCTTGACAGCTGCTCTTCATTCTTTGACATATGGATGACATATCTCTCTCTCTCAGAAATGTTTCAGCTCTTCCAGGTAGGTATGGTAGCCTCACTCAATGCTGACAATCTAGGGTGAGACACATTTAAAATGTGTAATGCTCTCCCACAAAATAGATTTAGGTACTGTGCTAATACAGATAATGCTATTTCTCTGTAAATGTGATTTATTTATGCTATATATTCTCTTTCTTCACAATTAGCATGAAATAACATAGGTTAATTTATATTCTGTAAGATGTTAGTAGCATAAGAAATAAGCCAGTATTATGCTCTTTGGCCATACTCTGGGAGGCAGAAACATTATACTATACTAACCTTATCCATGGACAAATGACCTAGAAACTCATCACATATGTTCTAAATGCAAGGCCTTTACACTTTTCTTATTCTGCATCACATGGAACTCTTCTGATTTTCTGCATAGTAGCCAGCTTTGCAATTCCAAGCACCTCCAAGTTTCAGCGACTTCCTACAACAAGCGTTTTAGCCATTCATTGGAGACAAATTGCAGCTCTGTTATAGGAAGAGACACCGAGCCACAGTCTTTTCATTCAAGAGCCACTGTGAAATAACAGGCTTGATCCAGGACTTGGTGAAATGGCCAGAGAGCCAGATGCTCCACCCGGCTGCACTCCACATCTCCCTCAGCAAGTCCCAAGGTCAAATCTGACAAGAAAGAAATGTGAGATGCGCAAAGAGCCGCAGGGCGGGGGCAGGAAAGCAAGCTGTATTCAATCTGTCTCACTCAGCCACTCATTTTTAAACTTTTTCTTTATAGACAGAATACCACCACGGAGAGGAGACTACAAGAATCAGGAGATAAGGACACCCACCACTTGTCCAACTCATTTGACCCTCTGTGGTTCAGTTTCTGAAATTATAAGTGAGAGAACAGAACCAGGTGACCTAAAGAATAACTTTTCAGGAGACCACCCAAATTTTGAGACATTTTCTCATTTTTATCATGATCAGGAAGGGAATACAAACTACAAGAAAAACTGAACTCGTGCATAAGACCTAGATGCAACACATCATACTACAAATAAAAATCCTTTCCTTCTTACTGTGGAGTTGGGACTGTTGCTGTTGCTATGATTCTGTCACATAGAGGAATATCCATATTGCTGTTCTCACATCTGACGAATAAACATGGCAAACGTAGGTCCTCATGTCTGTTAAAAGTCTTCCAGTCGCAAACTACAGAAAAGCCAATTCAAATTATTGCATGCAATAAAAATGCCAGTTAAGATAGCTAAGGCACCCAGAAAGAGAGGTTTAGGTATAGCTTGATTTGATGACTAAATTGTATCTCCCAAAATCCCCTGCTTTCTCCCAAGATGGGCTCCTCTCTTGGCCACAAGATGGCTACCACCTAACACTGGGGTTTTGAATCCTTTTACTTTCAATACAAAAGGAGGGTGTTTGCCACCCCAAGTGCTGACCACAAGTGCTAGGCTTTACTCTGAGTGGAATTACATGCCTCAAGTTTCTACCTCTGGACTCATCACAGTCAGAAAGTGATGAACTTCCTATTTGGATTCTGCCCACTCAGACCCCCTTGGCTCTGCCCGATGGGGAAGGGACAGAGTGACCAATGACATCCACACTGAAAGTCAAGGTTTAACATGTACACTAATTACTACAGTTAAAAC
This sequence comes from Dinomys branickii, assembly GCA_004027595.1. Lineage (NCBI taxonomy): Eukaryota > Metazoa > Chordata > Mammalia > Rodentia > Dinomyidae > Dinomys > Dinomys branickii. The sequence goes on along the minus strand of PVLD010001757.1, from coordinate 120,681 downwards.
TTTGTCATTGTTAAGGCATAGATCACTGCCATATAAAAAAGTAGAGGGCTATAATAAAGAACCCACCACATTTCCTTATCCCTGAGAACATTTTTATGTTTTTTAATAGAAAACATGATGTCTAATTTTCATCTGGGTTTTACAATTTCTACAGTGTTTTCCTACAAAGAGTATTTTTGTTCAGGAATGTAACATTCCTGATTTTTAGGAGTTCTTAATCTTTCCCTTTAAAAAGTTTTACTATAAATGAATAAATAGTTATTACGAGGAAAATGTACACCTGCTCACTCACCCCTAGAAGTCATCCCAATTGTTTTATAGGGATTCAAGATTGCAAGGATACTACAGCCTATTTTGTTTGCTTAGTTCTTTTATTACTATAACCAGAATATTATTTTACACAAGAAAGACATAGAAGAACACTATTTGAGGGGAGGGTGTCCTAGATTAAACCACAGCACACAACAAAGGTCAATCCCTTTTGTTCATTTTACTTTTTTTTATTTGTTCAATAAATAACTTCCTCTTGTTCCCAGAGGACTCCTTGGAAAAGCAGCACATCCGGGGAGTGCTTGGAAAAGGTAACCAGAAGAGCAGCTTTTGGAATTCTGAAGAATAAGGTCAAACAGACGTGTCTCTCATTTTTGTATGAAATATTGGGAGTTCTTAGAGCATTTGCCAAAGGAAATATTAAAATGTATTCCAAGCACAAATATAAGTGATTTTTGGATTATCTGTTTTTGTTCCTGTCCAATAGCTTGGAAAATTGAGTCAACTGCATGTGAACTTCTTATTCACAGCTAGACAGGATATTGCCTCCTCTGAATTATTCATGCTAATTATGGGGAAAGAGAAAAAATGTCATGAATAAATTAAATTTAGAGATGAACAAAAATACCTGTAACTCCACGGCATCTTATATTTTTCCTTAAGATAGAATGTTTCACAATAATATAATTATTTATAATATTTTGTCAATTAGAAAGAAAGACATAGAAGAACACTATTTGAGGGGAGGGTGTCCTAGATTAAACTACAGCACACAACAAATGTTAAAGATAAGGATAAGTTATAAGGAATTAAGAAAGGAACTGGGGTATAGAAATCATCAGGTCACAGTTGGTCATCTCAAGGAATTTAGCATCTTACAGAACATACAGATAAGACTAATGGGGTTTATAGCACAGTAAGCACTGGCCAACTCCATGTACAAATCTGGACCTTGATGCTGCCCCAGTACCTGTTGGTATCACAAGCAGCTTTGGCCCTAAGACTAAAGTGTTGTGCAAAGAATCCAAGTACTTGAGAACTTCAACAAAAAGAGTGTGAGCACGTGGATGACACAACTGCCCAATAAATATGAACACTGGATTTGGCCCTGAGACTAAACTGTTAAACAATTATCCAGATATTTTAGAGCTTACTTAAATTTGAAAATTATTGTTCTGTGACATCACATGTGCCTTCTAATCACTCATGAAGCCTGAGAAGATGAAAATGCCTGCAGGCCATGTGAGACATTGCAGTCAGCCCAGGCAGCAGGAGGTTTTGTAGCTCCCAAGTCACTGTAGGGTGTAGCCGGTTTGCAAACCATCTCTCTAGGGGAACACTCAGGGTTTGCTTTTCTTTTCACTTTATTGACACAGGTCCCCAGTGATATTTTAGACTAAAGTTTAGCCTGTGTCACTAAATATTAAATCCAAATTACTAACATCAAAGCAATAACAATCTGTATTTTGTGTTTGCCAACAATTTGAAACAAAATTTGCAGTCTAGTATAACCACCTAATTATGGTTATAATTATAATCTATGTTAACTAAAAGAATATTAGAGAATACAAAGTATAATCTAAATAATTGAAAGGATGTGAGAGACTGTGACATCTTCAGGGAGAGAGTAATTGGTAGTTATAAGAACATGCTAAGTGTGGACTCGCTAAATATCCTAAATACTCCAAGAGTTACTAAATACTAAACATTCCAAGAGTTGCATTTCAGGATGTTGCAGAATCTTTCTTTCATGAATGTACTTCAATTTAATGATGGAAATAATCAACTTCTTCCCATGGAAATAATCAATTAATCATTGTGAATTCTTCAATATAAATTCTTTTTATATGAGCATGTATGTCTTGCAAGATCATTAAAGGTGCCTTAATCTCATTTGTTCATTTGCCTGCTTTTCCTAAGACCTGCTTATATTTACAGTAGAAACACTCACTGCCTTTTAAATTGACCATGGCCCCCAAAACTGTAGTGTACAGTCTCTGCTTGTTAAGAGCATTCCCCCGTTTATTAAGGGACAAAGAAAGCAAACTCAGACAGTGACTTCATTTCCAGCTGTGCCAAAATGTAGACAGACTCTGGACTAATCTCTAATTGCTCTGCATACAAAAACCCTCAAAATCCAATAAGGAGTATAAAAAGCATGGATTTAAGAAGACAGTGACATTAATTTTATTAGAGAATTAATTTTATTAGAGAAAATATGGAACCACCAAAATATTTTGTACAAGTTAATCAAGCAATGGTAAGAAAAGGGGAAAGAGTAAGAATGAAGCAATGAATGAATCTCTTTTTGTCTTTTTTGTGTACATAGTTCTTAGCTATTTTGGGTCTGGTGCCATTGTTGTTTACTCTGGAAATTAAAGTTGCTGATCAGAGCAGTGGACAAGATCATGCCTGATTTTATATGTGGTAATTAATGAAATAGCTGTATATCTCCAGGCTGTTTCTACATATTGATGAGAAGTGAAGGGAAAGGGTAAATCAGTTCTAAAGTGTCAGCTTTAGCCAGGCATGATGGTACATGCCAGGCAACGCCAGCAGTCTAGAAGGCAGAGGCAGGAGGGTCATGAGCTCAAGTCCATCCCAAGGGACTTAGTGAAACTCTTAGTCTCAAATAACGATAATAGTTAATAATTATAATAATAAAATTATTTTTAAAAGGGCTGCGAATTCAGCTCTATGTGAAGGTCCTGGGGTCAATACATTAAAATAGTTACTAGAAGGTAGAGCTTAATCTCCTATACTTTTAATATAGAATGAATTTAGCGACTTGATTTTGAAGGACAGAGAAAGGGAAAAATGAAAGCTTTAAGGTAGAGAAACCTGGAAAGCACTACCTTGACCAAATAATCAAGGGCAGCAGGAACAGTTTTAAGCTAAATTGATAGCAATCATGAAATCTGAGAAAAGACTGAGAAACTATCACATACTAGAAGAAAATTAAAGGGACAGGCCAGCTAAATACTACCTGGATTCCTAGATGAATCCCAGACTAGGAGAAAGAATAGTGTAAAAATAATGAAATCTTTGAGTTCAAGTTAATTGCAAGTACCAATGTTGATTTCTTAGTTTTGAGAAATACAGCCTGGTTAAAAAGACAGTGGAGAAACTGGATGAAAGGCATGTGGAACTCTTCATACTATCTCTGCAACTTTTCTGTAAACCTGCATTATTCCAAACTAGAAAGTATACTTTAAAAAAATCAAGCCAACTCAGTATTATAAAAGCACATAGAGCTACACTGTCAAAGTAAAAGCAGTTATTTGACAGATGATATGAACGTAATTTTTAAATCGTGTGAATTAGAGAGAAGCCAAGAACAACCTATGAAAATATAATGCATGGAATTTAATATGGCTCATGTTCACTGTGGCAACTGAGGAAATCTTCCTATATAAGTAAACTGCCTTTACCTAAAACAAAAGACAATTATTTAAGTGCTGCAAAGGTTAGTTTTCGTCAGGCCATATCAACCCTGAGACCACTAGGCAATGAGGTAAAAACCTTTAAAAATTTTGCTCCAAGACCACCTAACATTCATTGTTAGATTAATCCATCCAAAATAGCCCCACTTTTCTTGTTAATTCATACTACTGTTTCCCATTCTTTCTCTTTGACTACTACACTTTGGCCCCAAGTTAGGTCTTATGGCCTTAGTTTCTCTGCCACCTGTGCCTTGTCATTATGCTGTTGTTAGAAAGAGACACAGAGAATTCAGAGGAGAGCAATATACCATCATACAGCGCTATAGCCTGGAGTTGGAACGTTCCCCAGAGGTACGTGTGTTCCAGAGTTGGGCCCCAGCTCTTATACTATGGATAGAAGGCAGAATCTTAAGAATGGAGGCATAGCAAGAAGTCTCACATCACGGGGAGACATCATCTCGAAGGGCAGTAGGCACCCCCATCTCTCCCCTTTCTCTGCTTTCTTGTCCCAGTCATGAGGGAAACAGGCTTCTGTCTGCCTCTCCCTGCCAGTACTATGGTTGCCCGGCCACAGTCCCAAAAGCGCTGCAGCCAACTGATCACAAGCTGAAGTCTTTAAAACTGTGATCCAAAACAAACCTCTTCTCTTCCTAAGTTGTTTATCACAGAAGTTTGTTTATAGAGATGGAACTCTAACTAACCTAAAGCTTATAAATTTGTATAAAGATGAGACATTAATCTCAAATAATGATAATGGTTAATAACTATAATAATATAATTATTTTTAAAAGGGCTGTGAATTCGGCTCAATGTGAAGATCCTGGGGTCAACATTCAATACTTCCAAAAATACACAAATAAAGAAAGAAATAAAGCAAAAATCATCTTTATCATTTTCCTAATAATGTCATCAGGCTCTATATGAGGTAAAACCTTTAAAGATTTTGTTCCAAGACCACCTAACATTCATTGTTAGATGAATCCATTAATCCCAGCTGTCAAAGCTGGAAGCATGTGAACAACAGAAGTTCAAAATATAAATAAAAAAGGTTTCATTTTTCCCTTTCTCTGTCCTTCAAAATCAAGTCACTAAATTCATTTTATATTAAAGTATAGGAGATTAAGCTCCACCTTCTAGTAACTATTTTAATTTATTTTGATCACTTTAGCCTGGTTTCCAGGTCGGAATTTTTCCAAGGATAGCCTGCATCAGACCCTAGATTCTTGGCCTAGACCTACTGACTTCAGACATCTGCAATGGGTTCTCAGAATCTGATGTTAACCTAAGCCCTGTTGGTGTTGCGTCTGTCAGTACAACACTCTGACCTTCCCGAAGGATCTTAACCCTCAGTTTTAGCTTCTTTCTGCAGAAAAAGGTGACACTTTTTTGAGCAGTGACTTTACTCCTGGTGAACGTGAAGCTGCACCAAAGCTTAGAGGTTGAGAAACCATGTCTTGACTATATTAGGAAGAATGTATAAGTCTCAAAATAAAGAATTCATACAAATAAAAACTTCCAGAAATGTATCAATGTCAGCATTTCCAAGGAAGCAACCCAACTAATGTCCCAACTAGGACCTACCTGTGAAAGTCTTCATCAGAATGTGTTCTTACCCATTTAAATGTTGTTTCTATTACTTGCTTCACTTTCTTCAGTGTGACTTTTATCAGACTTGCTAGGAAAATAATGGAATAAGTGTCACCTAATGATAAACTAGAGATTAGGCAAAACTTTTATGAAAGAATAGATTTTTTTTTTTTTTTTTTTTTGCACCTCCAGAGATTGAACTTTGAACCTTGCGCTTGCCAGGCAGGCACTTATTCCACTGAGCTATATCCCCAGCCTGAGTAGATCATTTTAGATAACATCACTTTATTTAAAATTTCCCTGAAAATATTCTCTTTCCAAAACTAAACTAACTTGAAGTGTATGTGGCTTGTACTTGCTCTTTCTCTTTTAACAGTCAAATTCTCCAAAGCTTGCCTCACTGAGAAAACACCATTCCCATCTCACTCATTTCATTTTAAATGGTCAAATAGTTTTTCATGCTAATTAGCTTTAAACAGGAAAAAATATCTGAATGCACATAATATCTTACTCCAAATGGGTCTTATTTCATTAGCTTCATGCTTTTGAGGCCTAAGGACTTCTGGCTACAGCACAGCAGCATTGTTATAAATTAAATCTAAATGGGTTATTCATTAAAAAGGCAATGTGAAGCGGCCTGAAAAGCGTGTTCCCTTGGTTTAATTTAAAGGTATTTTACCCATAAAATATTAATGTAACCCTAGTAGATCAAACACACACCTATTTTAATTATTTTCTAAATTCTTTACTCAAAAATACTAGTCTTAAAAAGAGAAGATTAACACTGATTGGACTTCAGAGCAAAACTAACTACCAATGTTGATAATGATTCTACCCAAATACAGCTGGAATCTATACAGATGGTTTTGTTCATAAAACATCCAACAAGCTTTTATGGCCACTAAAATATCAAACTAATTATTTGTAACACACTAGTGATCCTTCAAGTAAATGATTTATTTCTTTAATATGTGTTTTCAGCTCTGAAGTAACAATTTCACCCAGTTTAGAATGACTTATGAAGCCACTTAGGCATAAAGACTCTGTGGTCTAAAATCCTTTCCAGCTTTTCTTTTTGTTATGCTTTGTTTGTGCCTGCTTGAGTTATGTGCGATTTCATGACATTAGGAGGGAAAGCCTGCAGTTTTAGAACAAATAAAGGTCTAATTATACTTTTATTAAATAAAAATTTATTTCTTCAGCAACAATTTTTCAGCCCTTTCCTTTTTTTCCCTTTGTTTTGAAATGTTAGAAATCAAACTCCAGGCCCGGCGTGGTGGGCACAGGCTCTATCACTGGCCTGCACCTCCAACTCTCTTGACTTTTCGTATGGAAATACTGTCCCCCTAAGTTCCCTAGAATGGTCTGGAACTTGCTACGCTCCAGCCTCAGCCTCTCAAATAGCCGCAGTCACTGGTATGCACTGCCATGCCCAGCTTTGACCCTTTTCTTATGATAAGAGCTATACCAAAATATTTAAGAATAAATATGGATGCACCAGATATCCTCCTTTCCCTGGGAAGTTAAACTTAGGAACTTTAGTCCTAAATGTATTGTGGGATTGTTTTTGGGTCATTTTCATGCTAATTAGATTCACTGTTTATAAATATCATGAAAATATTTTAGCATGTAAATATTACTGGTTCAGCAACACAACAAAAAGAAATATAAAATTTTAGACATGGTAGGAATATACGACATGTATTATACATGTAAAAATTCATGGTTGAAGTAATATGAATTTTATAGGTTTATCTATAATGGCATTTAGTATATAATGTCAATTATATGAGAAAAACCAGAAAGGTACTGGACAAATTACTAATTCTTTGATATATATCACAGTCCACATCTGATAGACACTTATGATCTTTAAAGTAAATGATTTATTTCTCTAATATGTATTTTTAGTTCTGAAGTGACAATTTCAACAAGGTTTTATATATATTTTATTGAGAGATCCATCTTTTTAAAGACTATCAGAACAGCTGGGCATAGTGGCCCACGCCTGTAATCCCAGGAAACTGAGGCAGAAGGATTGTTGCGAGGTGGAGACCAGCCTGGGCTACAAAGTTAGCTGAAGGCCAGCCTGAACTGCATAGCGAGACTCTGTCTCAAAAAAAAAAGTATATCAGGACAGATTCCCTCAATATAAAAGGCTCAAGATTCTGTTTTTCCTAAGTAAATAATACTATTATATAATTTTATATTTTTCTATAAATACATGAAAAACTTAATGTCCCTTGTTCCTGTTTAGAAATTTGTCCTGTGTAAATTAAAATTAATTTTGCATATTTCAGAAAAAATTAATCATCAGATTAATATTGTACATACATACATACATATAAAATTTAAAATTTGGTCATTTTGCTACCTAACCAATAAATTCAGGAATGGCCTAGGAACTGATTTCTTCTAACTATTACTTCAACTCAATCTAACCATTCACCATTACTAAGTCAGTAACATTCTTTTCTGGTTGCCAAGGAAACTGCAATATAAAGAGGATTGAAAACAGTGACAATCTCATTTCCCATAAACCTGTAAACAAGAGATAAATCGAGTACTGAAAGCACAAATACATTCTCTGTCCCATTGGAGAGAATAGTTTCTAAATTATCCTACCAAAAGTCTCTTCAAATATGAGGGCTGCTGTTTGATGGGCGGTAAAATGGAAAAGTAAGAATCTGAAGGAACCTCAAGAGGTGCTGGAATAAGTGAGGAAAAAAATGAAATCTGAAGTATGACGGTACACATTCACTGCAAACTCAGGAGTTAGTTTTTCCTTGTTTAATTTAAAAATTGAAATCACAAGTCTACAATTCTGCCAGTATTACTTTGTGTTTATTACTTTATGTTCATTATGCAGTGGCACAATTTTTATTTGGTAGCATAAGATAAGCAATTTTCAGGAAGGTTTAAAGAAAACAGAATCTCAGCATAGCATTTTATACTTTCCTGAGTGCTTTTGAAAATGGTTAGAATGATCAGTTTATTAAAATTCTAAGAATTACCTTCATTTTATGAAAGATTCAATTTCCTAGGCTGAATTCTGAATTCAACATGGACAAGTGGGATTTACAGCTTTCCAATTTTGAGAGTACAACACCTACGAAAAACCTCTGACAGAAGAAGGACTAGGAAGAGGAAAAGAGAGGAGGAGAATGAAGTATTACTGACGCCATTGGCTGCATATTGTATCAAAATTCTTTCTGGTCATTTACAGACTTAAATAAAGGTCCGGGGCAGGGAAGGAACAGGTAAAGCAAGCATGCAAATCAATGAGAGTAAAGAAGGTCAGCAACATGAGCTTTCAACTACTTTCCACTTCGATCAAAACTGACCCTGCACAGGTAGCTATTCTAACACTATTCACATATAAAATATAAATCAAGATACCTTTCTTGGCCAACTTGCATCATGTACTCTGAACCCTCTATTCAGCTGATGCCTTGACCCGTGGATTTTCATGTCTGTTCTTTTCCCACGGTTCAATTTCAGCAAAAATCCTGCCAAATCAGTTTTCAAGAATCCCCCATCCCTAATATGGAATCCCACTCAACAACTGATGTCATTCTTTGTCCCCTAACCATGCTTGGTCCTTTCAAATCACTTTGACCAGAGTGTTCCTTTGCCCCTCTTATTTTTCTTAGTACTTTTCCATCCAGTGGCCCTCACTCAACTCTTGTCCATGCTGAATTCAGAATTAGCCTGGTTCTATGTTGAGGTCTCCTTTTCCATATTGCAATAGTTCCTAAATAAAATCTGTTTTTACCGCTTTAATTACTATCTAGCTCTTATTTTCTTTAACAAGAATTAAATATTTCACCACAGATCACTTCATATGATCCTTTCTCTATTTACCACTGCCAAGTATCAACTCTAAAAAATACTAAAATTAAATCTAATACCTTCAAGCCCCAGAGCATGGTATGTATGTATCTTATTCTTCCCTGTCTTTTCTTCCATGTATATATGGGAAGAAATAATAAGTGCTTCAAAATTATAAACAAAGTAGATAGGAGAGGTTTGAATTTATTAAAGATGAATAAGTGGGAAACTTTACCATCCTAAATTATCTGCTTCTACTAATGTAAATATACGTTCGGATGTTACAAAGTTGATTTTAGGTGTTGTTCTTGTTAAATAGGTTAAAAACTAAAAATGTCACAAAATTTCAAACCTGGTTGTTAACAGACCAATCAAACTTTAAAAGGAAAATTTTAAAATTTAGTTAGCTTTTGAGAATTCATTTAACAAATTTTTCTCTGAAATGGAGAAAGTGAAGGAAAATGAAGTAACATAAGGCGCACAGCTTTCTCTGGAATAATAACAGCTCTTCAAAAAGAAAATCTGAGGGCCTGTGTTTTCTTAAGACCAGCTTTGAGTTTTGATGTGAAAGATGTGCCTAATGCTCTTACCTGCTGACTAAGGAACGCCTCCTGAAGAACTAGGTACCCCTCTGCTGCCTTTGCCAATGCCTACGTGGTCCCTTATTTTAATACTAACTATGTCTCACTCTAAGCAATGGTCACCCCTGCTGGAGAGCACGAAAGGGGTAGTGGGGTGAGGCAGAATTCCATTTGGATAATATAGTGTACAGACACTAAATCATTTTGTATAGATTCCATTTTTATAGGAAGAAGGACTCCAAGTAACAATAAATATGAACATTAGCAATAATATAAATCATAGCAATTTATATATTGCTTCACCATTTAAAAATTAATTTTGATACTGTTTTCTCATCTGAACAACAATTCCAGTCACCAGAGCAGATACAACAGCTGTTATCCTCACTTCCCAGCAGATGTAAATCTGATATAGGGAAGATTTTATTTGTTCTCCCTAAACATCAGCTGAGAGCATTCAATAATGCACAGAAGGAGCATGTCTAGCACCGGCTAGAGAGAGTACTGTAAGCCACACTGTGTTCCTTTGCTGGAGCAGAATTTATACAAAATGTAAGATATAAGCTACATAACATGAGGTTTAAGGCCTCTGTTTCTTTTGCTATATTTCATAATGCGGGGAAAAGCATCCAATGACTTAAATGAAATTCAAACGAGAGCAATGTCTGCTATAATAGGTTTTAGCATATTTAGTGTGCAATTTATCTTTTTGGTATAACTAAGTTATGGCTTGTGTCTAGATATCCTCCTAAAGCCTCACGCAGTCATAGAAGGCAATTTTTCAGAGGTGGCTGGATCTCCAGTGGGTCATGCTGGAACTGATTCATGGTACGATGCTGGGATCAAGGGCACTAGGATAAAGAGTGTGAGCGCTGCCCGCCCTGAGCAGCCTGGAATAAGAAAGAAGGGATGGAAAGGGCTGTGGCTATCCCCGGCTTGCTTTACTACTTTCTGCCTGCCGTAAACTGTTTCTCCTCTGTGATGCCTCACTGCCACACCGCCCTGCCTTGGAGCCACCCAACTACAGACTAAAACCTCTACAAACCATGAGCTGCATAAACCATTCTTCCTTTAACTTCAAGTGTCTGGTATTTTGTATCAGCAATGAGAGAAATGTAACGAAGAAAAACTAAAAAAGAAATAAAAGAATTTGATACTAAAATGTAGTATGCACTATAGGACCATACTGTTGTTAAATATCCAGGAAAATATCTTGTTAGCACTTTTACCAGAAATTGCACATTATCCTGTAAGTTTCATTCAAAACGAGGACAATAAGTGACAAATTTCCTTTAAACCAAATAAAACAACATTGTGTTCCATTGCTGTGCTGTGACATAATATTCTACTAGTATGTGTCAAAGGTTAGGAACAGTGTACACTTGTTTTAGAAAGATGGAATGACTTTTTCCACACAAACAACCCCACAAACTACACAGGATATCCTGCTCCTCGGTCTTTGCTTTACAAATCCTAATTAGCCATTTACAACTTAGAGAAAATGAAAATATTCCCATCATGCTTTCCTACATTAGTCTTACATGTTTCATAATGTGTGCAGAAGGTGATATTTCACATATATTTGTATTCCAAAAGTAGTCATCCAGTGTTATCTAAGCACCCATGTGCATACCTTGGAGCTCAATCATGAAAGTCCCATTGGGAACGTTTCTTTCTCCCTAAAGTCACAGGGCTCTGGGTCGTGGATAATTTTGTATTGTTTTCCCTCTTGTCCTTGTTAAAGCACAGCCATACCAGCAGGAAATGAAATCAGCAGGATGCTTTGTAGCCAACTGCAAAACAACCAGTTTCTTACTAATGAGGTACTGAGAGCAGACAGTCACACGATCTGATAAAACTACACTATAATCCAAAACTTTTGATGCTTCTGGGTACCATTTTTAGTAGAATCAGATGAAAGTAAGGAAATGTATAAGGCCATGAAAAATACTATAATAAGAACATAACCAGCTGTAACCACATGTGTAGACACATATGATTTTGAAATTTATTTAGTTCCATACAATCAAAACTCAAATGTTTTTAAAAGAGTTGCAATTTTTAGTTATACTGGGAATTATTCAATTTTCTAACATGTGTTTTGGAAAAATCTATTTCTGTCCTAAAGATTCATCGCTTTCCACCTTACTAAGTGCAAACATTTTCCCCACTGAAACAAAAGCTGTGAATGATCTCAAGTCCCATCACACTTCACAGAACGACTCTGGCCCTGACAAAGCCCTCGCGAGGCCATACTGTGAATGCAGAGGCCATGGTGGCAGAGCAGTCATCACTGCTCTGTGCTGCCAGGTGAGCACCCGAGGGTGAAACACGGCTCAGTCACGATCAAAGCTAACACTGAGTCACGGGTACACCTGTGGCACCCATGGACCAAGGAGGGTGAGGGCGACGAAGAGCGCCCCGTTCTTTTCTCCAGCATAATCTCATGGTTATATTTTCTCTGCAGGAGTCTGCTTAAATAGATCATACAACTCAGGTGGCTTAACATTTCACACTTTTGGCCCAGATAAATCAAACAGGCTTTCATGGAACCAAGCTGGGGGAAAGAGGTCCTGCTTTGTCATTACGGGACTTCAGACACATTCATTTATCTGGAGACATAGCCTAGAGCTCACCTTCACAGCCTCCTGACAAAAGTTTCACTACTTGCCTTTGGAAGAGAGAGGAGAAAATACTTATATGAAAAAAGAAATGGATTTCATAGGGAAGCTTTGTAACATACTAGGAACACAATGGTAAAATCACTGGGGACCAGAGTAAGCCTCTCAGGCCTGAACCTAATACTTCCTTCCTAGTGCACTGCATACAGCCTGTTACCAAGATTGCCGTCTACACAGGCGTGTGAGCACTACTTCTCATAGATGAAAGAGATAACAATTCTTGGAAGTTTGAAAGATTTAGAACATGTACCCAATGTGCCCAGAAGTACCCCAAGGCAAGTGATTCTAAAGGCAGGATCCTCTCACTATGTAGCACAATATCGCAATAACCAGCAAAAGCTGAGTGGGGTGTAAGGATGAGTTAGTAGCATTCCTGTTCATATTTGGATAGTTGCTTCCTATTTGCATAGTTGAATGGTTGCACAGGACTACGTCCTTTTCTTAAGAGAAATGTGCTAAAGCACAATATGAAGTCACCAAGTTACTCTCAAATGGTTGAATAGAAGATCTTTGTATTAAACCTCCAAGTTTTTAAGTTTATACATTTGAGATTTGTTTATCACACACACACACACCACCACCACTACTTGCCCTAAACTAACATCCTGTATTTTTACTCCTTGTTCTTCCTCATAAATCATGTACTCTGGCTCATCCAGTTTATTGGGTACTCCCCCAACACACCAGCCTGAAGCCCTTCCCAGTGATATGACTTCAGCCTATTGCTTTACCCGAGGAGCTTTGTCTCCAAAATCTTCAAATTCTATTGATTTTTAAAGGTTCAATATACATGTCATCTTCACAAAATCTTTTGTCTGAGCTCAGTCTAATGTTTCTTGCAAAGTATGTGCTCAAACTGTTGAAAATCCTCTCAAATGGGGCTCAAAATGCTGAAAAGAATTCAGTCACTCAAAACGGACAGTTGCAGGCCAACCACTGTAAGGAATCTGGGCCCTTCAAAATCAACAGAAATCAGTCCCATGGTAGGAATAGAGGAAGGATGTTTTTATTCTATGAGCAGAATTAAATAATAGTAATCAGGTCCTCCGGAGAAACAGAACAAAATCCAGGCTATAAACACATGTATTGGCTCACACGGTCATGAGGCGGAGACATTCCATCATCTAGAGTCCCAGGAGAGGTTATCAGTGGTGTTTCAAGGAAAGCCTGAGACCTAGAGAGACAATGGAACTCTGGGAGTGGCAGATCAAATTCAAGTCAGGCAGAGAACTAGTTCACCCCTCCTTCACCTTTCTGTTCTACTCAGGCTTTGTGTAGCCTCCATCACTGGCTGTGCAATTAAATTTACCCAGCCCACCACTCGGTGCTAGTCTCTACAGAAACACACAGGCACACACGGAAACAATGTTTACTTTAGCTGTTGGGACATCTTGTGGTTCAGTGAAGTTGGCATAAAGGACATCACACAGAGGATACTAAGTGGTTAGGTGAAGGTGAATGTCGAACTACGGTGCAATGACCCATGGGAGGAATGCAGGAGATTCCCATTGTAACTGGCAGTATGTAATTTTTATCCACCTATATCTAGGGACTGGATAATAACCTAGAAGACTAGTGAAAGCAGGAGAAATGAAATTTTCACGCACAAGCAGTTAATCAAAACAAGACGAGATTCTTTTTTCAAGTATAGAAAGTCTGCTTGTATTGTATTTTGTTTAATTGTGTGAAGGAACATGGAGTTGGGTCACGAGTAACGATTAGTGCTAAAACTAACACTACAATAGAAATAACAACTCAAAAAGAATTGTTCATTCTGGCTGTCTATGTTCTAAATGATGTCCCTGGGAAAAGATACTCCAAATTAGAAATATATTTATTAGCATTATGAGAGGCTAAATGTGTAACTTTTAAAGAAACAAAGCCTTCAGCTTCTTCTTGAATTTGTTGTCTAATAAAACCTAGAAGAAAATGATCATAATTCCTCTGTATTCAGAATCTTTATTTTATTAAAAAACCAAAAATTTATAACCAAATAATAAGAGAATAGCAATAGTTATTTCACTGGGTATCTTCAAATTAGTTACCCAGTACAAAACATAAACTAAAAAATTCTTAAAAAAGAAAAAGAACACAAACTCTATTTTCAATGAAGAAATTAAACTATCCAGAATTTTTCACCAAGAATTTCCTCAAGGATGAAAATAAGAATAAAAATTATTTCAGTTTCTGAATTAAAATATTGGATCTATGTCATTTTCAACAATCAGAAGTTTGGCAAATGCGAGTTTTACTTACAAAACAAAAAAGCGATTTCATAACCAAACAAAGTTGCCAGCATGAAACATCTGTCACTTCACCCCTAACCCTGAACATTTTTTCTGTATGACATTTTAGAAGGTTCAATAGTTCCATTAACCTGTGGATCTCCTGTTTTGCAGTACTTTCACACCACTAACAATTTCACTTAGAAAGCCAGGGAAATAAATACTGAAGAGCCTTTATGAAACAGTCTTTTTACTAATATTTCCAGCATGCACTACATTGAAATTGGTCTCCAGATACCTGAAGCTTCTCCCCTTGTTGCCAATCGGCCAAGGGGTCTTTTGCTCAACTCGGATGGAAAATGTGAAATTGGCACGTGACCAGAGGGGATGCAAGGCAGTTCCCCCAAAAGAAAATGGAGACCCCATCTTCAACTTCCACCACAGGGGAAAAAGGATTTCAGTATATGTTGGTGAAAGGCACAGGCCTCATTGCTGAGACAAAATACTCAATACCCAAAATTAAGGAAGGAACAGTTTATTTAGCTTACAGTTTATGAAGGTTTCAGTCCATACTCAGCTAGCTATGAGGCAGAGTGGCACATGGCAGAGGGCTACAGTTCATGGTGGCGGTACACAGCAAAGCAATAAGCTCAAGAGGAGAGGAATGGTGGCCAGCAGCCTCTTTCTGTCCCTTACATATACAAACTATCTGCCCTCGGGTGGGTATAGCTCTCACATCCAATAATCCCAGCAAACTATCCACCCTAGGGTGGGTATGGCTCTCACACCCATAATCCCAGCATTGGATCATGGATCACTCTAAAAGCCACCCCATAACCACATGAAGATTTGGGGGGACATGCAGACAAAACCCACAACACAGATTTACTAGGCAGTGTTAAGAATTCAGATGTGTTACAGTTCCCAACTTCTCACAGCTAATGTAATCATCATATTTTGCAAATATGCACTAGTAAATATTTAAATTTAAATTTTTTGAAAAGAGAAGAAGGGGACTTTAGCTGGAGAAACTAAAGGAATCACAGCACTAATGACCAAAGTGGACTACAAACCAAAACAATGGGACTAGTTTTCCTGGCTTTTCTCAGGTGGGCAAGTGGTTGGTACTCTTCACTGATCATGAGCAAGGTCTCCTGTCTGGGGGCTTCCTGACTATAGGATATGAATTACTGGCCACTCTCAGTCTTGAAGACACCCTACTGTCCACCCTGCTATCACGGTGCAGCTGGTCCTTGCAGCAGGTGTAGAGAAATTGCAGCAGGTGTAGAGAATAGGGTGAGCTTCCAGCGGGCAAGTAGAGAGAAAAAGAGCTACCCCTACCTTTAGTGGTAAACAGGTCATAGGTTATGGCCTGGGAATCCATGTCTTCTGCTCCCAGTAGCTTTCTGTCCTATTCCATGTCATTGATGTCATCAACTTTCCCTGCTTCCAGGCCCCCCCAGACCCTTACAGACTTTCCTTTGATAGATCTCATTCTTTCCTTTCTCACAACGGTCCCTGAGCCCAGTGCACCTTAAGCAGGGGGCCCTTAGGATACCTTCTGGTCCTGAAATTTGGTCATCACTGAGGACAAATGTTCATGATATGATCAATTATTGCTAACACTACAAGTTTCAGTTCATTTTGGGTTTTTCTTTTTCACATCCAAACTCAGTGGGCAAAAATAAATCATGTGGATCCTTCTTCAAATTATCTTTCTCTGTGGACCTTTCTTAGGAATTAATGAGAAAGGTGTTTATTTACATTTTTAAAATGCACAATAATGGCTTATAGTGACCATGACAATAAGTGCTCGCTCATGGAGTCTCAGGCTCAGGGTACATCATGGACGGCCTCATGTGAAGTAGGCAGCGATGCTAATAGTGGGTAGGGGGCTAGTGGGCAATGCGATGAGCCCTACCAGCTCTTTCTATGAACCCGTGGTTTGCTTTCTGTGGGTGTTGATTTGTAGGTGACCTTCATGAAGTATGTATTCCACACTTGTGTTCTTTATCTCTTGATTTTGAGATCACTGAATGTTATAAGGCAGATCAAGAAGAACAAATTATATGACATATGTAAAGAAGACCTGCAAAGATATTCAGGTTCTTTTACTCCCTTGAGTATACTATATTTTAAGGTGTTAATAGTGGTGTTGGAGGGTGGTTTATAAACACTAAGCAAATTATAACTCCTTTTTTGCATGTTTCCTAAACTGAATTCTGAGAACAGTAGAAACATTTCATATTTAGGAAGTTGGTGGGATCTCCTCTTATCAAATTCTTACATAAGAAAGAATATTATTCTTTCTTCTATCAAAAAGAATATTCTGAGACCACCTGTGTCTATACAAGTTCACAAATCTTGTGGCTTCAGTGGGCTTGCTGAAATAGGACAGCAAATTAATTTGAAAGCATGTGTTAATATTTTAACAACCAATTAGATAGTACTCCAGTATTAAAAATCAGTTGTTTGGTTAAAGACAAACTGTGCTTTGTAAAACAATGCTTGGTTTTGTTACCTTAGGGGGAAAATTAGAATTACTTTCTTGGTATCTAAAGTTAAATAATAAGTTAAATTGCAAGAGGGAAAAAGGTATAGTCTAAAATTCACAGAGCTGAGAAGCATTCTATCAAATATTTTTGATTTTTATTAGTACATGTTTGCAGTATATAATGATTGAATTCACTGTAGGGAGTTGGTACATGTACATAACACATTTCAATTAATTTTTCCTCTGTTGTACCCCTTCTATTTTTTCTAGAATCAGATTCATTTATAAGACCTTATAAAGTTAATTTTCATATATACAGGTTGAAAGCCAGACTAATAGACCAAAGAACATATAAAACATATAAGACAACTGTACTAAGTCAAGGTACACTTTTAGATGCATTGTCCATGCTGAATTACAATGCTTTTTGTCTCTCCTTCCCTCTTCATTAAATTTTACTGTATTTACAATTATTAAGTGACACTTCAGTTTTAGTTACTCCCAATGATATCAATTAAGAGAGTAAATAACAGTAAAATTGTAGTAAGTACTGAAAATTAATGAGAACTATTCAATTTAAATTTTATCACATGCTTTTCCTACAAAGTCAATGGATTAATAACTAAATAGGGAAATTACCCACAGATTGATTGTCAGAAAGAATTACATAAACTAATCAACAAAAGACCTCGGCGATATCTGGGTTCAGGCGCCTCTTCACAAATCTTGATGAAGAGGAGACGTGATACTACAACAGGAAAGATAAACAGATTCCCCTTTGCTTAACCTATCCTTTCTTTATAATAAAAATGGGAAAACAAAATGGGAAAAGCTAATGAAATGTTTTCAGGAAAAGACATAAAAGTCAGAAAATTTGTGAGCACATACAGTATTGGAAAAAATTAGTAAGTAAATATACTGAAACATTAAAGAAATATGAAAATAAATATTGAAAGCACATTACACCAAACAGTTGTCAGATGCCAGGGTGTCCAGTTCTTCCAGGCTCTTGTCCTAATTGAAGAATTGGATGGACAATTGGAGAACTTCAAAGTTTAACATTTATTTAAAAATGAAAAGAGGCACACACCTGGCCCAGGTGGCCTCAGCCACCTGGCAAGGCCCTTGTGGGAGTGCTCACGATAGACAGGTGGGGCCAGCTTAGTGCAGCAATGGGGACATGAACCAGCAGTTGCTGAGTTAGGTGAACCAGCACTGTGCTACAGCACACAGACCAGAGGAATGGAAGTGGGCAGGTGGGGCCATCATTTTTTGTCAAAAGGCCCAGGGAGAACTTTTAATAAAAGGTGCTGGAAAAACTGGCTTTCCACATGCTGAAAACTAAAACTACACCCATGCCTATCACCTACACTAAACTAAAATCAAAATAGATCAAAGATCTAAATATTAAATAGAAAAAAATAAATATACTAAGAGAGAAAATGGTGTAGGCACACTAACTTCATGAAGTCTGATTGAATAGGAAAACCCAGATCACATAGGAAATAATACAAAAAATCAACAACTAGGATCTCATCTTATAAAAAAGCATTTTCACAACAAAAGAAATCACCAACAGAGTGAACAGACAACCCACAAAAAGGGGAAAAATTTTTACCAGTGTCCCTCAGACAAAGGACTAATATGTAGAACATAATGAAGAACTGAAGAAAATTAAATCCCCCAAATTCAAAGACCCAATCCAAAAATGGACATCTGAGATGAATATGCACTTACCAGATGAAGAAATACAAATGGCAAATAAATATATGAAGAAATGTTCAACATCACTGGTCATCTGAGAAATGCAATTAAAACAACACTGAGATCCTGTCTCACCCCAGAAAGAATGGTTATCTTCAATAAATCAACTGATAAATTCTAGAGGGGCTGTGGGGAAAAAGAACCCTCCTCCACTGTTGGTGGGAGTGCAGATTGGTATAACCACTGTAGAATTCAGTGTGGAGATTCCTCAAAAAACTAGGATTAGAGTTCTCATTCAACCCAACTATGTCCCCTTCTGAGTATTTTCCCAGAAGAATTGAAACCATCATACCACAGTAATATATGTGCCCCCATGTTTATAGCAGAACAAATGCCCATCAACTGAGGAATAGATAAAAAGATTTCATCTTTTTATACAATGGAGTATTACTGAGCCATAAAGAAGGATAAATTTGAGACATTAATAGGTAAATGAATACAGCTTGAGACCATACTCATGAGTGAAATAAATCAGACTCACATTGTGTGAACGTTGTATTTTCTCCCTGGTGTGGGAAACTGTAATAGTCAGTAAGAACCAAAATGTACAATAGCTACTGTGAAATGTGAAGAAATTATTCAAGAAGAAAGAGGAACTAGGGAGGAGCAAGGAGAAAAGGAAGGAAGGGAAAAGGGAAATAAAAGTACGAGATAGTTATACTATTAGTTTCTTAGTTCACTGAAAGAAAAGGTCTGTGCTAATATCATTTGGAGAACTTTTTACAACCATATCTTCTACTCCAGGCAACTACTCTGAAGATAGCAATACACAATGCATTAAGTATTATTATTCTATTACTTTGTCATGAAATTTTGTTTTATATTTTGCATAAAATTAAAGGAAGGAAAGTAAGAGATGAAGAAGTGCTCTGAAGAGAAGTGAAGATCTGTCCTGCATACACAATGGCCACTGCAAGGACAACAGTGCAGTGGTAGTGAGGTCAATCGTGACTGGCCTTTGTGTCTTCCTTTGGTGTGAGATCTGGGTTTTCTGAAGATGATCTGTGCATGTGTCCCACACTGGGCCTTGACAGTTTTCTGTGACTGTCAGGTCACATCCTATTTCCAGCCTCCTTACCATGCCCCAATCTCATGCCTTGTAAGAAGTGTACAAAATGGAAAATACAGAAATCATTTATGTTGGTAATGTATACATGCAAATTGTTAAAAATGAGAAGAAACCTTTGCTATGTATTCTAAAAATCATAGAAATGTTGCTATCTCTTGACTCTATAATACTATAATCACTCCAGGGAATTTTTCTTGAAAATTACCTGGAAGAATATACATATAAATATAAATACAAATACAAATATAAATATGACCAGTCAGTGCTTACTAGAGAAGCAGATTTCGTGCACAATACACAAATATATGAGAATGTATAAGATTGGCTTATAATGGCTGACCACAAAGTCAGGTGTGGAAGAGTGCAGAAGGTCTATCGATGCGCTGGAGATCTGAAGGATCCAGTTAAAGGCCTGGAGCCCATTGTAGTTTCCTCTGCAAGTCTGTATATGGAGACCTTTTGACTGATAGGTACTATTGGGCATAAATTAAATTAATTAATTAAATTATTTTTATTAGGATTCTGTAACAATGTGTAATCAATATTATGGAAAATAACTGACAAATAAACAAATGCAGCAAAAATAGAAGAGAATATTGAAAAAAAATTTGAGCAGAAATACTCAGTGCTGTATCTAATTATTTATTATATACTGCATGTGTCTAATTTTTACCTACTTTTTTTTCTTATTTGAGGCAAAAGTAGTACAGGCAAGCATTGTTCAGGTCTCTACTAGAATCTAGTAATAATTCATGATATTTAGACGTGACTTCTTTAGCTGAACTTGAAGTGCAATTTATTTTTCAAATGTGCTTAGATGATAAATGTGCTGTGAAATAATGTTCAGTAAAACAGTTGCTCAGGATTATTTGCTCAGTTCAAGTTTGACAGAATGTTTAACCAAACCAGCTGATAATGTTTTCAATTCTAGGAAAAAGAAGCCAAGGTCTGTCACAGGTCCAGGTAATGAACCCAGAACCAGAATTATTCTGATTAGAATTATCTTGCAGTACTTAGCGAAGGCAAAGTAAAACCAACACCAGAAGACTCTTCTCCCTCCTCTGTAATGGTACCCATATGATCGTGAGTAGAAATTGCTGCAAGAATGTTATTAGATGTAAGATCAGACTGACCTTTCTTTCCTAAAAGCCAAAGTCAATTAAAGTAAGGTCAAAAGCCAAGGCCTTGGGTCTAAATCTCAGAGTGCTACAAGCAGAGTGTTTATAAAAGTTTGCGTGGACTTGCCTGATGTTGGGGTACAGACTCTAAAATGATTCATACATTTATATGTCTTGCCTGAATCCCAGACGCATTGGAACTAATGGTTCTGGTAGCAGGCACAAAGTTTTAAATCTCAGACTAGAGGGGAAGCGACTCTGACCTGAAGTTTTGTGAACAGATGGCCACAGGGCCCTCTAAATGACCAATAGCTGCATCTTTCCTACAAGGTCAGGGTGGTGGGGAGTGAGTTTGATCTCCCCCATGCCTGTTTTTCCAAGGCTGGGGAGATTGGATTCCCTGCCCCTGTCCTTTCTTCCTTTGCACAGGCAGCTGATATATGTTGCAGCTCTAGTCCTGGGGTCAAATCATCATTACAAGGTTGGAATCAGTAAGTTTTGTGTTTTTTTTTTTTTTAAGAAGAGAAAGCAAAGCACAAGGAGAACCTGTCCTCTCTCTGAGCTTCCCACAGCACTCCTAACTGGCCATTAGACCATACTATTTGAGCACAGTGATGTTGGCATTACTGAGAGTATGGGGAGAGTCTTCTAATCCTGCTCAAAAGAAAAAAATCAATAACTCAGAACACACTGCAATGAGATGTGCAATATGAATAATACTTTCCATCTGAGAATCTCAGGAGTTTCTAGAAATTAGCTAGTTAACCTGTAATAAATGATATAACTTTAAATTTAGAACTGTAGACTACACATATACATGCCACAGAGAGAATTTCATAGTGTGAAAAAGAACAATTAAAACAAACACAGTATATTTTCTTTTCAGGGTTTTAGCATATGAAGGAGGAAATGTTGCATTTGATAGATAGTGACATTCAGGTGACAAAATCTATACAAAAGCCCATTTTCCTCCTCTTGCCTTTCTCTACAATCAAATTCAAATAATACATATGTGAACTATGTGTGAGCACGTGGTATTCAGGCTTCTTTAGCTTTTGGTGACATCTACTGTACAAAGGGGAAAATCCACTTAAATCATTCTCAGGAGAATAGCTGAGCGCCCACAGAGCTACTTCATTTGTATTCATAATGCTATGCCTTCTGTCATACTTCTTTTGAACATGAGAAATCTTTATTTTTAAAAAGGTAAGATACTTAAGAAATTATCATATAGATTACATCATAAAATAATAGCCCAGAAAGGCAAATCCTAACAATTTTCCACTAACTAGTTTAAACATGGCATTTAAATTTAATGATTTGCTAAAATTCTTGTCAAATATTACAACAAAATCAAAGTGGATGTTTAAATGTACTTTCTTATATTTAAGGTCAACCATTTCTAAGTTCTGATTACAATGGTACTCTAACATGAATGTTTATAACAGAACTTCAGTGGGTGGCAAAACTGCCAATGAACTGACTTTCTATTGTGCTGTAAAACACGGTACAGTTATCTGGCATACACCAAGAAATAAACGTTATTTCTACACATTCCATCTCTGCTCCTCCTGAATCCTTTGACCGTTCCACAGCTAGTGGCTTGTAAAGTACGTAAACATTTCACTTCGTAGTTTATAGTTATGACTGGGAAATACTTTCAGAGGCATTTGTAATTCAACAGCAAAGTAAATAAATTTTACTGAGTATTTATCATGTGCAGACATTGTGCTAGATCCCTTCATCAGTGTCACATATGATGAAATGATCTTGCTCCCAAAGAAATACTATAAAGACTCCCACAGTCCAGAAACAGCCTGGTCGCAACCACCTCTGGTTAAAATGAAAAGAGACTTCCCACTGATTGTGATTTTCCCAGTTCTTATAAAAACAAAACAAAACAACTTTCATCCTTTAATCTCTCCACTGTAAGCATTTCCGTTTACAGTAGTAAAAACAATCAGATACAGTAGAAGGAAACAAAACAAGATGCGCACGGGGAATTACGTGAACAGGTGTGAGTTAAATGTCAGTTCCTCCCCCATGGTTGTCTGCTTCCCAGTTCTCAGTTGTCCTTTTCTTAGATTAATGACTTTGAGATTTAATGATCTACTTGCAATAATAATTTCTATGGAAGTTATAATGACCTGTATTAATAATTACTTAATTTAATAATTTTGCAATCATTACTCTTTGAACATTTATCAGCAGAATTGTCTTGCTCTTTGAATAATAAAATGCATGGCATTCCTAAGGGCTTGCCGCTTAGAGAAAGGATCTGTCAAGAGTTCCAATCAAAACAGAATGCTTTCAGGGCATGTGTGTAATCCCAGTACTCAGGAGGCTGAGGCGGGCGGACTGCACAGAGTTCGAGGCCATCCTAAGCTATATAGGGAGTTCAGGACCAGCCTGAACTACATAGTAAATCCCTGTCTCAAAAGACGAGAAACAAATAGAATTCATTACATGATCAAATGGGGTATATAGCATGGGAGTAGGTTTAGAGGGCAAGGATACTTAACAGTTGAGACGATCAGAAAAACCTGTGACTAAATGACCTATTTTCTCAAACATGAAGTGTGTGTTCCTTTGGAAAGTGGAAGTACAGGAGGTCCAGGTCGGAGAGCATTCGAGAGTCAGTTTACCACAGAAGAGAAGGGAGGGAAAGCTGTCAGGACACAGAGCGGCCAGGAGGTCTGTTCACTGGGTGGTCTGACTGCGACAGCGGGGACCAGGACACAGGCACACTCGTCCTGTAGAACCCCAACCGGACACCCGGGAGTCTGGGCGTTTAGTTTAGCTGTTTACTGTCGGTTCCTACATCATGAAAAGGAAGTTCTGTCATAGCGGCAACTTAAGTCAACGTCTTGTTAGCTTCAGTTTAGAGCTACTACTCTGGGTGGGTCCTGCCTTCATTTCACTGTGCTTCGAATTTCCTCGTCGACTCAGGCTTGGGGACAGGTATTTGCTGTCTGTCTTTCGTTCTGCATTAGTTTATTCTTTAGATTCTGAAAAACATCTTCATTCCCTCCAGTTATTCTAGAGATTACGAATGAGAGACAACTACCATTTGGCCCTAGGTTGACTATGTTTTATGCTCACAATCAGTTTTAAATACTGTAGATTTCTCTCCCCAAGTACATTTTATCATACTCCGCCCTTTACTCTCCCTACCACTTCTTTATTATTTCAAAGAAAATAACAATTGAAAAAAAAATAAAAATGATACAGAATTTCAAAACAAGATGATAGGAAATTAACAATGGTTGTTCTATTGCATATTTTTATCTTTAAAGTACCTGTTCAGATTACCAGATATAGGCATGCGAAACTGATCACACAGGTAAACACTAACTGTTCCTCTCAATAAACCAACGGAAATTAGTGCAGTGAGCTTTGCTACCTAGCGGGAATTAGTACAGCTATCTTAGCTACCTAGGAGAAGAGAAAGAAAAAAGGAGAAAAAAGTATGTATCTCCCTCCCACTTCCCATAAGTAAAGGACCATGCTAGGAACACAGGCACCTTCACCCCTGACTGCACCAGGTAGGACCGGACAGCACAGAGAAAAGCAGACGCTGGAAGTAACTGTCACCAGCCACTCGTTCATCTTCCCAGTAAACTTCAGCTCACTTTGTCTTAAAGTTTGAAATACTTCTGTCTGCAGCTTATTAATATAATTCATAAATAACATACCTAGAATGCTTAATAGATGAGTACAAAAATATCCATAGCTGATTAAATTCCCTTGGTAGCTCAACTGCAAATCATAAATACCACACTATTTCAGATTCTGCTGGAACTGAATGATCTGCGCTTTAGTTTTCACACTAAACCTAGCAATAACTAAACATTTTTCTACTACATTTATTTCAGGGCTTCAATACTATCCTACACAGCAAATTTTGAGCTTGAAATTATGAATCTATGTTTTTATTATTTATGATTATCTTTCTGCAGTATTATCCTCAGTGTATTAGTAGAATTAAATCACTAATTGTTTTTAGTTTGTAGTTTCTGTCTAACTTCAATAAAAGGAATATACAAGTTTAATGATAGAAACCATCATACAGATATTTTACATTGCTAATCTTTTAGAAGTTTGCATACATCAGTTAGCCTAATCTGGGCTCTGTACAAGTCTGTGGGAAGCAGGTAACATGGTCACGAATAAGCCACTGTTCACTCTCTTTCCCCAGCGGGAAGCCCTTGCTCTGAGTGGGTCTGCCCCACCGCTTGACTTCTTAGCATTGGCAGTACTGCCATCTACTGCTGGAGCTGGCTGACCTAAGAGAAACCATTCAAGAGTGACTACGTAATGTTTTTACCAATTAGGACAATTTTGAAAATGAGAAAAAATATTGCTTACATGGTACTCCTCAAAGTCTATTAAATTTTTCAAAAGAAATAAAAATTATGTATCTGCAAAAGCAATTTAGTGAACATTTCTGTTCAGCCCTAGGATACAGCTCAGCAGCATAAGCGCCTGCCTGGCAAATGCAAGGTCCTGAGTTTGATTCACACTACCAAAAACAGAAATTTCTATTTATTTTCTGGACTGAAATTGTATTTTTAAAATACAATTTTACTATTTTTGTATTTGTAATTATAAATGCTTTGCTTTTTTCTTTTCCCTTGAGATAAGTCTCCTTATATTCTCCAGATTGGTCTCAAACTCATGGGCTCATGTGATCCTGCTACGGTCTCCCAAGTAGCTAGATCTATAGGCAGGGGCTCTGGAACCTTTTAAAAGCTATTTATGGTTAAAAAACTAGACATTTTGGTATATTTCATTAGCTTTTCTCTGTAGTCCATTATTAAGGAAATACTCCTTTGCGGGTACCAACATGTCAAAGAAATTGAGCAAATTCCATTAAATCATACACAATGTTCATGATAGATTTCTCTGCAAGATAATAAAAACATGCAACAGAGGCCAATAATGGCAGAACTGTAAGTGTGTATGTGCGTATGTGTGTATATGTATGTGTGTGCATATTTGTGCATGGTGTAGGTATACGGATAGGTTTATGTATGTATATGTACATACATGTATTTAGTTGATTACAGTTATAAATCATGTAGCATAAACGAAGCTTGAAATTTGTGAAGTAAATAATCATTAAATTTTCAATGTGATATTTCACTAACATATGATCATTTTAAAACAGTAGTAAATCCAAGGCCCTATGGGTAGGACCCACCAGCCTTTTGAACTAAATGATGGGCTGTTTCAAGTCACAGATGAACCAAAAAGATGGAAGGAATAGCCTAAGGCAATGAGAGCAAGAAAATATTCTTCTAGATGTTTCTGAGAATTTCAGTTCCATACTCAGAAGTCCTGTTTCATCGGATGACACCACACCTATCTCACAGGTGTCTCCTGACACATTTTGGATGACATCGCATTCTGCTCTAGAAATTAGCCTACGTGTCCTATGATGGCACAAAGATACAGAGGTTTTTGTGGCCCTTCTGAAATGTTTGAAGATGTTTTATTAAAATACTACATAAACAGAACTATTTAAACAGAAATATTTAATAAATAAGTAAAATTCTGATATTATGCATGTGGCCACAAATATGCAATATTTGATAGAGACCATGCACTTACTTAAGCACTTGCATGTTTCCCAGTCTAATACTTAGCTGTTCTGCGCCCACTGAACACACACACACACACACACACACACACACACACACACAGTGTACCAAACCATACTAATTCTCTTTCTTAGACCTGAGAACCCTTTTTTATAATCTCAGCCTTTCTATCCCCTTCCCTCTGCCGGGGCCCCAGTGCACATCCCTCTTGCATCAGCTGTACTAATCTCCGTGCTTTCTTGTACATATTTCACTGCGTCACTAATATTCATTATTAACAAAGTTCACACTTGTTCTCCCCACTGTTTATAAACTCGAAGGATGAGGGCCCTTTCTAAATAACCACGTATTCTAGCCTTCAGCATAGTGCCAACCGTGTTATGAATCTTAATACTGTTTGTTGAATGAGTAAATCCATGAAGCTTGGGTAAAAGAAGAAGTGAACATCACATCAGAGATAATCTTTTTAATAATGTATAACCTTAATATAATCAAGGGAAAGAAACTAATAAATTCAAATGGAGGAAAGTTCTACACAACAACTTAATCTTCAATAGTGCTGAGGTCGTAAACACCAAGGAAGAACTAAGGAATCAGCTCAGCTTGTAAGAGGCTGAGGAGGCCTAACAGCCCTGTGCAGGGCGGGGCCTCAAACTGAGTCCTGGAAAAAAATGAGATAAAACAGCAGAGCTGGGTCTGTGGCACGAGTCTGTAACCCCAGCGTTCTGGAAGGCAGGGCAGGAGGCTGCAAAGCTGGAATTTAGCCTGGGTAAGTTAGGAACTTAGCAAGACCCTGTTTCAAGGCATGGGGAGGGGGGCTAGATAGATTCTGTAGTTTCATTAATATCTTCTAACCATTAATTTCCTAGCTTTGACCATTGTTTTCCTTTGGTTAAGGAAATGTTGGCCTGAGGGTAAGCTACGTGCTATGTGAAAAGTATGCATAAATATATATGTACTCTGCATAAATTTTGTAATTCTTCTGTACACATAAAATCATCTCCGTTTTTTTAAATGTTAGGGCTAAAAATGTACTAAGCACAGGTTCAAATACTACACTTATTAAAAACCTACTTTATAAATGCTTACTTAATTGAAATTACAGTCAGAAAACTGTAGATGATTCTTCTGTTCGTAATCATGGTCTCGTCTTATAGGAGGCTATATGAGAATTACTGGTAGGGTCTAGTTCTGAAGAAATTAATCAATATAAGGACATCAAAGATAAAGTTGACCTTGTCTGGCGAAGCTGTGAAGACACTTCAAGGACTCCAAGAGAAGCCTAGTATTCAACTTGTCACCCAGCTTTGCTCAGACCAAGAACATTTGTGAGGGGAGCTCTCTGCTAAGTTAGGTAAATCTAGATACATACCAGGGTCTATATGTCTTGAACATATAAACCCACAAGCATTCATATGATCTCAAGTTGAGCATACTGAAAAGACCAACGGGCCAACAGAAGTTGGAGAGCAAGGCTCCACTGAAATCCTCCCCGATTTCAACGCTGGGGACAAATGACTTTGGATTAGGTGCCAGCACAGTGTCTCAATATGCCAGACAGCTGTCATTCCCAGTGGGCACCAGCAGGGCTGAGTAAGATTCCGTGCTTCCCTGAACCATCATGGTTTCATGTGCAGGCCTCAATGTACATGCAAAGGCCCCTTCCCTCTGTTCCCACACAGACATTTAAACTCCCTTTACATCCATAAATCATTTGGAATTACAACAAAGGAGAAAAAGTATGTCTAACAGACTGAAAACTTATGCCACAAAAGGTCTAAAGTGAGATAAACAGATTATACTTGAAGAAATTGAAAGACTCGTGCTTTACTTTCTGAAGTTCAGAAAACAAGTCACCTGTCATTTCCACACCTGAGAAACTAAAAGAAAATTAGTGACTTTATGATGCCTGTTTAGGTCTACGCATCCTCAGACTGAAGGTTCTATGGTGGAGAAGAGCATCTCCCATTTGTACCACTATATACCTGACCTGTTGGTGGTATTTGTTAAACATCTGTCACACGAATGAAGATAGCAATACACGAGTAATAAGATTGTAACCCTGCGGCTCAAAACCTAAGGTGTCAGATAGATACATAGAGAGATACTCAAAATAAACTTTAACAAAAGATATGATACCACCTAACCATCTCTGCTTTTCAGAAGCTAAAAAGACTTCAAAGAAAAGTAGTGGATCTTAAAGGATTAAGAGTTTCACAAGGACTTTCTGAACTAATAAGCTTTCTCAAGGTTAAAAACCATTTATTTTATACTTAAATGTATTCTCTGAATCGGAGCACAGTAATAGGCATTTAGTAAATATATTGGTTGATTTGAGTTTTGGTTTGCAACCTCGTTAATCAAGAGACATTGCTGTTGTCTAAAACGTATTTCCAGCTAATGATGTTAAGATGGAAAGCTATTTTTAGCTAAACTGATCTCTACAGTGTCTTGTGCAGTAAGGGAAGTCTATTTATGAAGTTACTTACCATGAGATTAAATCAAATAACGACCATGGACAGCATGTAAATAAATTGAACTTTTTTCTTTTCTTTTTAAATGTATAAAAATTTAATAGTAGTGACATTTATCAATGCTTTTATTTCAATCTGTGTGTTCCATTTGACTTTCTCTACTGACTTATGTATTTATGTAATAATTGGTGCACTTTAAATGTTATAGAAAAGATTAATTTGATCTTTCATCCCTGATTTACAGTTTTATTCCCACTGAATCAAGAATATAGAAAGAGAACTAGAGAAAAGAGAATAACAGAAAAGGGTAAGAGAGAAGGGGGAGGGAGGGGAAATGGAAAAAGAACTTCAGTTAGAGACACATGAATCACAATTGCATCAGATTTCTATAGGAAATTATAAAATCATGAAATCCAAATTACATATGTGGAGATAACCTTAAAATCATCTAGTCACTTCTTTCATTTTGTGTAAATTTTATTAAACTACAAATTGTGATCTATTCAAAAAAGAAGCACTTATACGCCTTGGTTTCAATTATTATTTTTAGATTAGCTTCCTTAAGAATAGCATTATCTGCAGGTCTTTAATTACCAGTGATACTGAACATTGTTTTCATATATTTGCCATTTGTATTTCTTCCTCTGAGAAGTGCGTATTCATCTCAGATGCCCATTTTTGTGTTTAATCTTTAAGGGGTGTCTGACTCAATTCTTTGTATGTTCTAGATATTAGTCCTTTGTCTGAAGAACTGGCTAAATTTTTTCCCCACTTTGTGGACTGTCTTTGGACTCTGTTGGTGATTTCTTTTGTAGGGCAAAAGCTTTTTAAATGAGATCTCACTTGATTCTTTGTGTAATCAGAGTTTTGCTCATAAAATCTTTGCCTACACCTGTCTTCAAGATTTCTGCCTAGTCTCTTCCAGCAGATTTAACATGGTCTAATATTTAGACCTTTGATCCATGTGAAGTTTGTTTGTTTGTAAGTTTATTTATTTATATTTGGTACTGAGAATTGAACTCACGACCTCAGGATTGCCAGGCAAGTGCTTATGCTGCTGAGCTATATTCCCAGCCCTTGACCTTTAGTTTAATGGTGAAAGATACAGGTCTTATTTTAATCTTCAGCATGTGCAAAGCCAGTCTTTCCAGCACCATGTATTAAAGAGGTTATCTTTCTTCCAGTGAACACATTTGGCCCCTTTGTAAAACAAGGTGGTTGAGTGTGTTTGGAGCTGTTTTTGCATCTTCAAATGTTTTCCATTGATCTTTGAACCTGTGCTTCTGCCAGTAGCACTCTTTCTATCACAATAGCTCTCTGGTATAATTTCAAGTCAGGGATTGCGATACCCCCTGCCTTGCCTTTGTTGCCAAGAATTATTTTGCTATTCTAGTGTCTTCTGGTTCCAAAGAAATTTTTGGAATGTTTCCTCTAGTTCTATGAGGTATGCTAATGATATTGATGGAGATTGCATTATGTCTCTTTACCAATTTTGGCCATTTTGAATATGTTGGTTCTTCCTAAACATGAGCAAGCGATATCTACTTTCTGATATCCTCTTCAATCTTTTTCAAAGTACTATAAATTTTATTACCTCCTTTGTTATACTGATTCCTATTTCATTTTTTTCAATGCTATCGTGAAGGGTGTGGTTTCCCTAATTTCGTTCTCAGTAAACTTGTTTCTGTGCCAGAATGCTACTGGTTTTTGAGTGTTGATTTTCATCAAAAAAATCAACCAATAACAGATGCTGATGGGGCTGTCAGGGAAAAGGAACCCTTCTCCTCTGTTGGTGGGAGTGTAGACTGGGGTAACCACTTGGAAATCAGTGTGGAGATTCCTCAAAAACTAGGATTTGATGCCCATTTGACTCAGCTGTTCCTCTTCGGGGTATCTTTCTTGAAGAATAAAAACTATCAAACCAGAGTGACGTATGCACACCCATGTTTATAGCAACACAGTTTGTAAAAGCTAAATCTTGGAAACAACCCAAAGGACCGTCAACCGAGAAATAGACGAAATGATATCTTTTATGCAGTGAAGCACTACCTAGCCATGAAGGATAAACTTGAGACATTTCTGAGTAAAGGGATGCACCTTCACACTATACTCTTAAGTGAAATAAAACACACACACACGTAAACATCACAGTGTCTCCCTGATGTGATAAACTGAAAGAGCAAGTAATGACCAAAATGTACAATAGACATTGTGACATGGAAAGAAATTATTCAAAAGGAAACAGAAACTAGAGAGTGGGAGGGGGAAAGAAAGGAAGGGAAAAGGAAAAAAATGATAAAATGGACACAAATCTTTGTCAGTAAGGAGGGGGAAAGGGGTTGAGGGGAGAGGAGGGGAGGGGGTTGGGGAAAAAACAGTCAAGATATGTCATGTACAGGTACAAGTTCCCTATGATGAATGTGATCATTATGTATATCTGAAATATACCAATAAACTTAATTATATAAAAGAACTGCACTATTGTGATAAAATTGATATATCATAAAGCTACCCATTTAAAAATATACAGTTAAATGCATTTCAGTAGATTAACAGAGTTGTGCAGTCATCAGTATTCGATTTGAAAAGAATTCATCATCTCAATAAGGAACCTCATAGGTATGGTCAGGTTCCCATCCCAGCTTCTAGCGATGTGAAAGTACTTCCTGTCTCTTCACAGCTGCCTAGTCCTCATTTTATATAACTATGATCAATGCGTTGCCTTTTGTGACTGGATTCTTTCATTTAACATAATAGTTTCAAGGTTCATTCACTTTATAGCATGTAACCATACTCATTTCATCTCATTTCTAGTATTATATTTTGTGTATGTACCATGTTTTTTCAGTTGCTGAACATTTGGGTTGCGTTCATTCATTGTCTATTAGAAATAATGTTGCCTTCCATATCCCCCTATAACTTTTGTTTGAACATATATTTCAATCTGGGTTTTATTTTTAAGAGTGGATCATATAGTTACTCATTAAAACTTTCAAGGAAATGTGAGACTATTTTTAAAGTGGCTGAGCCATGTTAAACTCTCATCAACTACATAGGATGGTTCCAATTTCTTCACATGCTTTTCAACATCACACATTGTTTGTTCTTATTGTAGCCATCTGCTTAATCTGTCTCTGCTGCTCTAACAAACTACCTGACAGTTGTGCATCTGGAACTACGGAAACTTAGTTCTCTTAGTTCCTGAGGACGAAAAGCCCAAGGTGAAGGCCCAGAGGTTGTGTGAGGTGAGAACGTGTCCCCCTGACGTCTCTTTCCTCAGTGGCATCAGCATGTGGAAGAAGGAAGAAGGCCTCAGCGAGTTCCCTCCACCCATTTAATAAAGATTTACTCTGCGCAGGGAGACTGAGCTCTGCTTCCTCAGCCATTTTCCAAGCCTCCATTACTACTAACACCGCAGGGGTACATTTACAATGAAGCTGGGGCACGTCTAACCAGAGCGCTGCCTCGGTGGTTATGCAACAATATCTCAGTCTTGTCTTCATTTGTATTTTACTCAGCTAGAGACTTTTCTGCTTGTTAGACATTTCGGTTTCTTTTCACAAATGTTTGTTTAAATTCTTTGTCCATTTTTAAGTTCCATTGTTTGTCTCTTTATTATTTTGTTGTCAAAGTTCTGTATATGGTCTGGATGAATAACTTTATAAGGCGTATAATTTGCTAATATTTCTCCCATTTTGTGAATGCTCTTTTCATTTTCATTTCATTTGAGGTACAAAACTTTTACAGTTTATAAATTAAATTTATCTTTTGTTTTCTGGGTCACTTTTTTTGGATGTACTCAAGAAACTAATACCTAACTCAAGGTCAGAGAGGCTTATTCCTAACATCATTCCTTGCAACATTATTTTGCTGCCTATTCGATTTACTGAAAAGACTATTCTCTTCTCCCACCTGAACTGTTTGGTGCATCGCTGGAAAGAAGATGGGGCAAAACTGGAAGAGTTTATTTTTATGCTTTCAATTCTGTTCCATTGATCTAGGGTTGAGTTTATAATAATGCTTATCCTCTTACAAAAATAATACTAAATTCAACCCCTAAAGCCAGCAGAAGTTTCTTCTCCCTATTTCTAGCAGACATAATCAGGAAAGGGAAGTCCAAAGAGTCCTTCCCTTTTAATTTTTGCATCTATCTTCCTTCTTCTCTCTCTGGAAATGTAAGCCATCTGACGTCAAACTGTCTTGTCCACTGGGCCAGATGTTCTTCTTGCCCTTTTCTCCTTCTCCTCTTTTGCTCATGTGATTTTTTCATCAAAATGTCAAAAAAAGGTCAACAATATTTTGTAAATTGGTTATTTGACATTTTTGGCCAATTCTCATAATTTCTAAAAAATTCTAATTGTTTACATACAAGTGGCATTTTTTCATGCTTGTGACCAAAAATTAATGACTGTGAGACATGCGTTTGCCACCTTTAATCACAATAAACACAGCTCGGATCACGGAGAGTGGACAAATGCTCTGGGGCTGAAGTGCACATGTGTTTGTCTGTTTCTTTGTTTTAGTTATTGTTAGTAATTGCCTCTCACTGGGCCTCCTTTATTTTATGTAGATTCCAAATCTGTTCATGTGACAATGTCCATTCCTTGCCTATGTAACTAGTAAACAGCAACTTTATGCTCCTCCACCCACCTATGCTCCTTTCCTTTGGTGCCAGCAATGGGCTAATGCTACAAAGGGAAAAGGCAACGTTTGCTATGAAAACTTAAATTATCAATATGAAATCATTAAAGCCCCTGAAAGAGCCTGAATACTTATTACTGTGACTATTATAATGGCAATCAATGATTAATAGTTATTATCCCTTTATTGTTCTTTAAATTTTTCCAGTTCTAATGAGTTCCAAAGCTTTTTATTAAAATGTAACTTTACAAGCTAACTCATTAGTCCAACAAATAATTAATGAGTACTTCCTGCACAGTAATTAAAAAGATAAATGAGGCACAGTCCTTCTTAAGAAGCAGATGATAACCTGGTAGAAAAGAAAAATGCACACTTACATACGCGTCACACACAGGATGTGGATTATTTTACAAACGCAGTAAGTACTTGTTATGGTTGATATATTGTGTCAACTTGGGGAATCCAGAGGTTTAGCTGAGTGACTCAGGAGGAAACTGGGGTGCTTCCTTTGTAAACATCCTGAGCCTGTGGAAGAGGAGGGCATGGAGATTGTGTGAGAGGTTCATGACCCCTGGGTGGGGGTAGGTTGTTTACAATGTAGGGGAGAAAAGGAGGCTGCTTGCAGCCATTCCTCCCTTTTGCTTGTGGTTTTTTGCTGTGCTCTGTTGCCATGCACAGTTTGCCCTCTGCCATGTGCCATTCTGCCTCAGAACCAGCCAAGTAAGGACTGAAACCTCCACAAACTGTAAGCTAAATAAACCTTTCCTTTCTTTATTTTTGGTGTTGGGTATTTTGTCTCAGCAATGAGAGTAAAGTAACCAAGACAGAATTTGGTACCAGGGGTGGGGTCATTGCTGTGACTATACCTGACCATGTGGTTCAAGAGCCTTTGGAAATTGCTTATGAGAAGAGTTTGTGAAGGTTCAGAGTTGTCTCCTGAAAGAGAAGCGCTAGAATGCCTTCAGCTGTTCTGTATGAGAGATTCTGGTCGGAGCTCGGCAGACCAGAAGGCTGTTAAAAATCCTGCCGGTAAAGACTGGGTTTGGAAGGTTTCTGATGGGAAGGACTGCATTGGTTGTTGGACTCCAGAGGATGTATGTTATGGCTTGGCAGAAAGTTTGTCTGAATTTTGCTCGTGCCCAGAAACTTTGCCTAAGACGGAGATTAAGGGCAGCAGCAAACTGATTAATCTGGCAAAAGAAATTTCAAGGCAGTCAAATATTGGGGCAGTGGCATGGCTATTGTTGGCAGCTTTTAGCCAGATCTATACTGAGAATCAAGAGCAAAGAGCCCAGCAGGATGATTTAAAATGTGCGTTTGGCCAGAAAGGAAGCTCCAGTAAAGCTGTGGATTACAAAGATAAGGCTGAGGAGATCTCTATTGCTGAGAAGGAACAAGAAAATGGAAAAGATGGCCTGCAGGCATCACAAACAGCAAGTCTCCACCCTTTGCAGCCTCAAAACTGCAAAGGTGAAAGCCTTGCCTTGAGAAGGAAGCCAAAGAGTGCCATGTTCCAGAATGGCAGCGGCGGCCGCACCAGGTTCCAGAATGGAGACAACATAGAAAATTTGCTCCTCAGAATTGGATTCAGTGTGCCCAGTGATCCAGGCACTTGACCCCTATGGCCAAGAGAGAAGAAAGTTTGGCTACTGCTCCAGGTGGCAGCAGACCTTGGCATCATCCACGTGGCCCTGGCTTCAGATGCAAGGAAAATGGAAGAGTTCTGAGGTTAAAGAGGCTTCCACCCAGATTTCAGAAGGCCTGGGAGGCCAGGCAGTATGGCCCAGAGAGGGCAATATGTGAGGCTATGAATGTGAAGCAGAAGGTGCCCTGGAGTCCTCAGAAGTTTAGAAAAGACAGGAGCGTGGATCATCTGAGAAAAGCTGCCACTGGGGAGCAAAGCAGACCTAAGAGAGAAGCTGTGGAGGCTGTAACCACCAGAAGTGCCATAGGGGTGGATTCACACAAGCCCTTTAGAGCTTACAATGTGCCACAAGTTGCTTCAGATGCTGCATGTGAAATTATAGGACATAATGTTAGCCCTGCTGGATTTTGGACTTGCTTTAGTCCCAGTGCTCTGTATTACCCTGTTGGTGCCTTTTGGAATGGTAATGTTTATTTTGTGCCTTTAAATGTGTTTAATTTTCATTTGTATGGGGGCAAAATGTTATGGTTCTAATATAAGCATGTCTTTGTATCTGGAAACTGGTTTAAAGAAATACGTCTCGTTGCCAAGTTGACAAGGGGTGGAATGTTATGGTTGATATATTGTGTCAACTTGGGGAATCTAGAGGTTTAGCTGAGTGACTGAGGAGGAAGCTGGGGTGCTTCCTTTGTAAACATCCTGAGCCTATGGAAGAGGAGGGCATGGAGATTGTGTGAGAGGTTCACGACCCCTGGGTGGGGGTAGGCTGTTTACAATGTAGGGGTGAAAAGGAGGCTGCTTGCAGCCATTCCTCCCTTTTGCTTGTGGTTTTTGCTGTGCTCTGCTGCCGTGCACAGTTTGCCCTCTGCCATGTGCCACTCTGCCCCAGAACCAGCCCAGTAAGGACTGAAACCTCCACAAACTGTAAGCTAAATAAACCTTTCCTTCCTTCATTTTTGGTGTTGAGTATTTCGTCTCAGCAACGAGAGTAAAGTAACCAAGACAGTGCTGTACAAGGGACGTGAGACAAAGTAGAAGAAATGGAGGACTATTTGAAAATACTGCATTGACGAAGTCAAGTAATGTCAAATCTTCATCTAGAACTCATTTCACCTCCAATTATCATGCCTCTAAGTGCGGGGAACTCTCGCCCTGCTTCTCCCAACATTCCTCCTTCCTTCTCTTACTCTCACCTCTGGGACCATTTTGCTCTCTCCATTTCACCATTTCTTTTGCTTGAGAAAGCAATTTGGAGTGGACAAGGGAAGTAATAGGGCACAGCCAACGCACTGAGCCGATTACGAACAGTGAGGGTGGTATCTCCATCTCGATGGGAACTTTCTCACCTTTTCATCATTACTTTAGTGTTCAAGTACTGCACTGCGGTGGTGCCACATGCCTGTAATCCCAGCACTTGGAAGGCTGAGGCAGGAAGATCGCTATGAGTTCAAGGCCAGGCTGGACTACATTGTGAGACATGGTCTCAAAAAAAAAAAAAAAGTTAGAAAATAAAGTACTGTACTGCAGAAACTGATGATTTTACAATCTCACAAGGTATACAGATTCCATGGGTTACATTTTTGACTATGCATCTCAATAACATTTTGAAAACAGTTATGCAGCCTTTGATTAAAAGTGGACAAAAACATTTGAACTAAATTTCCAATTACACAAGATATTTTACTTTATAGAAAACATGATAATTATTAACTTACAATTTTGACCAATACACTGAATAAACAATATGAAACTAATAATCTTTGAACTTAAAAAATGAATATATTGCTGTAAAACTTTACAAATACTTATGTACTTGAGAACATAGAAAATTAAAAACTCTGTTGACAAAATGTGAAGAGAGTAAGAACCTCTCCAAATTTTTCAATCTAACAGAGTAAAAGCTCAACTTTCATCTATGTTAGAAAAAATAATATTAATCTTACATACTCAATTCATTCTTCTTTTAAAATTGAAGAACTGGAAAACAATATTCATTATTAGATTTCAGAAATTGGAATTGGCAATTCTGAACAAAATGAGTAAGATATTGTATCCTACTTTCCAGGATATCTCAGAAACAAAGAAATTCCAGAAAAATTCAAGGGCATGCTGGTGACCCAGAGCCACTGGACATGACACCTTCAATTGCTAGCCATTGCTCAAGTCTTCCTAGTCCTGGACTTGCAGTTGGCTTCTCAAGTGGAGACAGACTTACGGAATTGAGCCTGTAGTTTTGCAGGACCTCATGATTCTTCAATGTTGTTAGTATGAGAAGTGAACTAAATTGTGTCCAGAGAGTTGGAGAATTGGCTGTTAGGATGAGGAAATACTTACTATCAGAAGTGTTCAGGAAGTGAAATGAATCACAGTAGTACCACATGTTCTCTGCCCTTAAGCCACTACCACTGTAGAAGTCCTTTCAGAGGGAGGAGGAAAGGGCAGGAGGAGCCAACCACAGGAAAGTAACATGACAAGGAGAAATCAATACATATCAGTTATAACGATCAATGTGAATGGTCTCAATTCACCAATCAAAAGACACAGACTGGCAGAATGGACCAAGACACAATATCCAACCATGTGCTGCAGACAGGACACACATTTAATTCAAAAACTAATTCACAGACTGAAAATCAAGAGTGCAGCAGGCACCAAGAGAGCAGCGTGGAAAGCAGCAGAGAAAGAGCCTTTTTGTTGTCATCCAAATGGAGGGAAGGGGTCCCCTGA
This sequence comes from Dinomys branickii, assembly GCA_004027595.1. Classification (NCBI taxonomy): domain Eukaryota; kingdom Metazoa; phylum Chordata; class Mammalia; order Rodentia; family Dinomyidae; genus Dinomys; species Dinomys branickii. The sequence continues at coordinate 82,528 of PVLD010001757.1, read as the reverse complement.
AGCATGAACTGAAGTCACACAGAGAGTGAAGAGAGAAACTTCAGTGAAGGAGGAGGTAGCCAGGGGTTCCTTCTAAGAGGGTACTCAGTGTGAGAGAAGAACAATTCAAACTTGCAGGCAAATCCTGACTGCTGACTGACCCCAGAGGCCTTGACGGAGAGACGCAGCAGTGGAGGGGAGAGGTGGACATGAAGGACTGTCTTGGAGAGAGGCCAGCTGAGCTCAAGTCTCAGAGCAGCTGATGGCCCCATCAGGCAGCTCCCCAGCAGGGCTCAGGCCTGCACAAGGTGTGCTGGTGGCTGCAGGAGTAATGAGTCCGGTCTTAGCCAGAAGGTGTAGGATCACTGAGATAATTCACTATCCCAGTAAGACAGGAGTAACTTAAATCAACATGCACCAGGACTTTGTCTCCACATACAGTCTACCAATGACAGCAGAGACAAACCTGGAAGAGCACTTCCTTTGCCATTAACAGGGCAAATGAAATATTAGAACTGAATCCAACTTTTAATGAGCAGGTGGACTTAGGAGATTTCTATGCACTGTTCCACCCCACAGCATCAGAATATATATTCTTCTCAACTTCACACAGGACATTCTCCAAGACAGAGCATGAATTAGCTCACAGTTCATGCTTAAGTAAATGCGAAGGAACTGAAATTCTCCCATGATACAGCTGTCTTCAAGTTAGCTCTTCAGATTACCAGGAATATGCATGCAAAATTAGTGGAAACCAATTTCAATATAAACTGTTCCTTTCAATAAACCAACAGACATCAGAAGTATAATTATCTGAGCTACCCTTGTATATATGTATGTATCTTTTCCCTTCTTTCTTTCTTTTCTCCTTTCCCTCATCCCAGTTGCATTCTTGCTTCTGGAAATCCCACCAACTTGGCTGAAGGGAACAATATGTAATATAACAACCATCATTACTTTCCCATCCTCTTGGTATGAAATTCGGTATCATGTTTATTGTTTTGTGTGTTATTGTTTCTGTCTTTGTTGTTGTTATACTGTGATTGTTCTTTACTCCTTCGAATGAAACTATGCGATGCACAGTCAGACCGTACGGCAATGAAATTGGAAATCCACAGAATACTCACCTCAGGTAAACAGAGAAAGCACAAATCAACCAGACAAAGGTGAACCCCAAACTGCTAGAAGAAAGAGCAACCTAAACCAAAAGCTGCTACAAGGAAAGAAATTATACAGAATTCTACAGATGGGACCAGAAAGTAATGCACTGCATACTAACAAAACAATACAATAAATCCATCAAAGGAGTTGTTCTTTGAAAGATTAAATAAAACTGACAAACCCTTATCCAGCCTTCTCAATAGAAGGAAAGAAAAGACTCAAATCCATGCAATTCACAGTGAAATTACAATGGATCCTGCTGAAATCTCTAAGACCATCTACACCTACTAGGAAAACTTGTATTCTAAGTAAGATGGGAAATGCACATGAAATGGACAGATTCCTACATACACACGTGTTACCACAGTTAAATGAAGAAGATAAAAGATCCTAAATGAACCAATAACAATCAAGGGAATTGACAATGTAATGAAAACTGACCGACAAAGAAAAGCCCAAGCTCTGATGGATTCACTGCTGACTTTTATAGGAAATTTAGACATGGTCTAATTTAGAACTCCTCAACTCTTGAAAGAAATTGAAAGTGAAGCAATACTCCCAAATCAATCTTGAAGCAAGCATTACCCTGATACCAAAACCAGAAAAGGACCCAACTCGGAAGGGCACTACAGGCCAAATTCCCTAATCAACATAGATGTAAAAATCCTCAGTAAGACACCAGCACACACAGTGCAGCAAATCATCAATTACATTACACACCAGGACCAAGTGGGATTCATCCCAGGAATGCAGGGATAGTTAAACATATATGAATCAATAAGTGGAATACACCATCTCAACACAGCCAAAGACAAAAATCACATGATCATCTCCCACATTCATTTATGATGAAACCCTGCACAAAATCAAAATAGATGGAGGGTCAAGCTCAATCTGGTAAAAAACCATCTATGAGAAATTGTTATAGTTGACACAACTTGGGGAGTCTAGAGGTTTGGCTGAGTGATTCAGCAGGAAGCCAGGGTGCTTACTTTGTATACATCCTGAGCCTGTGGAAGAGGAGGGCATGGAGACTGTGTGAGAGCTACACATCCCCTGGGTGGGGGTAGGCGGTTTACAAGGTAAAGGAGAGAAAAAGGCTGCTTGTGGCCATTCCTCCCTTTTGCTGGTTGTTTTGCTGTGCCCTGCTGCCACAAACAGTTTGCCCTCTGCCATGTGCCACTCTGCCTCTGAATCAGCCAAGTCTGGACTGAAACCTCCACAAACTGTAAGCTGAATAAACCTTTCCTTCCTTCATTTTGGGCGTTGGGTATTTTGTCTCAGCAACGAGAGAAAGGTAACCAAGGCAGAATTCAACAGCCAATATCATACCACATGGACAGAAACTGAAAGCTTTCACTCTAAACTCAGGAACAAGACAAAGATGTCCAGTATTGCCACTGCCGTTGGATACAGTACTGGAAACTTAAGCAATGGACAAAAGAAAATGAGCCTAAGCAGGAAAGAGAACACCTAGAGGGGTCCAGAGCACACACGAGAACTCCTGGCATGTGGAAAATCAAGACATACATTGAAATCAAGATGTGTTTATGCAGATCAATTGGAGATGCATACATCGAACAATGGCACAAGAAAGCAACCATATCACTAGGTGAGCAAAGGACTTTGTTTCCTTTTCAAGATCATGTCAGAGACTTCTCAAGAGATACTTAGTCAGGCGGTATTTTAGGCTCCATGTCTTTAAAAGATTTCCTAGACACAGACACACATAACTATCAGAGAAATGATCTAGTATCAGAATGATCATAGTATCAGAGAAATGATCTCACACCCCCACCAACTAAGGCGCCAGCCCAGCAGAAACCAAAGGGAGGGGTGGGGTGGCATGCAGCAGGCAGAAGGCAGGGTTATGGGGTGTTCGAGGACAGAGAGCCAAATCATAGCCTGTGAAAGTCCCACTCGCAATGGGGGGCGGAGCCCGTGATCCCTGCCGGGTCCTGTTGCCCAGGAGCCCCTCCCTACATCCCCCAACCAGCTCAACAGTTCCTGTTGCCAGGTGCTGACCCAAACACTGAACATTCTAGGCCAGTACTCCGTGGTGGAGGCAACTGCTCACGCAGCCTTGTGCCATGGAGTGGCTAGCCACTCTGGGTCTTTTGACCCTTCTCATAGTTTCAAGGAGGATTTTTCACCCCATCAGAAGCCGGCTTGCCCTCAGGAGAGAAAAATGCCTTGCTCTCCGCTTTGGGGACTCATTAAAGACAAATGCCAACTTTTGGACAAAGTCAGCAAGCTCCAAAAACAGCATGAACCTTGGAGGCAACTCTCAAGGAGGCCCGCCTGAAAGTGGAAGCCAAGCACTCACAGCATCGGGACGCAGCCTACCAGAAGGTGGTGAGGGACACAGCCAGGCTTCACCGGAGAATACCCTTGTGGCTGCAACTGCTCCAACGGAGCAAGCACAACATTTTCACAAACAGCGGCTGAGGATGGCAGAGATGTCTGAGAGGATCCGGTCTCTAGAGGAAGAATCACACTGGCTCACCTCGCTAGTGGCTCAAGCCAAGCAGGCCCTGCTGAATATTAGCAAAGAGCAACTCAAGGAAGCAATGAGAGAGGCTGTGAGTGAGAATGCCCAACTCCAGGAAAGCCAGACACAGCTTCACCAGGAAGCTCAGGCGTGGGAGGAGCAGGTGAGCAAACTCACCTCACAGAAGACAGCACTGCAAGAGGCCCAGGCTCGAACAGAACAACTGCTTCAGGACAAAGGGAAGCCCATCAAGGTTCTCACTGAGCGCCTGCTCACCACCACGAAAGGCTGGGCTTCTGCGTTCCTGGGAGACACCACACAGACCGAGAACTCGCAGCACGATGCCCAGGGTCAACTGGAAAGAGGTCCTGGCTTTGGTGATTGGCCAAAAGGATATTTGCAGAAACCGGTCTATGGTGCTCCGTTCAAAGCTTCCTTGAAGACCATGGAACAGGAAAGAAACCAACTGCACACACAACTCCGGGAAGCAGAGAAATGCAAGAAAGAACTGGCGGAGTCTCTGCAAGACCTCCAGACTCAGCGAGCATCACTGCATTCAGCAAACACACAGCTGCAAAGGGAGCGCCAGAAGCTTCAGCAGAAGCTCACAATGAGCGCCGAAGTTCAACAAGCAGTCCTGAGCTGCCGCCACAAACTGAGACTGGCGGCAAAAGCCAGGGGAGAGCAAGAGGAGAAACTGCCTAGACTGGAGGAGGTGGGCCGCGCCGCTGAACAGCTGGACACCTACAGAAAGCTAGCCCGGGCTATGCAAGGAGAATGGGAGCGGACCGTCCGATTCTACCAGAGGCAGGTGACCGCCCAGCAGAGGGAAGCCCGTGAGAACTGGGCCAGAGCTGCCATTGACGAAAGAGGCCTCCAAGATTTAAGAAGACAACACGCTCACATCAGACAAATCCTCCATGCCGCAGAGCTGAAAGCTCCACCCTTAGAGAAAGACCCTGCCACTCCCAGTGGCACACAGGGTGCATCTGGCAGAGAGCATTTTCCGAGTGGTCCTTCCCCCTCGAGGTCAGCCTGCATCTGCAAGGAGATCTGTGCGCCCTCTGGCAATGCTGTGGGAGGAGCCAAAGGGAGGCCCAGCAGCCCCTCCAGCAGGACCCGGAAGCTCATCCAGCAGCTCTCAGAAGGGCCTCCTGCAGCTCAACCTGCCCCAAGCCCACCCCCGGGACAGGGCTTGATGGCTCCAGCCCTTCTTACAGCTGGGGTCCATTCTTTCTCACCCCACCCACAGGCCAGGTCCTCAGAGATCCCTTCCCGCTCTTCCACTTCTGCCTCCTACTCCACCTCAGCCACAACACAGGGACACCGGGGTCTCCACATCATCGGCCACCAAGGTATCTCACCCAAGGTGTCACCCTGGCCAGCATTCCCAGTGACAACGGTCCAGCCCCCGGGCCTCTTCCTCAGGCTCTTGCACCTAAAGCTGGGGTTTCCCAATCCCCACTGGCCAAATGCATGGGGCCCTTGGGGATCCAGTCCAACTTTCAAGGCCCCTGCTACCCATCACACAGCTCCACAGCAACAGCAAGCCCAGCCCCAGCTTTGCTCTCCCTGCCCCAGTCACTCTCCATTCTCCCGCAATGTCTGACCTTCTGACCTTTCTTAGGATTAGCGGTTTGTTAATGAAGACAATTTAAATAGCCTAAGTTCCTATCAAATAGTAGTTACTAAAAAGGAACCATGTGTACCTTTCACTGTGTTAGTGACACGCCCCACCGGGAATGGGGAACTCCCCTTCCACCTCCCTGCAGACAAGCAGACTTCTAAGAGCCTCCAGGCTCACCTCACCTTGCTGGTCTCCAGTCCAACGTCCACTTTGTGAGCTAGGCTTGGGGAAAGTCTCCCCTGTGACGCAGGAAGGGACGGGGGGGATTCAGATACCCTTCTGCTCCAGCACACTGAGCTTTCGTCCAGGTGCTCTGCAGGTCTCTAGGAAACATCCCCAGCTCCAAGCAGCTGGGCCCACTGCAGTAAGAGCCGGCAGGATCCTGTCTGAGGTCCCCAGCTTCGCAATCCTTGAGGACCAGGAGAATCAGAGAGGTTAAGGGCACAAAATTAGACTGTGAGAGTCTTACAAGAAACACAAGATGCACGTAGTATCATCAGAAAATATAGTTTTTCATGCAGGGATGTCTTTGGCTTTCCAATAGTCAGGCTAAGATGCAGTACCACAGTCTGGGAAAAATGAGCCTAAGCCTTCCTTCCAATTCCACCTTATGGCCATTTTGGACACCGCACTGCACAACAGGATCGGGTGAAGCACATCAACGAGGTCAGATGAATCCCATTTCTTCACTGCACCTGCATGGCTTCACTGTCCCTGCGTTTTATTCTTGACCTTCTAGAAAAGATAAAGGAACAAAGTATTCCTACTTTTCATCACAGGCATACTAACAAACATTCAGATCTAGGAGGTGTGCAATATTTACCCCTGTTTCACATTTGGAGAAGGGTTCCACTGAAAATACAAGCAACTACCGTTATGGCAAAAATTGGGCTGAACTCTGCAGGAGATCAAAGAACTCATTCAGAACAAGTGGAGTTTTAATTAATTAAAGTCGTTGGACCGGCTGCAGTCCCCCACCACTAATTTGCCAATCAGGGATGTGGCCATTTAGCTCCTTTCTTCCCACCTTACATACATTTTTGGTTTCTATGGTAATAGATTGGAATGTTTTAGGCTTGGCCACAGTTCTTTTCCTTGTGCCACATGACCGGGTCAGGCTCCAGCCACAATGAGAGATACTTTCTGTACTGTTCTACATGTCTCCCTTTAGATACAATGTTTATCTTGGGCCAGGGGAGGTGAGAAACAACTCAGGGAACGTTTGTCTTTGGAGAAGCATTCCAGGGCAAAGTCAGGACTGCAAAGGTAACACTTTACAACCCCTCCAGGATGTTTCTCAAGACGCATTTTGGGGCTTGCACTAAGACTAGAATTATGTTACCTTAAAATGGTATGCTAAAAGTCGCTGTCCCTTACACTACTACCTCATAGATGAAAGCAGAATAAATGATAGTGTTAACTGCACAGTAGATTCATAACAATAAAACATATTTCCTCTGTAGTACAATAAGTACATACGGGTCCTCAGTAGCTAAGATAGGAAGTGACCAAAATTTGAAAGTATCCATATAGAAACAGATATTGGAGAAGTTACTAAAATTGCAAAACATTTCATACCTGCGCATAACCTGCCACCTGTAAGAACTAGGCATGTGAGACAACTGCAAGGAGTGAGAAGGTCACAAAAACACAGGTAAGCAAAGATCCCAAAGGTATTAGTTCACAAATAGAAAGGTAGCTTCAGGGCCTGGTGTGTCCAGGGACAGAAAGTGACACTGGGGACTCTGACCTATAAGGTTCCCATGGAAACACCCTGAGCTCACAGGGAGACCCAGTCTCTAGATGACCTCGATGAGGTGATGACACTGGGTGATCCCTGTCATCCCAGGCTCTCCTCCACAGAGAAGAAGGAAACTGCTCTTCACTAGGGTGCACTGAGCTGATCCGGGACACATAGTGAGTCCTGCCCCGGCACATGATCACATTCTCCTTCCCGGGGTCTCGAAGCCAGGAAGAAAGCAAACTTCCAGATTCACTGCCACCTACACAACTGGGAGGGACCTCAGAACGCTGGCTCCTGTGTCAGGAGAGAAGCTGCCCTGTGCCACAGGAAGAGCACAGAGCAACCCAGCAGGGTCCCTGTTTGGGGTTCCAGGGATCCCTGTGATCTCCATGGCTACAGCAACACAGGGAATCTGCAGAGCACCTGACCCCAGGAAGAACTGGCACAAGGGGGTGACACTGTGCTTAGAGCCAGGACACCCTGATAGTTCAGTGGCTCACAAGGCCATCACAGCAAAGTCACTTCCACACAATAGAGAGTTTGGGGCTGGGTTGAAAAGGAGCCAAACCCTCTCCCTCCAAGTCCAGCACACCTTTCAGGTCCACCTGCAGTCCTGAGATAGAATGACCATGAGCTGGTCTGTTCTTTCCTGTTTCTTGTGATCCTGAAAAGAATGATACGCATTTGCAATTAACAGACAACCTGACCAAGGTGGGTAAACTTTGAAAGGGATGTCAGGTAAAGATCAGAAACAGAGGACAGGTCCCAAAGCATACAGCCATCTTGTTTTACTGTACTGCTCATCACGGGAAACAGTAAAATTTATTGTCTCCCCAGCACCGGGTTTGTTGCTGTCTAAGGCAGTGGTAAGTGAGGAGGACCCACTTCCTCCAATCTCCACACTGTTCTATCCAGGAATTCGCCTCCCTCCCCTGACCAGCCTGTCCCTCAATGTCCCTGTGCACTGCTGCCTCAGCTCCCCACATGCAAGCGCCTCAGCCTCTCCCCGCCTCCCTCCTCTCTCTGTCCCCTTTCTAGGACACTCCCTTGCTCCGTGCCTTCCCATGGTCTCACTGAGCCAGCACTCTGAGTCTATTCCAGTGTCTCTTCTAGCTCAGCAAGTGTGCCCAGACTGGATACAGGCAGGAACCCACTCTTGTAGTGTTGTGTGAGGAACACCCCAAATCCCCTCTCCATGCCCCACAGCTTGTCTCTCCCACAATTACAGAATCACTGCTTTCTCACTATTTTTAACTCAAGTGAATGACTGTTGATTCAGCACCTGACTCCATGGCAAAGACACACAGAGGAAAGATCTGCCCTTCTCGGGGAAGACTGGTCTGTCCTTCTGGTTCACCTGGCCCTTCATGGAGGAAAAGCAATGTAGCCACAGGACCAGGGTCCCACGCTGGAAGAATTATCCAGATCAGCACAGTGTGGTGGCTCACACCTATAATCCCGGCACTAAGTCACTGAGGCAGGAGGCTCACAGCTGGGCTGCACAGGGAGACCTGTCTGAGAAAAACACAGAAATGAACAGTCTGTATCAGAGACGTTAGTGCCCATGTTTGATTGGAGACAAGAGACAGTGATATTAAGCCTGTCTGAAGAGCTGATCGAAGAGAATAAATTCTCCAGGCAGGAAATGACTTCCAAAAATCTGGAAAACCACCTAAAAAATTTTAACCATTTAGATTCACCTTTTGAAAGATCCCTTCCAGTGGCATCTGACTAACTAGAAGCCTGTCAGGATGGAGAGCAAATGGTTGCCCACAGCCAGATTTGAGAACAATTCTCTGCATGAATAAAATACACGTCAGAAACTGGGACAAAAATCAAACGTTCCGCTAAAATCAGCAAGAGTCTGCCTGTGTGCATACATGGTCCTGACCAGATGATGAGCAGGACCGGAACCGCGGGGTCCCCTCTCTTCCTAGAGACCGAAGATGTATGGGCGATGGGCCCTCGGCCCTCTCTGCCTGCGGGTGGACCAGGACCACCGCCTCCCACGGGTCCTCGGTGTGCGCTGAGAGCACGGGCGGGAGCCTGCTCCCTCCGTGCCTCCCCGCGCCTGCCTGAGCTGGCCTGGGCTCGCGGGCTCCCTCCAGCGCCCCTTCCCTGGGAGTAGCTCTCCTACTACCCTGGGCAGCTCAGCCCTGTGGGCATTGGGTTCTGCTGCAGCCCAGGGCAGCCGGGCCCTGGAGCAGCTCAGCCCCTCACCCTGGTCCCTGAGAACAACGCAATTTACACAAACTCCAGGGAAAAAAACCCCACCTCTCCGTAGGAACAGGATTTTCCAGAGAGCTGACACTGTACATGGAAGGATGGGGCGGAGAGAAAGGAGTAATATTCAGTCAACGGTGCTGGAGCAACTCTGAGCATCCCTACTGGAAAACACTTGCTTCTGAGTTGATTAAAAACCGCAGTGTAAATTTATCACTTTTTTTTTTTTTTTTTTGGCAGTACTGGGGATCGAACTCAGGACCCTGCGCTTGCTAGGCAGACGCTTATTCCACTGAGCTATATCCCCAGCCCCCAAAAACCGCAGTGTAAAAGGCAACGCTTTCAAGATTTTAGAAGTCACAACACAAGCAAATATTCTGAGGATGAGGAAATAATGAATAAAAATGAAGAACATAAAAGGTGCGATAAATGTAATGATCACAGTTAAGAACTTCTATGATAAAGTAACAGAGCCATGGGAAAATTGGGTCCAATCCCTGAACAAGAAACTAAACTAGTTCGTGCGCGCACCTGAGCAGCTGGCCAGGTTGGCGCTGCCGTCGTTCCGCTCCTGACCCGCGTGGACCTGCACGGCCACCGTCCCGCCTGGCGCGGCCTCTCCGGGGAGGACGTCACCCCTCCGCACCACGCCCGCGCGACCCTCAGCTCGCGGCGTTGGCGGCACCCGGGGTCCCTTCGGTCGGCCAGGCCAGATTTCGTGGGGTGCCTGGATGCAGGCTCTCGCCTCGGGCTCGCCCCTTCCCACTCCTCTCCCGCGGTTCTGATTCCTCCCTGCTCAGTTCAGCAGCTCGGAGGGCAGCGACCCCCGCCGGGGTCCTCAAGTCTCCAGAGACTCCTTAGCATGGCCCCGCCCCACGAGCCGCTCAGAAACCCGCCCCCGCCCCGTCCCACCCCCGGACCCGGGGCGTGTGAGAGCCGCGCTCCCGCCTGGTCCCATACAGCCGCCAGGAGCCGCTCAGAGCCCCGCGGAGGCCCACCTGCTGACCCGAGCCTTGGCAGGGAGGATTACGGAGCCACAGCAGCGCTACTACTTGGAAGACAGCTGGCAGGGGCTTGCTGTGTAGTCCAGGCTGGTCTCAAACTCGCTCTGATCTCCTGCCACGGCCTCCTGAGTGCTGGATTAAAAACATTTTTGAAAACTCAACAAAAATCCAGTGGAAGGCTTTTCAGCAGGTTGCATAAGTAACAATGATCTGTATGGTTGGAAGTCCTTACTATTGGTTCTCCAGAGACACTTTATGGAGGTGGTGTTTTTAAGGTTCATTTCACTTTCCAAAGCATTATCACCCTGGCCTCCTAAAATGAAATTCATTACAGAAATCTGACACCCCAGTGTTGATAATAATGGTGCAGTTTGCATTTCTATTCTTCACAAACCTGATTATAACTATGGTTATGAAGAACTAGAGCCCCCATGCACACTGTGCAAACCAGGATGATTAGCATCATTCTGATGTTGGCAGACCCTCGAGACTCACCTCCCAATGTGGGTGCTGTGAAAGAATGGAGGGAAGGCAGAAATGGAGAATTTAAAAAGCAAAAAGCCAAGAAACTGCTTTTGAGTGACCTGTATTCAGCAGCTAGCAATTTCATTTATTTCAGGGTCTCCAACTAAGAAACGTGGCACTGTTGTCCTGCGCTCTACCTACCTATTGCTGGAGTTTGGTTGTAACAAGTTGGGAAGCACTGGCTGGAACTCGGCTGTAATAAAACATGCAAGTCATCCATACTGAGAAGAGCCTAACGAGCGAAAACTGTCAGATGATTACACATTCTGAATTGTAATAAACTGTTTAATCTTGAGGAAGAATTACAGCACAACCTGATCCTGACAATATGTATACTGTTCCCAGCCAACATCCTATTAAGTGGATAAAAACTGAAAGCTTCCACCCTAAAATCGGGAAGACAAGGATGTCCACTGTCTCTGCTCTTCGTCAACACTCTCCTGGAAACTTTAGCCATATCAATTAGGCAAGAATAAGAAATAGTGATAGGAAAGCAAAGAGTAAAATTAGAATTATTTGCAGATGACATGATACTCTACACAAAAAAACTCCAAAAGATCCACTAAAAACCCCGCTAGATTTAATAAGCAAATACAGTAGCATAGCAGGATACAAACAGAAACGCTAAATCTACTAGAAGGTAAACTAGGTAAAACTCTTGAAGGCATTGGTGTAGGCAAAGACTGTGAATGAAACCCTAATCATGCAGGAACTGCCACAAAGAATCAAAGGTGGTATAACATCTTATTCAAAAGCTTTTGCACAGCAAGAGAAACCACCAACAGAGTAAAGAGACAACCCACAATGTGAGAAAAAAAAGTTTTATCAGTTTTTTCTCAAAGCATTACTATTAAGAACATATAAAGGACTCAAAAAAAAAAAAAGACTCCCAGTTTAAACACCCAATCCAAACATTGGCATCTGAAGTGAATACACGCTTCTCAGATGAAAGAAAAATGGCAGATAAACATATGAAAAAGTGTCCAACAACATTAGTCATCCCAGAGATGCAAATTAAGACATTCCATCTCACCCCAGAAAGCATGGCTAAGTAGACTAGTTCAATTTTTGCCTTGTCTTTATAAATTTCTGTGTTAAATTATGACCACACATGAAATTCTCCTTATGCACAATAATTGAGGCATGAAAAATTCTAGGCAAAACAATATTTTGGTTTAACTTGTGAGTGTGAGAATATTTTTTGTCAGGTATAAATAGACTTGGATTTTATACTTAAAAGTGAAACATAAAATTCATATCTGTGAAAAACTTACAGGTGGATTTAAACATGGTGTATGTGTTACCAATTTGTGAAAAGTTAGGTCACAATATTAACTTCCAAAACTATACTGATGAAACTTTAGAATTTTTAAACATAAGATAAACAATATATTTTCAAAGAATGCTGAGTATACAAGGAAATGTTCATTCATCCATTACTTTCTTCGTTATGGCTTTCAGGCAAAACTTCACCTGAAGAACATGTTCTTCAGATTAAAATGGTCCACACATATTTAAAAGGTAAATGAGATAATTTATGAAAATAAAGTAGAACAGTGCTCAATAAATATGATTTTTTTCTCATCCTTCTTTTTTCCTTCCTACTCTTCATCCTTCTCTCTCCCTCTTTCTCTCATTCATTGATGGATATTGTTGTGTTCAAATAATTTTACATATGAATAAAATAGAGAAATAGAATTATTTGTTATTGAGAAAAGATCCCCAGATACGATATTTAAAAGGAATCCATGATATGAAACAGTTTACAGATTTTATTCCTTATACATAAAATATAGAAAAAAATTTCTGACCACTTGAGAATCCTAATTTGTAATGTTGTGTATAAATCATTGCTCATTACGTCAAACCTCTGTTTACAGTATCACAATAGATGTATAAATATCTTTCCTGATTTTAGAATTTTTATTCAATTCCAAAATTATCTTTGGACAGAGCATGCTATTGACAATATACATTGCTAGGTGGAAGCAGGATATAAGGTTATGTGTGTGTCACCTCTTTGGCCCTTCCAGCATGCTTTCTGACCCTCACAGTTACTTATGTTACCTTATGATCACCCGAGTCCTTTCGGTACATGAAAGTGTCCAGATCCTCTTAAACCTTTCTAGACTTCACAAGGACGGGCATATGATCTAGGTTGAGAGAAAAGAAACTGCCCAGCACATAGACTTTGAATGTCTAACACCCTACCTTTTTTTCTCTCGAATGGAGATGGTGGATGTGAGATCATCTGAGCAGCCAATCTCACTGACTGTGGCACACCGCCCATAGCGAGCTGCACGACCTTGGCTCTTACTATTGCTGACTTACCTTCATCTTGAACCTACCTAACAGCCCTGTCTTATTTCTCAGCCTCTAGACTTCCAGATGAATCTCAGAGGCCTCTTTTTATTTAAAAAATAAAATAAAACACCTCTCTTTCGTACTTTTTCCTATATAATAACCATGTTTTATTTCTGTTACCTGGAACTGTCTGAATCTATTTTGTGTTGCTCTAAAAACATTCCTGAGATGGGGTAGTTTGTAAAGAATAGAGGTACATTGATTTCGTGGTCTGGAGGCTGGTAAATCTAAGAGCATGGCAGTGGCACTGGAGAGGGCCTTCTTGCTGCATCATGACATCACTAACGATGTCTAAAAGTGGGGCGGAGCAAGTATACTAGTTCCGCTTTTCCTCCCCCTCTCCTTCTCCTCCTCTGCCTCCTCCTCCTCCCCCTCCTTCTCCTTCTCCTTCTCCTTCTGCCACAGATGTCATCATGAGGCCTGCACTTTATGTCTTCCTCTAACCCTAATTACATCCCTAAGGCTGTATCCCCAAATACCACTAACAGGAATTTGGACATTAACTTCCCAGCACATGACATTTTGAGAGGACACATTAAAACCATAGCAAGAACTAAGGATCTTGATACATAAACTGGGACCAAGCATCCCAATTTAGAATCAAGAAACTCCAAACTGGAATCTTAGCTAACAAAACAGTGGGTGCAGACCATCAAGATAATTCACAGACCATGTGATTCCAGTTATGTCTCATGTTCATGAAAATATTAATCACTTTTTGTTTCTCTGTAGCCTTGAGAATCAGACCACATGCATATTAAAGCTTCAACATTTAAGATATTTGAGAGAGAAAAAGTTAGAATGTTAGAGTGGCTGGCTACTTTTATTGACCTTCAATAAACTCCTACATGAAACAGTTAAGATACTTTCGATGATGCTGCCAGCTGAAAGGAAAGCAGAGAGTAGGTTACCTAGTTAGGAAACTCCATCCTAGGTTACTAGAGAGTCTAGTGCCTGCACCCTCAAAAGAATGGAAACACAATTCCCTTCTGAAAGTGAGCGCCCGCTGAGAACGGGGTGAGCAACTCGGGGTGAGACTATTGCTCAGGAGAGTGTTGCCACTCCCTGCCCCCTACACAGGCCTCTGTTAATTATCTCCTAAGATCTTATATAAGAAAGGAAAACACCTAATTGCTCACTTCAAGAAGAAGCTACTGAGACAGCCGACAAAAGGACAGGACTTTAATGCACATTCATTGCCCTAGCTTTTTGCTTCAGAGGGCTCCCAAATGGCAATCACGAGAGCTATGGTCTCAAACTTACTTTAACATGCACCCAAACCACCATCAACATTTATTACAACACCTCACAATGTTTATCCCCATCTCCGGAGTGTCCCCGTTGCTGAGGGGCAAAAGCCTAGAATGTACCAGTTTCTCGGGTGATGCTGCTGCTGATCAAGGAGGCAGAGCGCTAGAGGAGTGAGCAAAGCAGGGGGCTGGAGGCTCATCAGCAAAGGCACTCCGGTAGCTAGAACTTGACTCCAAGCTTACACCCATCAAGCCCTGGCTTTGGCTACTGCCCTATAAATAAATAGCTGGGCTGCCTCTAAAATTTCAGTGGAGCTCTATGTAAAATGAACTCAGTGCTATGCTTTCTTAAGCCCTGATATAAGCTCTAGGATCTTAACTACAGCAGTAGGAAATGCCGCACCCCAGCAGAGTACAGAGAGGAGGAGTATAGTGAACACTTACCTCGGCGATAGGTCTGGTGGGCGTCCTCTCACAGAGCCACGCCAGAAGGAAGCAAATGCACACTAAGAATGCCACAGGTCAGCAAGTGCTGTCCAACAGAACATCGTACTTGCTGTAGGACGGGTGATCGTATATAGCATCATTTCTTTCTCAAGTGGGTTTTTAGTTTCAATCACTCTTTTCTCTCTGCATCATTGACTTGTTAGATGTGTTGTGTAGAGATAAGTGTGCATTGACCTGTCAGTCTGTGAGCCAGAAGGAATTATATGGGAACCCAAGAGAAAGGACACATCTCACCCAAGGTAACTTCCTCAGGAGAATCCCCAAGTAATTTGATGAAACAAAGCCACATTTGTCTTTTGCCACAATAAAGGAAGCCACTACCTTGACTTACCCTGGCAGTATATTAGTAACGTTTCAGAATAATAAGCATAAACAGGTACATTGGCACATGTCTGTAATCCCAGCATGTGGGAGGTTGAGGCAGGAGGATTTCTGTGAGCTTTGAGGCCAACATGTTCTGTGTAGTGTCTTGCAACAGAGAATCATCAAATATTGATTTGGGAGAAAATAAAATTTTCCCTGTGAATGCCAGAAGCCTGTACCTCTTTTATTCCATTGCCAGCCTTTGCAACAAGGAAGAGCCATCGATGGGCTTGACCTCTTCTTCAGAACGTCAGTTAATAATGGTCTCCTGCTGACTGTTTTTCGTTTCCGTTTTCTTGCCCAGAATGCTCTGCATCTCTCCATTGGCCAATTTACTATATTCCCTGGAAAGTCTCCTACCTTTATATTTCCTAATCAAACCCATGTTGTGAGGAGCCCTGAATGGAAATATCTTCAAGGCCCTAATCAAATACCGTCTCCCTAAAATTCTTCCTTGATTCTTCCACTGGAAATAATCTCTTCTTTAAGTAATTTGCAGAGTGCTTTAGCTCCATTTTCCCTGGGGTGATCACAGTGACCTCTTCTACTGCTTCTGCTTCTGTGTCTCATCGTATCATCACCGCCTCTACCACAAACCGTGGGGACAGCCAACATAGGTGGGGACTTGTATGCCAGGCACATCCTGCTCTTTCCGTAATTAACTCCTTCGTACAAGGCAGCCACTACCATCTGTATTCTTCCTAAGAGAACAACTTGCTCTCCATAGATTAAGAGCCATTTGTCGGCTGCCCTGTTTGGACTTTGAGTAATCAGAATAAATATGGGAAATAAATTTTTGCTGAACAGATCAGCTTCATCTTCAAACTTGATATTCTCATGAGTTGAGTCTCAGATGAATATTGACATATGAAATCAATTTCCATTGCACAGACCTGTACATTGTTCTAGGAGTATCAGGAGCACAGAAAGTAGCTGTCTCTAGAGCCTTAGGAATCCTTCCTTAAATTGTTATAAATTCACATACTACTTCCCAACTCCCAGTATGCACACACACACACACACACACACACACACACACGCACACATGCATACACGCATGCACGCGTGCATGCATGCACACACAATATTTTCTTTATCTTCCCTGACTGTATCTTGCTCTCACACTCACTTTACCATTAACAGTAGGGGAAAATGAAGCAGTACTACCAGTGAGCAGTGCTTCACCTTTTCAAATTTAAGAAGCCTCTTTCTGGTTAACTAATGTCTTCTGAGTCAGTACTCTAGGTTCCCAAATTTAATCTGCCCTTACGGTCACCCAAAGACTCTCTTCCCTTCCCTCAGCATGATCTAAGGTCTCAGGGAGAGTAAGAGCTTTATCGTGTAGGGCAGTAGTGTATCTGTGTCCAAGACACAGGGAACCTGTGTGGCAGCTCCTGAGGTGCCAGAGGAGTGTAACCCACAGTCTGACCTGCTACCCCCTAGCCTGGCTCTCCCTGGTGTTGATGATGCTTTGAGGCTCACGTGGGCCCCCAGGTGGGTGGCCCATTATGTAACTGTCATGGAGTCACTTTCACCTTTGTCCCAGCACTATTTCAAGCCCATGAGCTACAGCATCTCTTGTGGCCACTTTTACCAGCTGCTCAAAAGTCACTTCATGTGTGGGGCTTGCCACCTTGTACTTAGTTACTCTAAGAGATCTGCACCCTTTCAGGGCTCCCTTTGGGAATCTCAGAGCAAGTTTCTGATTCCCCCAGAGGATGTCGGGACTCTGGATGCCCTTCCTGGCACAGCCAAGGGCAAAGCAAGGACGTCCCAGGCGGATGCGTTTCTTTCCTCCTCCTTGCCTCCTTAGCTCCCTTGACATCAAACAGATTTCTACACTCTCATCTCTGATGGAATCTGCAGTGACATCATTCCCTTCTTTGAACTTACTGAAGGTCTTGCACTGACATGCTATGCTATGA
The DNA here is from genome assembly GCA_004027595.1 of Dinomys branickii. Lineage (NCBI taxonomy): Eukaryota > Metazoa > Chordata > Mammalia > Rodentia > Dinomyidae > Dinomys > Dinomys branickii. The sequence continues at coordinate 65,365 of PVLD010001757.1, read as the reverse complement.
GTCATATGTAGCTGTCTGGATTATATGAAAGTATTAGATTCCAAAGAAAACTTCTCTTCTCCGAAAAATTCTGTAATTCAAGGTAGTTGTTTTACTAGGTGTTCAAAAAATGTCTTACTTGATATTCAGAGCTGAGCAATGCCTTCTCTATGTTTCGCTGCCGTCTGCTCCTAACCTGAAACAACCAGAGTCCTGTCAAAGCCTGGAGAAAACAGGAAAATATAACTTATAGGGAATAAGAATACACATTTTATTTAATATGTTCCTGTCACGGACACAAGTCAAAGTCACACTACATGGTCGGGAAACTTAAATGCCACTCCTCCGTCAAGACAACCAAACATGGCTCCAAACACTGTCAGACTCACCCGGGCTGAGGACCCCGGCTCAAGGTCTCAGGTGAAACGTCACCTCCCCGGGGAATGCTTTCTAGGTTCTGCCACCCTCACTGGTGTCTTTATTCTATTCTGCGGTAGCATTCCCTCCGATTTGCAATAAAAATTGTTTGGATTTGTTTATTCTCAGCCTTTTCTACTAGACTGCCAATTTCCTGTAGAAGGAGATTATGTCTAGGTTTTCCCTTCTTTTCTCATTTTAATTACTATTTCCTAAACAAACTTGTTCAATAAAAGTAAACCTATGTTAACATTTTCAGCACATAAATATTTGTAAGGCCAGGGATATAGCTCAGTGGCACAAGGGCCTGCCTTGCAAGCAGAAAGTCCTGAGTTCGAATTTCAGTACCAAAAAGCTAACAAACAAAAAGAATAAATATTTGTCAGATGAACAAATGAGAATTCATTAAGTCAAAAGCACAATGAAGCTGGGAGTGGTAATGCCTGCCTATAATCCCATTATGCTGGGAGGCTGAGGCAGGAGAATCAGAAGCTCAAACCCACCTTGGGCTACTTAACAATTTAGTAAGACTTTGTCTCAAAATTTTAAAAAAGGCAGACATACGGCTCAGTGTGAAAATTCTGGGTTGTGTGAAAATTCTGGGTTCGATCACTATATCACACATATATACACACACAGCACCAAAAGAAGCACAAAGTCATCACAAACACAAATATGAACTCAATGTCTCCTCAGATTTTCATGTTTTGGGAACAACAACTGCCTATTAAGGGAGGAAGTGAAAAGAAAGGTAAAGGAAAGAAAAGAAAGAGAAAGGAAAGGAAAAGGGAAAAGCAAAGGCAGGAGCACCAGTGAACTGTGGATGTTTTGTCCAATGAATAATTGACTTTTAAGAAGCAGAACCACAGCAGCTTCAGTCCAGGCATGAATATGGGTACAGACTGAAACAGACATGCATCTGAGGTATCTGACTTGCTGTTTGCAAACCTGTTGTTGTAGCGGGGATATGTGTTCCCCAAGGCGCATGTGCACAGGCCCCATGGTATGACTGGGAGATGGTGGAACTCTTTTTCAAAGATAAAGTATGAAAACATATTAACAAACAAACAGACATAAACAAAGCAACGCCTAAACAACAGAAGCAATACAGAGTTTCATACAAAATGATAGATTAACAATAGATATTACATTACATATTGTTGTCTTCAAAATTGGTTACTGAGTTAAACAAATATAGGAATTTAAGGCTGATCAAACAATTAAGCATTAACTCTTCCTTTCAATAAAGCAATAGAAGTCGGTAGTGTGACTCAGTTAGCCTGTGTGTGTATAGTTAGGTATATGGCTTTTCCTTCTTTCTTTTTCTCTTTTCCCTCATCCCAGTTGTTCCCTCCCTTTGAACAGTTTCTTTCCTGTTCACTGTATCCATTGGACCTTTCAGATCTTATTTATTTTTTCAGGTTCCTGCACTAGTGGGACAATACGGTATTTGTACTTGCGGGTCGGATTTCTTTCACTTATGACTATGGACTCTAGTTGCATCCATTTACCTATGAAAGCCTTAAGTTTATCTTTCTTTACAGCTGTGTAATATTCCATACTCTAAAAATACCACATCTTTTCTATCAGTTCCTCAGTGGATGGGCATTTGGGTGGCTCCCACGATTTAGCTATTACAAATTGAGCATCTATAACATTGTTGCACATATATCGCCATGGTATGATGTTTGTAGTTCTTCTGGAAAAGTACCCAAAAGGGAAATAGCTGGGTTGAATAGGATCTCTTGACTTAGTTTACTGAGGAATCTCCAGACTGATTTCCACAGGGATTGCACCAGTCTACAATCCCACCAACAGCGGAGAAGGGTTCCCTTTTCCCCACAGCCTCACCAGCACTTCTTATTGGTTGATTTCTTGATCATAGCCATTCTCTCTGGGGTGAGATGGAATCTCATTGTTGTTTTAATTTGCATTTCTTCAATGACTAATGGTGTTGAACATTTTTTCATGTATTCCTTTACCATTTGTATTTCTTTATCTGAGAAGTATGTACTCATCTCAGATGCCCATTTTTGGATTGGGCCTTTAAATTTAGGGTGGTTGATATTTTTAACTCTTTATATGTTCTAGATAAAAGTCCTTTGTCTGAGGGGCAGTCAGCTAACATTTTTTTCCCAATTGTGGTTTTCTGTGTACTCTCTCAGTGATTTCTCTAGGTGTGCAAAAACTTTTCAATAAGATTAGATCCCACTTTTCAATTCTTTGAAGTATTTCTCATGCAGTTTGGTTTTACTTCATGAACTCTTTGCCTACCCCTATGTCTTCAAGATTTTTACCTACTTTCTCTTTCAGTAGATTTAGTGCTTTTGTTTTAACATTTAAATCTTCGATCCATTTTGATTTGAGTTTGGTGCATGGTGATAGATAGACATGGGTCTAAATTCAGTCTCTGACATGTGGTGATCAGGTTTTTCCAGCACCATTTATTAAAGAAGCTGTCTTTCTTTTTTTTTTTTTTTTTGCGGTACCGGGGATCGAACTCAGGACCCTGCGCTTGCTAGGCAGGCGCTTATTCCACTGAGCTATATCCCAAGCCCAGAAGCTGTCTTTCTTCCAGTGAACTTGTTTGGCCTCTTTGTCAAAAATAATTGGCTGAGATTATTAGATTGATTCCTAAGTATTTGAATTTTTTGGTTGCTATTGTGAAAGTTATGCTTTCCTTGATATCACTCTCAATGTGTTTGTCATTGTTTGTGGTTGTGTCTGAAACTTCCAGTCTGTTCCATTGATCCTGAAGTCTGTTTTTTCGCCCACACCATGCTTATTGTATCACAGTGGCCTTGTAGTATGGTTTCAAGTCAGGGAATGTGATTCTCCTGACTTGTCTTTGTTGCCCAAGAAGGCTTTTGCTATTCTGAGTCTTTCCTGGTCTTAGATGCAGTTTAGGAATGTTTTCTGCAGATCTGTGAGGTATACTAATGGTATTTTAGTTGGGATTGCTTTGAATTTGTACAACAATTTTGGAAATATTGCCATTTTCACAATGTTGGTTCTTCCAATCCATGAGCAAGGAATATCTTTCCATTTTCTGAAATCTTCTTCAATCTCCTTTCTCAGACTACAGTGGTTTTCACTGTAAAGATCTTTCACTACTTTTGTTAGATTGATTCCTAAGCATTTTGATTTTTTTTGGTTTCTACTGTGAAAGGTATGTTTTCCAAAATTTCTCTCTCAATGTGTTTTTTTTTTTTTTTTTTTTTTTTTTTTGTGGTACCGGGGATCGAACTCAGGACCTTGCACTTGCCAGGCAAGCGCGTATTCCACTGAGCTATATCCCCAGCCCTGTGTTTGTTATTTGTGTATAGGAATCCTATTGATTTTTGAGTATTGACTTTGTAACCAGCTGCACTACTGAATTTTTTTATTAATTCTAGGAATCTTCTGGTGGAGTTTTCTGGGTCTTCCATGTAGAGCATCATGTCATCTGCAAATAATGATAATTTCACTTCTTCCTTTCCTATCCTTTTTCCTTCTATCTCTCTCTCTTATCTAACTGCTCTGGCTAATATTTCCAGAGCTACATTGAATGGGAGTGGTGACAGTGGGCATCCTTGTCTTGTTTCTGATTTTAAAGTGAAGGTTTTCAGCTTTGGTTCATTTAGACTGATGTCGTCTGTTGGTTTGTTGTAAATGACTTTGATCAGATTGAGGCAAAGACCATGTATCCCTATTTTCGATAGGGTTTTTTTTTTTAATCGAGAATGTACACTGGACTTTTTCAAAAGCTTTTTCTTCATCCATTGAGAAATTCGTGTTGTTTTTGTCTTTGGCTCTATTGATATGTATTACATTAATTGATTTGTGTATATTGAACCATCCCTGCATCCCTGGGATGAATCCTATTTGGTCATGGTGTATAATCTTTTTGATCACTCGCTGAACTCTGTTTCCTAGTACTTAATCAAGTATCTTTACATCTAGGTTCATTAGTGAGATTGGTCTATAGTTCTTTTTCTTGGTTTGGTCTCTCTGGTTTTGGTATCAGTATAATACTTGCCTCCAGAAATGTGTTGGGGAGAATTGCTTCCTTTTCAAATTCCTTGAAGAGTTTGTAAGAATTGGCATTAAATATTCTCTGAATATCTTGTAGAATTCAGCTGTGAATCCATCAGGGCCTGGGCTTTTCTTTGTTAGTAGGATTTTAATCACATTTTCAATTTTAATAATTGATATTGAATTATTCGGGATTTTTATTTCTCCTTGATTCAACTTTGGTAATTTATACTTTTCTTGGAATCTGTCCATTTCTTCTGTATTTTCCATCGTATAGGAGTCGTGATTTTCAAAGTATGTATTGATGATCTTCTGAATTTCTATTGGATCTGTAGTGATTTCACCCTTTTCATACCTTATTGCATGAATTTGAGTCTTTTCTTTCCTTTTTTGATAAGGTTAGCTAGGGGTTTATCAATTTTATTTATTCTTTCAAAAAATCAACTCTTTGACTCATTAATTCTTTATAGTGTTTTATTTGTCCCATTTGCATTAATTTCCAACCTCATCTTTATAATTTACTGCCTTCTTTGAGTTTTGGGCTTGATTTGTTCTTTTTCTAAACGTTTGAGGTGCAGCAGTAGGCTATTTATTTGTTCTCATTTCGTTGTCTTCATGTGTGAGTTTACCACTATAAACTTCCTTCTGAGGACTGTTTTCAGTGCATCACACAGATTCCAGTAAGTTGTATTTACATTTTCATTTGTTTACAGACACTGTTTAATCTCTTCTTTAATTTTATTTGTGACCCATTGATTGTTCAGGAGGCTATTATTTAACATCCTTGTGTTTATGGAATTTTTGTGTTTCATTTTGTCATTAATTTCCAATTTCATTGCACTATGGTCAGATAGTATGCGTGGGATAATTTCAATTCCTTTGCATTCAGTTAAACACTTTCTATGGCATAGTATGTGGTCTATTCTTGAGAACGTCCTGTGTCCAGTGGAGAAGAACGTGGATTTTGATGCTGTGAGGTGGAACCCTCTGTAAATGTCTACTAAATCCATTTGTTTCCAAGTTTTGTTCAGTTCTGTTATTTCTTTGCTGATTTTTTGTCCAGTTGACCTATCTCTTTGTGTCAATGGGCTGCTAAGGTCCCCTAATAAATAGTGTTATTAGTTATTTGGTGTTTTTTGAGTCTATTAAGTTTTGTCTTATATATTAGGGTGCCCCCATGTTGTGTGCATACATATTGATAACTGTTATCTGTTCTTCATGAAGTTTGCCCTTAAATAGTATGTAATGCCCTTCTTTATTTATTGTTCTTGGTTTGAAGTTTGCATTGTCTGTGTTCAGAATAGCTACCCCTGCTTTTTTCTGGGTTCTTGTCGCATGGAAAATTGTTTTCCAACCTTTGACTTGCAGTCTGTGGATTTCCTTTTGAGTTAAATGTGTTTCTTGTATATAGCATATTGTTGGATTTTGTTTCTTAATCCAGGCTGCTAATCTTCTTCTTTTAAATTGTGAATTGAGGCCATTTACATTAATGGTTATAACTGTTATGTGTTGGCTTGTCTTCATCACATTATTGACTTGCGGTTGGCTTCCTACTTTTCATCTCTGTTTACTCTCTTTTAATCTCTGTTTTAATCTCTTTCAGTCTCTGTTTAATTTCTTTCTCTGCTAGGTGGTTCCTTTCCATTGTTTTTCTTGAAATTTGTGGTCATTTTTATCTCTCACGAGGATATCTTTTAATACTCTTTATAGGGTTGGTTTGGTGCTCATGAAGTTCTTGAGCTGTTCTTTATTTGAAAATGTTTTATTTCTCCATTAAATTTGAAGGATAATTTTACAGGATACAATAGTCTGGGTTGGAAATTGTTTTGTTTTAGGACCTGGCATACTTCAGTCCAAGCTCTTCTTATTTTGATGCTTTGTGTTGGGGAATCTGCCATGATTCTGAAAGGCTTTACTTTCTAGGTAATCTGTTTCTTTTCTCTGATGGCTTTTAATATTCTATCCTTCTGCTGGATTTCTGGGATCTTGATTATTCTGGGTATAGTTTTATTTTGGTTATGGCTTGCTAGAGTTCCATATGCATTACTTACTTGTATGTCAGATTCTTTTCCCATACCTGGGAAATTTTCTGTTACTTCTGCAAATAGTCTTCTTATGTCATTTGTGTTGACTCCTGCTGTTTTGTTGATGCCTGTAAGTCTTACATTGTTTCTCTTTGCATTATCTTGCAGCTGTTGAATTGTGATTTCCTGGTTCCTTATAATTTTTAAGAGATCTTTCCTTTCACAATTGTTAGCTGTAATGCTGTCTTCAAGATCGAAAAGTCTACCTTCAGTTTCCTTCAAGCGGTTTTGCCAGCTTTCGATGGAGGTTTTGATTTCCTGTATATCTATGAATCTGTTCCATGCACTCTAGTTCTTTCCTATATTGTTCAGTTAATATTGCTGTTATTTTTCTATGGTCCTCTATTTTTTTATATATGTCCTCTTTAGATGTGGTGAGCAATTCTTTCATTATTGGTGTCATTTCTCCTGAGAGATTATTTCTGATCTGATTTCTTCTATGGCCTTAAGGACTAGTTTCTTTACTTCAACTGTGATCATTTCAGAGAATTCAGGTGTGTGATTTCCAAGTTCTTTTACATTGCTCTCTCCGAGATTTGTTCTGGTTGGCATGGAGTTTGAGATTGCATTTTGGCCCTTTGTCTTGTCATTGTGGATGTTGGAGGTGAAGTGCTGGGCCTCACCCTCCCCAGGCAGCTCACTGGAAAGTCTCTAGTGCCACTAGATTCCCTGGTTGTCAGGCTTGCTCTACAATGGCAGCAGGAGGTGTCCCACCAGGTCTAAGATCCCCAGGCAGTTTCTGGAATGCCCAGCTCAGATAAGTGCCACCATGGTAACAGAGCACTGGCCTTTATGACCAGGGTTCCTAGGCAATTGAATCAGGGCCCCTGGTCTCAGGCTTATCCACAAGGTCAGCAGGATATGCAGCACTGGATCAGGGTCCTCAGGGAGCTGATGTGGCATACCTGTCTCTTCAGGGCCTCGGACAAAACCGACAACGTCACCAGTACTTGGAACACCTGTCAGTCCCCCAGGCAGATCACTAAGGGCTCCCAGGGGTTCTGGGGCTTCAGGAGTGATGCACAATGTCTGTGGGGTTCAGGGCACCAGTCTGAGTTCCCCTGGCAGCTGAATAATGGTGACCCAGTCTAACTTGTGCCAGAACCCTTAATAACCACAGGGTGCAGGGCACCAGTTCCCGTTCCCCTTGTGGCTGGGGAATGGTGCCCTGAACTTTGACGTGACTTACAATGTCCACAGAGCACAGTGCATTGATCTAAGTTCTCCAGAATGCAGTCATCACACTAAGCATGGGCATAGGAGGCTGGTTCGTGCTCATCCAACAGCTCTAGGCAGCGCTCAGGACAGCAGGAGTTGCTGTAGAACTTGCACACAAGGGCAGCAGAGGCTGCAGCAACCATGCTAGGGTCTGGGGATCAGGGGTGCTAACCCTTCACACTATCACAGTGCATGCTCAGTGCAGAGAACTTGAGACACAAATACACAGAATGAGGAGAAACTCACTTATTAAAAAAATTCATTTTTGTGTGTATATGTCCTGTAATTTTAAGTGACATTTTTGTTGTAGCTATCTAATATTGCTTAGAAACCTTTCCACTTGTTTCCAGATATGTCTGTCAAATTCAAAACATCTAATTGTGATGCCCCATAACTAAATCTCTTATATAATAAATTATTTCTCCATAATTAAATTAAATTAGAGTTAATATGTAATGCAAACACTCTATATTTGGTCTTTTAAAAATAGTCTAAAAATAATTATGACTTTTAAATGAGATTTATTTTAAAATACAGTATATCTATTGAACAAATATACAATACTCAGAATCAAAAAAGAATATCCAAAGAAATGGGCTTCTTTTAATTCTGCTAATTAATGCAAAAGATAACCATTATTTTCTCTCTCTTTCAGTCTTTTCTTTCTTTCTTTCTTTCTTTCTTTCTGTTTATTTGTTTTTTGACCTTGGTCTCACTGTGCTGCCAAGGCCGGCGTTGAATGGGTGGCGATCCTCCTACCTTAGCCTCATGACTGCTACGTTTACAGATGTGTGAAAAGTGCTCATCCCTTGAACACACTTTAATTCTGTGGTGATGGGTTAGAGAAGTTTCCATGTGTGTACTCCCACATCCGGTACTTCTTATGTCTCTCCTGCCACCCTTTATCAACTGCATAAATTTTGCACAGATAATTTTACTCAAATGGATTTATTTTCTTTCTTCTACCGAAGATATTATACTATGCTGATTTTTTTTAAAAAGTCCTGTAAGAGAAAAACTAAACTAGCTTTAAGAAGTCCCGGAAGTTAATTTCTTTATTCACAAACTGAAGATTGTCTGCAACATAAGTAAGTTAAAATAGATGCTAAATGTTTTATTTAATTATGACTCACTTAAGAAAAAGCTCAATTTGATCTTCCCTAGAAAACACTTGAGTTTATAACAGAATCATGATTTGTAACAACAAATCATTCTTCCTTGATTTTATTTTATGTAATTGGACATTAAGAAATTATTACTAATTTTTAAGAATTGAAATCACTTTTATTCTTCTTTTTACAGTTTTATTTATTTATTTATTTATTTTGGTACTAGAAATTAGACTCAATCCTTCATGCTTGGAAGGTAGGCACTGTGCCACTGATCTGTATCCCCAGCCCTTCATTATGGTTTGAAACTTTTACTGAATGTTGTCAAGTCTCTTGCTGTTATAATTTTTAAATGTGCCATTTTCATATTCATATTTGACACTTCTGCAATCCAGGCCTTATTTGGTCAAATAGCGTCTTTCTCTTTTTCTCAATTTGAAAATCAGTGTGTACTTTCATGAATAATTATTCAACTCCAGCAGGTACTTTTAAAAATTTTAATCATAATTAAAAGATTTCTGGATTCATTTGCATAAGCAATTTACCCTAAGCAGTTCATTATAAAAACAAGCTTATAAAGCATATGCTGTTCAATCTTATTAATAAGCAACTAAACACAACCTGCTATGATAGGTCTTTGTAAAGCAATTCCTTTTGTGATTATTCTTTTGCAAATACATTTGCTGAAATTGTATTACTCACATTTGTTCCTGGTCATTTAATTGCTGAATTTTCTTTTTGGCCACTAGAGGTCTGCCATGCCTAATTTGAAAATATGCTGGCCTCAGATTTACTAAATCCTGGAGTCGATTTAAATGCATCCATCATTTGTCCGTTCTGTCATGCATTGATTCATTCATTCACTTGGCATTAGTTATCACTGCTGTGTACCAATCATGGTACTGCTTACAAAGGAGGAGGGAGCTGCTAGTTCTCCATTTCCTAACTTCCTGTACACTGTTCTATCAGTAATCTCCATCTGCTTTACCTTTATCCGGGCCCTAATCACTTCTCATCTAAAATTTACTCCACAACCTCCAACTAGCCTCAGTGGCAATATTTGTGCTCCGCTCGGATACATCCTCCACCCTCTACCTAAAGCTTCCTAAAGCAACAGCCTACACATGCACCACTCTGCTAAGGCCCTTCAATCATAATCTCAGTGTTCAGGAAATGCGTCCTAGGAGAGACCAAAGCCAGCAGTTGTCACAAGCTTCTGCCTGCCTTCTCCTCCTCCCCACCCGTCTGTGTCCACTTCTCCCTTCTCCCAGGACCGCCAGCCACCTTGCACTTCCATCTGCTCCCTGCCTCTTAAATTACCATTGAGTTTTTGTACTCATTCTTTGCTTCTGGGTAGAACCTCACCTTTTTGGGGATGTCCTTCAAATGTCCTTGGGTAATACGCACTTAGTCCAATCATATGTGGAGCAGCCTGTTTCCTTTTTATTTTTAACTATTAATTTTGATGGGGGTAGAATACCTGTCTGGCAGTCCTTTCTCCACATTCGTGGAAAGATAAGAGTCTATGTTTTCCAGCATTTCTCATTGCTAATGAGAGCTCTGCTGCTACCTGTACTTCAGCTGCTGACTTTTTGAATAAGCTATTTTCCCATTCTTCTTGTCTTTCAGTTTTTGTGTTTTCCTTATTAATCTGCAGTCTCAAACTTGTGTTTATGTGATTTGTTTTTAGTTTTACTAATTAAGAAGTATTGTGACTTTTACATCTCAGGAATTTCAGACACTTTAGAAAAACCTGAGCACATACCTTTATCCCATTCTGCCTAATTCCTCCTCCTTTTACAATAACGAAGCATATGTACATTACCTCTTGCTCTCCAATTCCACATTTTCTTCCCCGTCACTCACTCCGCCATATTCCAAGTGAGCACCTTGGATCTATCTTTCAACTACTTTGCATTTTCCTCATCTGTTTCTACTTCGTTGCTTAAACTCACCTCTGTGTTTTCTTTCTCTGAGTCAACACAGCTCTGTATAATGACCAAGTTACAGTACGTGCTACACTCCATCTCACCTGCTCACTTCTGTAACTCTGTTTTTGAGCCCAAGGCCTTGCCTTATCTTTTTATCCTCCACACTTGATGCTGTATCTGTGACGTGAAGGGAAGTCTGTCAACCCTGAACTAACGAAGATGCGAATATGTGGTCCACATGCTTTAAGCTCAAAGCAAAGATGCTTCTGGTGCTATTGATGCTGTTTTCACTCTACATTTTTTATACCTCTTACCTGATAGACTCTGTAAAGGTGATACTCTAGCTTGTGTGGTATTCTACAAGTAGTTCTCCATATATAATAAATGTCCAAATATACAGGTGATATGTGTGAGCTTTATTTATTATGTGCCTCTTGTTAGCTTGGGAAAAATACTCAAAGAATGATCTTTGACTTGAAGATGTTCACAATATTATACAGTCAAGGAGACTTTGAAGGGTCCCTATTTCAATTCTTTCACTCCAACCAAGACTGACCTCTCATCCCCATGGAATTTTTAGCAGTAAAACTAACAACTGCAAGTATCTAAGACTTGTTGCTTTGAACCAGAAAGAAGCTATTTCAAAAGAGGAAGAATATAGTCTCAGGGTACAATGCTTCCTTGCACTTCTAGTGGTTTCTTCCATGAAGGCTATTTCTTATAGTGGCACTAACCTCCCTTCCTCCTTACATTAGCTTCCTGTATACCCACCCGGGTGGCTTAACCTCCCACCCACCTCCAAGGAAGAAAACACATTTTCCACAACTGCCTGCATGTGAGGCTCTGTGGATTGTGCAGCTCATTTCTTCTTTTTTCTGTGGAGCGGACATCCTGAGGTACTTAGTCCTCTTCTTTTGGAACAAATCTTTCACCATCCCATGCTGCTTTAGATACATGTGTATAATTTGAGAGTTCGGTGCCAGCTCATCGCACTGCCTCCAGACATAAGCATGTTCCTTCTTTCCACTGACCCTTTCAATAGTAAGCTGATATTTTCTTTTTTGCAGAAACTTGCATTTATCAACTGGTTTAGCCCTAGACCACTCAGGCGGGAATTATCTCTTGGTATCCTTACAGATAGAACACTTTTCAGCGGAAGGTAGTGTCCATGATAGTGACCCAAAGCACTTTCTTTCACTGTTGTAGAGAGCAGTAGATTCATCCGTTCATTAAGCATATAGCTATTGGACATCTATGACATGTTAGACCTTGAAGATATGCCATTAAATAGAATAGCTCAAATCCCTGACTTTGTGAAGCTCATATTTCAGTGGAGGAGAAAGGGAGACATAGAAAACTACCAGGTAAGTGCCATGAGGGGAGTGCAGGGAAGACAGGTTAAGGACTAACAGTGCCTGGCGGCGAGGCTGGAGAAGACATGGTGATAAGGTGCAGCTTTGTTGAGGATGTAGCAGATGAGACATCTGAACCAAGAGCTGAAAGAAGCAAAAATGTAGACCTAGAGGTATCGAAGGGAAGAGCCTTCCAGGTGGGAGACACAGCTCGGAGGCCCCAAGAGAGTGGAGGATGGTGACACAGGTGAGGAGAGGGGAGAGCAAGAGAAGGGAGTTCCTAAGGTAACAGAGTAGTGACAGGGACACAGGCCAGGAAGGGCAGTGCAGAGCACAGGGACAATGGGACCTCTCATTTAAAGCAAAGAAGGCTACTGCTGCAAGGTTGAAGATGAGGAGCAACGTCTTATCGCCTGCGCGTTTAAAGAGTTACTCTTGTCACTGCTTTGAGGGTGAATGCAGAAAGTAACACAGAAGCAAGGCAACAGCCAAGACACCACAGCAACAAGGGAGAGGAGAGGGTGTCCTGTAAGAAGGCTACAGCAGCGGTGAGAAGTTGTCAGGGTTGGAGATAGGCTGCGGCTTCGCCAACAAGAATCCTGAGGAGTTAGCTACTGAGGTGACAGCCTGCACTATTAACCCTCCTGTCAGCATATGAGAATTTTAGGGAGGGTGAAATCCGCCCGGGACTGCCACTAGGGGGCACACTTCAATCCTTGTAATGGAGCATTTGCAAGTCCAGGTATGTCCCACGGACTGAGAGGGCAGGATGACTCTAGAATGACTCATGGTGGTATATTACCTAGTACACAAATCAAAGTCCTTGCTCTCAGGCATAACTTAACACTTTTAAGAAAATGTCACATGTAGGAATGTATAAAACACAGAGCTTTAATAAAAACTGTAGTCAGAATTCGCCCTCATATGCATAACTGCTAAAAGAACATTTCCAACATTACCACATCTGAAGTCTACTAAATGGAGACAATGTCTCTAGTATTTTGTAAAATTCTGTTTAATTTCAATCTTGATATGTTGTTTAAGAATACATAGGAAGCACATTATTTCCTCTTGTTTTTATAGCTGTTTATGTAAAAGGCCAAAGAGGATCCATCCCAACTAGGACCACATTAAAATGATAGTTTCTTTAATTCACAGATTATGTAAGTCAAGTACTACCTGATGAGATCAGCTTTAACTGATGATTCCCACAAAATTAGGAAATAAAATTTCATAGATACTTCTTAAGAAACTAGCAACTTGAGCCTACTCTGTTATGTAAAGAAAGGTGTTGGTGGTTGTTGTTCAGGGTGCACAGTGCAGGTGGGACCAAACATCTGAGTTACAACTTCAGTGCTACCTTTACTTCTTCTTAGTTATGGTTCAACTATAACAAAGTAACAAATTTAAAGCATTGCTGTCACAGAAATGTCACAACATTTCTTGGGGACAAAAGGAAAATACCCATAGTCACAAAGATGTATAGATATACCACTGTGTATAAGTGTACACACAAATATAATCTTAGCTAACAGTGTCCTCGTTCCCTTTCCAGCCGCCATCCACAACACTTCTACGTATTTTTCTTCTCATTTGCTAAGTTCTCTACTTGAAGAGCCCCGCAAGCATCAAGACATGGATGACCTGCAACTGCTGCCTCCAGAGACAAACAAAGGGAATATCAACATCTCCCTACATGAACAGGAAGCGTGTCAAGGACTTGCTTTTACAACAGAGCCATCTGAGGATATTTTCATTCACGGATTCTGTTATTTTTTCCACTGCCAGCGGTAACAAAACAGGGAAACGAGGTTTTAAAAAATCACTGTTAAGTGTAAACAAATCATTTGGGCTCCACTTGGCTCCATACTATTTTATGTTTACTTTACAGATGCAACCTTTGCAGGCATTGGCTACTCCTAGTGTGATAAATAAAATTATCTTTAAAATTAGGGTATGACGTCACCACTACCATGGTGTGATGGAAACAAAGATATGAGCATGCCCGTTTACTCAGAATAACAGGGAAATGGACACTTGAATAGTCTCATTAAGAAAGAATTATTTTACAAAGACTACTCTAAGACATGGAGTAAAAGTACAATATACTTTGACTGTGTGAAGTACAAATTGACCAGTTTGGTGCACAGCAGCACCTATGCCACACTAATAACCATGATTATCGCTCTTTATAGCCCAAGAGAGGAGGTGGCGCTGCACACTAGGCTATGCCTAGACTGCTCTCGTTTGACCTGAAGGTTACTTTCAACAAATTCTTGCCAGGAGGTAACATCCTGATCTTTTTCTCCTGAGAGTTGTACAGTGTTTCTTTTATAAATTCTCTAATTTGAGCTTTTTATATATTTTGTTTCAGAGGAAAGAAAGGAGAGAAAAATCTTACTGGTAATCTTCATACAAGAATAATAGAGCAAAGGGCACAGTTTTTTCCAAATTGCTTCTTATTCCTCACCACAGAAGTAAGAATCAGTGGTTTGAAATATTTAAAAATCTTGATTGAAGTTGTGAAAAGTTGTTTAAACTGAATGATCATGGCATACATTTTTAAAAATACTGTAGCCAGCCTGCACTTTGAAGTCAGGAACGCAGTGTTGGGCAGGTGTGGGGGGGCATGCCTGTAACCCTAGCGCTGTAAGCAGCTGAGGCAGGAGAATCATAATTGGGGCCTTTTCTGGACAACTCAGCGACTTAACGGGACTCTGTCTCAAAATAAAACATAAAAAGAGTACTAGGGATATAGTTCAGTGCAAAGGCCCTGGGTTCAATGTCCAGTTCCACAAAAGAAAGAGGAGGAAGTTTAATAGGTTAGGAAACTAAAGTATAAAAAATATGAATGCAAAATATCCTAGAAAGACTTTATCCTGCCTTTGGATACAAGCCAGGAAGTAACCTATGCTTTTTGCATCCAAAGATCAACCTTGTCTTTTGTGCATATGAAGGTTTGAACGTACGTTTTCAGTATAATGTTTTGATACGAGCCCAAAGCTATCTGATCATCTGAGGTTTTCTTAGCCTTCTAAGCAACAAGAACAACCTCAGTTTTCCCTGTCTTTGAAGACAGAACAGCTTTTCAGGAGTCCAAGCATTTTTCTCAACATTTCGTCTATACAAGGGGTCCAGCTGATTCACAGGAACTAAGAGGCCAGGGAGAGTCAGAGACCCAGAGCACTGCATCACTGAGTGTCCTGGGCATGAGCTTGAAACAGATTCAGAGTGAGTCTGCAGTGCATGTGGCGCCTCACCTGGATCCCTCCGGTCCCTTTGCCGGCCTTGCTCACTTCTCACTGCTGAGCAGTGCACAGTACAACCCGCCTCCCAGGGCTCACTGGAGGGTGCTGGAGTGGCCTTCCTAGAAGTGCATGGTAATTCAGGTCCTGCACAGGCAGACGGCTGTGGCCATCTGCAGCCAGTGGCCCATTGAGATGAGGGTCGAAACCTGAGCTCCTTTGTCCCAAGAGAAAATAAATTCTGAAGTGCAGCTTATGCTCTACAGTTCTTCACAAGCTAGCCTGGAATCACGCCTGAAATCACAGTTCTGCCTGGCTTCTTGGCCTCACTTTTTTCTCCCCTCTGCTGCCTTACTTTTCTTCCTGGGCTTACTCCTGTGTTGCTAGTACTTGTATCCTTAAAGCTCTGCCTCTAAGAGAGTTTGGTCTACAATCAAAGCAATGTTTAGTCTCCAAAGCCATATCAGTATCTCAGTTTAGAACACGGGCATTCAAGTGCTGTGGTCTGAATGTTCCCCCTCCACAAGATCATATGTCAGAAATTCGGAATGAAAAACAGAGTGTTGAGACATGAAAGATGATGAACCCACTCTTGACTTAACGGTTCAATGCAAGAGTGGCTTGCTCCGGGTTTCACTGTGTAGTGTCCTCTGCCATGTTAGGAGACAGCGATGAGTTCCTCAGCAGAAGCCAAGCAGGTGTTGGAACCATGCTCTTGAACACCTTCATCTCCAGAACCTTAAGCAAAAAGAAACTTCTCTTCTTTATGCATCACTTGGTCTCAAGCATTTCATTGTAGCAATAGAAAATGGACGAAGGCACCAAGAAAGCATGTAGATACAGAATTGGTGTCATCTCTGGGTGACATTCAGAATCAGGACCTGGGGTGCATAGGCAACACCAGAGAAATCTAATGCTTCCCACTGAAAAGGACTAAGTTTCTTGAAGAGAACAACATTTTTTCTATGCACAGAATCCCAGGGGCGAGGCAGAGTTACCAGTTACAGTCAGGATCTGGGAAGAGGAAGAAATGCAGAGCTCTAGTGGTACCAGAGGCCTGGTAACCGCCCTTCCCCTGGGATAGCTACCCTGCTCTCCCCATGTCCCCTTCCCTTGATGCAGAACAGTCTTCATTACTCCACAAAAACACAGTCCTGACGTCTCCTTTATAAGGCTTGCGCGGTACTGCCGTCCCCATAAGGTAAGAAGAAACCCTCTTTCCTCGCCGCTACCTCTGTAATTGGTGCATTACTACCTTACTGCAGCTATCACCTCGTATTATTGTTTTTTGTGTTTTGTTTTGCTGCTGGGAACTGAACTCAGGACCTTGTGCTTGCCAGGCAGGTGCTGTGTCACCGAACTAGGCCCCCGTCCCCGATATCACAGTTACTGCTCCTATCTCCCTCCCTCTGTAGATGATTCAAGTGGAGAAAAACAGTAACTGTACTGGGGCAGGGAGTCGGCCTGGCTTGGAGCTGCGTTTCTTTCTTTGTTCGTGCCTTTTATAACCCAAATTGAAGGATTATATAAGCATTTTATTATGTTCCATTACACAAGATTGACTCCTTTTGTTAAGAACAAAAAAACCTAAACATTAGTATCCCACCAAATAAATATCTTTTTTAAAACAGATTTCATTTTTTAGAGCAGTGTTAGGTCCACAGAAAACTTGAGTGGCAGATAAAAGGGATTTCCCATATGGCTCCTGAGCCCTGTTTGCACTGTCTCCCCTAATCAGCTCGCTGCCAGACTGGTGCCCTCATTGAAGGTCATGACCTCACAAGGACCCATTCCCAACTCCCACACCTCATAGACACAGCAGGGCTCGCTCATGGTAGTGTATATTCTGTGGGATTGAGCAAATATAGAATGCCATTATCCACCAGCACGTTACCTTAAATAATTGTTCCCTAAAATTCCGCTGCTCTGTGTTACATTTTCCCTCTTTCTTCTGATGTAATAATTTGTTAAGATTAGTGTTTGTTTAGTGGTTAAAGAAATAAAGTCTAAACTCTGTTATATAATTCTATTAATATTTTAAAACATAAAATGCAATCAACAATTTTAATAATGACTACCGTGTGCATTTGAAAACACCTCTTTTACTGTCATTTTATAAAATAGATGCCTATTTGTATTACAAACCCTACTTGTGTTTAAATATCTTTATTCATGTGATTATATTGAGTTCATCAATTTACTGAAAAAATTTTGCTAAGTCTGTACTCTATGTAACATGTGTGGAAACCAAAGTACCTCTATTTCATCCAGGTTTCTGTTCATCATAGTTACTGCCTTTAAGAAGAGTGCTGGTGGTGTGAAGACCTCAAAAGCTAGTTTTATGATGCAATAGCTTATTCAAATGATAGCCCCTCAGTTGAAGAGATTTAACTTTTTCACTATGATGATTTCCATTCAGAACACTGCAGCTTCTTCAAAATGGTTAACTCTGAGGTAATTGAAGATGGAAGTACATTCTGATATAACAACTTTATCCAACCTGTGCTTAACCACTCACGCATACTTCTCCCAGCCAAGAGTGGTCCCTCTTGTCTTTCAGCCTGACTAGGTTAAGCCTTCTCTCATGTTTGGAAAGCACCAGTGACTGAAATTTTCCAGTTCACCAAGGTGAAGCAATAGTGGTGCCTGAACCCCAGTCTCCAGTGTCTGAAAAATCACCTGGGTGAGAGCCAAAGCTTATTATAAGTATGTGGAACCAGACAAAATTCTGCCTGCTTTGTTTTACACATCAAATGAATGTCAGGAAAATTGTCCAAAAGTCTATTCACAGTACTTGGTTTACTTTTAAGTTCATCAAAGATAAGAGTTTCAACACTGTGCTTGTGGATACGGATTAATAGATCTTCTGTATAAAAAGTCTTTATGCTTTATGAGAACCCCAACATTATGAATATAACAATATATATGGAAAATATATAGAAGGTAGAAAAGAGAAATGACAAGAGAAAGTAGAAATAAAATAATAAATTTGAAAGGGAAAAAGATAAAAAATAAGTAAAATCATAGAGAAGAAAATTGGAATATATATATATATATATATATATATATATATATAAAGGAACATTTCTTCTATTCATCTCTGCACACATTGAAGTCTTTGCCTAGTAGCTGACTTTCTTTCATCTTCTGTGCCTACATGAGAGAATAAAATTAAGTTTCATGTTATGAAACCATTAAAGCAGACATGACATTTTTATAGATACCATAGCCAGGAGTTAGAACTTTCATACAAAGAGCCAGACAAATATTTAGTAAGTATTTTAGGCTTTGCAGGTCCTATAGTCTTTTATGGAACAACAAAAGCCCATCGTGTACTGGGAAAAGTGGAGGCAACAATACATACACACATGGGCAGAGCTGTGTGCCAGGAAAACTTTATTTATAAAACAGGCCTCCAACCTGTGAGCTACAGTTTACCAACCTTTAAGAATAAAATGTTCTATTGAATACACACACACACACACACACACACACAAATTTATTCAAATTGTCGTGTATGTATTTAGGTTACCCTATGTGTCTTTCATAATCATAAGGGTATACATTACTTTGGGGTTCACTAGGCATTAAGTGATCTATAAAATATCATACATATTTTAACTGTATTTTAATCCGCCTCCTTCACTTTTTAAAACAGTATGTAATATATATTTTTTTCCCATTTTTCTGATCTTCAGATTTTAGTAACCTACGATTCTTTTTATCATCTTTGCGAACAGTGTTACCTCAATGCAAATGGCAAATTTCATGTGGGTATATGTGTTACCTAGTCACCACACACACACACGCACACGCACACACAAAATAATATAACTCTGGGGCTTTTCTATTTGTGTTATTTTGTAGAAAAAGATGCTATCAGCTAATTCTTCAAATTTATTGTTTTCATTATTGGGAGTTGTGTCAAAGAGACAGACAAGTATTAATCTGATTTGCTATAGAAACACACAACATAGACACTTCCTGAAGAGTTGCTTTAATTTGAAATGTTTTATGTCTTTTTTTTCCAGATAGGTCTTATGAAGATTTTGTGCACTTAATTTTCTGGAGAAGTACAACACCTGGCCCATCTTTCTCTCAGGCTGTCTCAGTTCTTCCATTTGATCAAACTGTGGGGACTTTATCTCAGTTCAGATCGTCTATTTTCTCTCCTTCGGTTTAGCTCAGTATGCAGTTTCCAGGTCTTACCTTGGCCTTTTTGCTAACGTATATGGCAAGCTGGAAGAACAAGCAAAGGTATCTTCATGGCAGTAAAGATGATGGAATGTTTAAGAATGAAAGCCAAAACTGTGCACTGCAGGAAGGGAGTTCTGTTTTCCCATTTACAGAAACAGGCAAAAAGCCAAATTAATTCCTTTTAAAATGGAGTTTCAGGTTACATGGTCGTTAAGTCTGAGCTCAGAAATGAAACTGACAGTTAAATTATAGGCAAAAGCCTCTGGTAAGAAGCGATCTCAGAGCCTTTACTCACCAGTCTATGCATGGAGCTGTGTCAGTATTTATGAGTCAATCCGATCCTGCCAGCTCTATCCACGTGGAACTCCAGATGAAGCCTGAGAAATCAATGGAGGAATTCCACACAGACAGGATTCAGGGAGTGGGAGAGCAGAGCAGGGTTTAAGACCCCTGAAAAGACAGCAGGTTTGAACTGGGCCTCTGATGTTATTTCAACAAAGCCTGACTAGCATGGCAGCCAACAACATTCTTTCCCTGAATTTGCAGATTGACCTGTGTATCCTCCAACCACAAAGTGAATAAGCACAGGCAGCCTTCTCTTCAGCTATAGCAAATAACTGGTTGATCATGCTTTTTTTAGAGTATACAAACCCATAAAGGAGAAAAGTATGGTCTGACAACCTGTAACGGTAGCGATCAGGCTGCGTGCATCGCCATTATTTTAGTCTGCTTGCATTCTTATCAAGAATGCCAGATTTAGAAAACACAGATATAGGTATACGCAGCTAAATTTGAATTTCAGACAAACAGTAAGTAATATTTTAGAAGTACATATCCTGCTATATGTGAGGCATAGCTACATTAAGAAATGATCCTGTTTTTATCTGGAATTCAAAATTAGGGCTAGGGATACAGGTCAGCAGCACATGTGCCTGCTTTGCAAGTGTGACGTCCTGAGTTAGATTCCTGGCACCAAAAAAAAAAAAAAAAATCAACGAGACACTATATTTTTTCATGCATCTCTAGTTCTTAGTAAAGTGATAAATAGAAAAGGATGAGATTTAAATGTAAGTATTAATTATTGTATGGATAGGATATCATTATAGTCTTCCCTGCTATGGCTCATCAGATATTAAATGAAATCAGTTTATTGCTTCTCATACAGACACAAATTTAGAACAATTGGAGATGGTGAACCTAAAACATAAAATATTTTAAATGAAGGAAACAAGTAGGGACAGGAATCATACAGAATCTAGCTCAATCACCAGGATCTCTAAAATTATTGAAAGAATCACTGAAATAAATTGTCACAGTTGGTGTGGTTTTTAATTGCAGTGGACGCTAATAGGAGAATGAGTTTTTCCCTTGAAGGAAGTAGATAAGTATCACTTAAAGTTCCTTCACATTTGGAAAGCAATGTAGAAAATAAAATATAATTAACACTGAAAAAAGTGCTTCAACAAAGGTCAAAACTTAAACTTTCTTATTCAGATTAACAAAAAGTAATAAATATAATAATAGTTGATATTTTATTAAATCTCACTCTTTCATTTAGGTCACACATTTTGCCAAGTGTTTTATATGCAATTTCTTTTGTGTTGTTGGTTTTCAATCCTCAAAAAGTACAATTTCTCAAAGTAACACTATGAGAAAGATATTTCTACTGTCTCCATTGTATCAAAGGCACAGGAGAAACTTCAAACTGCATTTCACTAACAACGTAAAATTCCATGATTTGGGCTGGTATATACTATCACTCCCTATGTCTTACCTTTCTCTCATTTCTGAGACAAAATATTCAAAACTCAAAATTAAGGAGGGAAAATTTATTTAGCTCAGGGTTTGTGGAGGTTTCTGTCCATAGTCCGCTGGTTCCAAAGCAAGATGGCACAGGGCCAACTTCAAGCTGGCAAAAGACAGCAAAAGCAGCAAGAGCAGGAAGGGAACAGTCTCATTTCCTCCCTTACATTATAAGCAGCCAACCGCCCCCCTACACACACCATCTCTGTGCCAACCTCTTGCACAGGCTCAGAATGTTTACAAAGTGAAGACCCTGGCCACCTGCTAAGTCACTTAGTTAAGCTTCTAAACACCTCAAGTTGACACAGTGAACAATATCCTAGAGTGGGAAGGGCATGTCCTCTACACCCCAGGATGTAGAACTGCTGAGTTATGTAGTTAAGCTTCTAGACTTCTCAAGCTGACACAGTGTATGAATCATAACATCCTACAAAAAATTCAATCTGATTTATACGTAGAGATTAGAACTATGTTCTAATAAAATAATTGGTAAACCAAGGTTGAAAGACTTAAGAATTTAGAAGACCTGTACAAGTATAGGAAATACATATAAAGACAACAAATTAAAAATGTACATTCTATTTTCTGATTTAATTGTAGACTAGCTTGACCATAAGGGATCTAGAATCTTGTGTGGGGCAAGGAAAGTTATACTCTCATATAATTTGTAAGTATGCCCTAAGTAGGTACTTTGTCTTACCCATTTTTGGAATACTTAACAAACTAGATGGGAGTAAAAGCACTAGAAAATGGGTGGATGCACAATTCTAGTAGATACAAGTGATTCATCACACCACCATAGGTTGGGAATGTTCACTGAGATACAGGGTTGGATGGGGCAGGAATGGCGCTGTTCTCATAATTACCACTACATTCTACCCAGGCTATGAGCCTGTTGATTGGTGCCACCACACTGAGGGTGGGACCTCCACTACCCACATCCATAACCATGCCAGTTCCAATAAGTGGACTAATTTAGTGCCACAAACCCTTCATTACAGTGTCACATGCCCCATGCCCTAGATGCACCCAGCTCTGAAAAGGCCCAGCTATGCACACATGAGGGGTTGGGGCACATCTACATATCAGCCGTCCTCTGTCTCAGTCTCCGTCTCGCTCTCTGTCTCTCTCTGTGTCTCTGTCTCTCTTTCTCTCTTTCCCCCATCTCTAATCACCATGTCTGCAGACCTACAGCAATGGAGCCCGCTGACGATGGGCAGAAACCTCTAAAGCTATGAATCAAAATAAAAATAACTCTTTCTTCAAGTTATTTTTCTCAGGTACTTGGTCACGCTGACAGAAAGCTAACACGAGTAGTGTATATGTTTCTATATCTTTATGATACCTCCCATAAAGTCTGAAATTGACATTATTTATTCAATGTTTAACACTTTTTCTTCTGCCGACTCTAACAGTGTGTTTATGTTTGTGTGAGTGTGTGTGTTATACACAACAAGGCTAGTGAGGCCAGTATTTCTGGGTGAGATGCAGCGACCCAGAAGGCCACTTTAGGTCCAGCAGCACAGCTGTAGGATGGAGAAGTAGTGACCCACCCAAAGTTGTTAAGTGTGTTCTTTTGACTGTTCTGCATTAAAAAGAAGTGGCTATCAGGGCAGATGGATGCTCCAAGCTGTATTTGAGGGAAGAAGAGCAAAACTGTTAAGATGTAAAGATATAGAGCTTCATAAGAAGGAAAGTGCATCCTCTATGCAAAAGGATTTAGGGCATCCTTTAGAAATGTTGCCTATGAATCTGTGACTTTGAAAAGATCTGGGACACCTAGCTTCTATACTAGCAATTCGAGAAGTCATCAGGGGATGGATTCTTTAAAGACTTGCTGACTACAAGTAAATGTTTATCCAAAATTAGTCTAGTGAGTTAGATTTATCACCAAAGCTATGACATCGCTCATCAACACTAGCAACCCCCCCAAAACATTAAGGAAATGGTAGGTCATAATTAGCCACAAGAATACCTACAAAAAGGCTAGGGTATGTGTCAGTACTATGGTCTGAATGTGTTCTCCCAAGAGTCATATATTGAAACCTAATCTTAAACCAATATTAAGAGGTGAGCCCTTTAGGACATAATTAGGTCATGAGGATGGAGCCCACATGAGTGGAACTAGTGACTTTATAAAAGATGCCAAATGGAGCGTGCTTTCTCCTTCCACCACCTAAACACACTGCCACGGGAGGCCTTTTGCGTAACAGGATGCCCTGCACTGCACATCCCCCGAAGCTCGAACTTGAGCTTCCCAGGCCCTGGAACTATGAGGAACAATTTATATCATTAATAAGCTATCCAGAGTGTGGTAGATTATTGTAGCAAGCCAAGAAGACTAAGAAATCTAGCTTTCTGCCAGGGCATGGGTACTTGGTAAAGTGTCCATTGTGCACCAGGAAAGAGGTTGGGGGTGGGTCCAATGAAGAGAATGTACATCATTTCTGGAGACTGATATATTTATTATACCCAACAGATTGTCTAGGAGAAAATCCATCAGGTATCAGTTTCTTCCCATCCAAGTACTAACCAGGCCCGACCCTGCTTAGCTTCCGAGATCAGATGAGATCGGGCGCGTTCAGGGTGGTATGGCCGTAGACTCAGTTTCTTAATTACATTTCTGAGCCCATGTTTTATCTGAATAAATTCACGAATGTTGAATGTGAGACTATTAAATGTCAGAACAACTTAGGTGACAAAGGGGAAGGTAGGTTGAAAGGAGGAACTAATTGTGAAAAACACAGATTCTTCTACCCCACGCTCATCTGTAGTGTAATTTTTAAATCTTTTCTACTTTTTGCTTTTTACAATAAACTATATTGATTAATAAAAACATTTCAGTTTACTTAAAGTGGTATTGATTAAACCTTGAAAAACATCTTGAAAGGAGAAAAAACTTACTATTGCTCAGTCTTGCACTTACCTACTGCTGCATTAAAAACTCCCCAGGGGTGGTGGTGTGCACCGTAGTCCCAACTGCAGGGGAGGCTACACAGGAGCGTGTCTTGAGCCCAAATGTTCAAAGCTAGATTGGGCAACCTAGTAAGATCCTTGCCTCAAAGAAAATTGTGTGAAAACTACTCCCAAACTCAGACTTTAAACCAAAAAAATATATTTGTTCTCAAGTCTGCAATTCAGGCAGATTAGTTGGCATCATCTTGGCCTTGCCTGACCTCACCTGGGGTAGGTTAAAGCTAGAATTGGAAATGATCTAATGATTCTTCTTCACGGTTGGCAGTGATAGCTACTGTTTAGGAGCTTCAGTGGATTGTTAATTAGAACATATGGGCATGGGCCAAAAGGGTAGCTCAATGATAGGGTGTTCACACAGTGTGCATAAAGTCCTGGATTTAGTCTCCAGCACAGGCCATGGGGCTTGGGCTTCCTCACAACATGGTGGCTCAGTTCTAGCGGCAGCATTCCGAGAGTGAGAGAATTATGTGGAAACAGTAGCACCATTTATGCCTCAGTCTCAGTAGCCTCAGCGTCATTATATTTGATTTCTTGGGACAGTCATATAGATCCACCCAAGACAAAGGAGAATAAATAGAGGCACACTGACTTCCTTGTACCATATGATGACAACACCATAATACAACACAAAATAATAAAGAAAATACAAAATATAAAGAAAAACAAATTGACCTCCACATATCTTTGAAAGCCTTCATGACTGGTGTGGGAGAGTGTGGTAGATTGACAACTGGTGGTCAACTTATAACCCCCAGCTGAAATGAGTAGGTATGGTGCTGGGTGTGGAAGGCCCACCTGGGGATTGTTACCAGCAACATAAGAGGCGGAACTGGAGAGGAAGAAGGAGGCTATTGGGAGATGAGAAAGGCTGTTGGGAGCTGGTAGAAACTGTAAGGACCTGTTGGTTCTTTTAGGGTAGCTCATCATGATGGCTTTCCTGATGAATTTGGTTGTTTTCATCCTCCGAGGAGCTCAGGACCTTGTTGGCACTGAGAAGAGCTTTGGGGAACTCTGGTCCTCACTTTGACCGTCACTTCCTGGCTCTGGAGGGGAAGATGACACACTGCCAATCTCTTGGAGAAGCTTATCTTATTGGCTTTCCTGATGGGAACTCGGCTATCCTGATCACTGAAGGAGCTCAAGACCTCACTGTTGCTGAGGATGGCTGTGGTACCTTTCAAGGGAGCTCTAGTTCTTACTTTGAATGTTGCTTTCTGGCTCCAGTGCAGATCCCTCAGCCTGCTAGCACAGATCCTTCATCCCACTGGCACAGGTTTTCCAGATTCCACCACTGACCTTTAGGCCTTCCCAGTGTAAATCTATGGCACAGGCCTGCATGAGAGATTCTTGTGGGCTCTGGGCCTCCAGTTGGATTCGTGGGAGACATTGTTATGGGGTCTAAGTCTTCAGCTGGACTCACGCAGGACATTATCACGGGATCCAGGCCCTCAGCTGGATTCTTAGTCTATAGTGCCTGGACAGACTTCCTGCACTTTCTTGTCTATGATTCTTTGGGTGAACATTATAAATAATCTTTTAAAATACATGTCCTGTATAATATTGTTCCCCTTGGAATATCCCCCAAGCTATGACAGGGACACAAGAAAGAGGAGGGCTATTGTGTAGGGTGACTTTCACTAACACTGATGGGGTCATTGCTCTCTCTTAGCTTGGTCACTTTTCTTTTTTATGCAACTTTAACAAGGAACCTGGGGCTGGGGATATAGCTCAGTGGAATAAGCTCTTGCCTAGCAAGCGCAGGGTCCTGAGTTCGATCCCCAGTACCACAAAAAAAAAAAAAAACAAGGAACCTCTCCAATGCTTTCCCCTTCTTGTGCAGAAATGTGGTATTGTTGTTAAGCAGATATAACACTCACACTGCTACAGCCTTATTTGGTTGGTTGTTTTCTACAAAATTTTACACTTTTGCCCACACTTTACACATCTCCTTGACCTAATTTGAAGTGAAGGACCCCTCCACCTTTTTCTCCTCTCTGCAGATGAGATCTCCTCCATAACCTCTTGCTGTTGGGGGAAGATCACCCACAATCCCACAGCAACAGAGAGAGAGAGAAAAGCACCTGGCTCGGTTGTGATCATGTGACAGTGGGTCTGATGTATTCCTCGTATTGCAAGACATCACTTGTTCATCAAGTTAAAATGTGTTAGAAGTATTCGCTCCTCTTGCAAACACTCATAGAATAAATTACTCTCAGTCCAAGGTTTGCTATATGTGATTTACATTTAACATACTTCTTTTTCAAAATTAGTAAAGTATGAAAAGTGAAATGCAATAGTGTTTATTGCAAGAAAAGAAAAAATCTTTGACAAGTGGAAGCAGAGAAATAGGTATTGTTACCTTTCTTCTGCAAACCACAGATTTCCTGAGGTTTTGAGTCAATGAGAGTTTTATTCTTGTAGTCGAAGGTAAAGTTTGACCCTAGAATTTTATGGGTGCATCTCAGAACAAAATCTGAGGAGATAAGCAAAATGCTCTTCTGTTTAAAGCTTATTTTAGAAATAAGTGACAGATGAATCACTAAATAGCTTATGGTTATGTTTTTATTGACTCATGACTCACCATGTGCTTCTGTTTTTCAGGCAGAAATACAAAGTCTTTCCTTGTAGGTGATTTGGGGTTCTATTAGAGCTCATGGGGAAAAAAGAGTTCTTCGCTTTATGTTTTACTCTGACAAGATAATGGTTCTTGTCCTGCTCTTGAGACGTGACTAAGACGTTCACTTGGAAGGGTGCATTAACTTTGCAAGCAATATAAATTCCATTTATGAAATTATGTCTACTCAAGCATTATTATCCAAAAGAGTTAATGTTCTTTATCAACATACAGAATTTACTGCAAATACCTAGGCTTCTGTGGTGGATTGACAACTGGTGGTCAATTTGTAATACCCAGCTAAACTGAACCAGTGTGGTGCTGGGTGTGGGAGGCCCATCTGAGGACTGTTACCAGCAGCATAAGAGGCAGAACTGGAGAAGAAGAGGAAAGGATGTTGGGAGCTGGTAGAAGCTGTTGTGAAGCTGTTAGGGAGCTGCTGTTCTCTCTCGGGCTATTTTGCTGGAGGACCTTGTCATGATGGCTTTCCTGATGACCTTGGCTATTTTCATCAGACATCAGACAAGGAGCTTGGGACCTCGTAGTCCCTGAGAATGGCTATAGTTCACCTTGGGGGAGCTCTTGTCCTCACTTTGACCATTGCTTCCTGGCTCCAGAGGGAAAGATGGTGCACTGCTCAGTCTCCTGGAGAAGCTTGTCACGTTGGCTTTCCTGATGGGAACTCACACAGCTTTCCTTATTGTCAGAGGAGCTCCGGACCTCACTGTTGCTGAGGGTGGTTGTGGTACTTTTTGGGAGAGATGTGGTTCTTACTTTGTTATTTCCTGGCTCCAGTTCAGATCCCTCAGCCTGCTAGCTCAGGTCCTTCATCCTCCTGGCACAGAATTTCTAGCTTCCACCACTGACCTTTGAGCCTTCCCAGTACGGATCCGTGAAACAGGAATGCATGAGACATTGTCATGGGCTCTAGGCCTCCATTGGGATTCATGGGAGGCATTATTACGGGCTCTAGATCTTCAGCTGGACTCATGGAGGACATTATTGTGGGATCCAGGCCCTCAGCTGGATTCTTTGGTCTTTAGTGTGTGGACAGATTTCCTGCAGTCTCTTTTTGTCTATGATTCTTTGGGTGACTATTATAAATAATCTTATAAAATACGTGTCCTGTATTGTAGTTTTCCCCTTGCAAAACTTCAAACTACAGCAGCTTCCCAGTCTCTATTGCGGATCCACTCTGGAAGTTGTGCTCATGAT
Source organism: Dinomys branickii (assembly GCA_004027595.1). Classification (NCBI taxonomy): domain Eukaryota; kingdom Metazoa; phylum Chordata; class Mammalia; order Rodentia; family Dinomyidae; genus Dinomys; species Dinomys branickii. The sequence goes on along the minus strand of PVLD010001757.1, from coordinate 37,211 downwards.
CAGGAGAATGAGTCAAAAGACCTCAACATCTTTGCCCACCATCAAAAGCCAAGGATGGATCCACTCTGGAAGTTGTGCTCATGATCAGGAGAATGAGTCAAAAGACCTCAACATCTTTGCCCACTATCAAAAGCCAAGGATGACTTCTCCATCCCATGATTTTATACTTTTTCACACCATTTCTTCCCCAACAAGAGAGCACCTCCACCATCACCACTTTCAGGAAGCTCCCTAAAGCCCTACTCCACTCCCCTAACCTTGCCATGTCTGTTGGTTTATCATAATATGCCCACTGTCACACGTTGTTACTCATTTCTCAGTTCACACGGCACTGTATACATTGTTTCTTTCTGTTTGTTTCTATTTTCTTTCCAGCATTTAACATGAGGGATTGAATTCATCTTTATTTTCTTCTTCTGGGGCAGAGACTGGTAGTGGTATTTCCAGAGCTGACCCCATGTTAGAATCACCTAAGGTACTTTGCAAAATACCAATTGCTAAAACTCACCACAAAGCCAGTGATCACTGATGAAGGAAAGGTAGCTCCACATTTGCCTTTTTCTTAGAAAGGAGACCTGCTTGAGTTTCCTCAAGTAAAACTGCAAGAGAGTTTTCTATCAAAATACACACGTGCTACTCTTAAACAAATACTGGAAAGACTTTGGAGTACTGACTCATGAGATGTACTTTTCCTGGTCAGAAAATAAATTGGAATAACAAATAAATGCATAATACATCACATCACAATAGTATGGTGTCATAGATAACTCTAATAATTTTACTTTTAGGTCCTCTTTTTCGTTTTCGTATTTATTATAAAAAACAACAGCATGAAATTTGCTACATATATAATCTTAACATAAGTCTTGGAATACTGCTCTTTTCTTCCAAGGCAACATACCTAAGAAATATCTAATATTTTTAAGTGATCTTCAAAAAATAATGACCATCTCTCCCTTTGCAGCTACTTAGTTTTATGAAACCAGTATATGCAATTAAAATACTTTAAATTATATGGGTATGATAAAGTGTAACCTCATATATTACAATAGATTTTATTAGTAAATATGTCTTTAATAAATGAACTACATTGATTTTAGTAATGAACTTATAAATAATATATCCTAGAATTTATATATTTATTAACAAAATAGAACTTTCAGTTTCAAATTATGTATTTCATGTAAGCTTTCCTAACAAGGTAGAGGATAAAAATGTTTGGAAAAAACTGGAGTAGCCACTCGTTTAAGAGATTGGAACTAAAAGTCTCAATTTTTTCTTCTTTTCATCTGTACTACTAATGCTTTTCTTCTCTTCCATATTGTATCTCACCTAAAATTTTCCAGTAATCCTTTAACAATCCACCCTGCCTCCAGTATGACCATCAGAATTTCAGCTTCCTTGTGCCACAAGGGAAAAATTTCTAGGCAAGCGCTCTTTTTTTTTTTTTTTTTTTTTTTGCGGTACTGGGGATCGAACTCAGGAGCCTGCGCTTGCTAGGCAAGCGCTTATTCCACTGAGCTATATCCCCAGCCCTAGGGGAAAAATTTCTAAAGCGTGCATGGCCATCCCATTCTACTAATTAAAAATGTTTAGTATTTCTGCACTGCCTACATAAAAGCCGAGCTCATTCACATGGCATCCAAGACCCTTCAAACTCCCTTTTCTAGATTTCCCTCCTTGAAACCATTACAAGCCTCCTAGGGCTAGTTCCTTCTCCACTCTCACTCTTGGGACTCACACGGTTTTTCTCCCTCCTCTTTCCTCCTAGGTTTACCTGAAGAACACAATCTCATTGTTCAAAACCCCACTTAAATGCCACTTCCTCTGTGATGCTTTCACTGATCTCCCCTGCAAACATTTCATTTATCTGAGCCTGTTTTTCTTGCTAGACCATAACTCTTTAGGAGCTGGGAATTAACTATATCTGACTCAATTTATTGTAGTAACCCAAGAAATTACAAAAGGCTTAGTAATAGTAGGTACTCATTAATCAGTTAACACAAACTACATTGTGATTCTACAATGTCTCTACTGCCCATCCTTATAGTTTGCTAACTAACTAATTCTTAGCATAAAACCAACATCAATTTTATAAATGATAGGAGGCATAGTTCCAAGTGTATCATTACTGGTTATTACCCAGCATTCTCAAGAAACTAAAGACATAGCAGCCAGGGAAGATACAACTTCTGGCTAATTTTCAAACACACTGAGTTGGCTCTTGTAATGAAAAATGTGTATATATGCTAAATAAATTCTACTAGGAAAATCAAATCACCAGACTGAAATTTTGAAGTGTGCATTTGGCATTTCAAAAAAGTCCTACAGTTTGTGTGGAATTGTGTTTTCCCAGAAAACCAATATCCTTCTTATGGAGGCATACCTTTTTAAGTTATATCTTAGGGCAGATAGGAAATGCCAGGGCATATATATTAGGACTGAAAAGTGTGTTGAGAACCGAAGTTTTGAGTCTGCAAATATCAGGCCTGCTTGTCAGCTGTACATTTTGCACTACTGGCCTTGAAGCTTGGCTATGGTGTGAGATAAACAAGAGAAACCTTTTCTGATTGGCTGTCTGCTCTTGGTGTCTTCTCTGAGGAGTCAACACTTGAAGATTCTCTCTACAGTGAACCCTATGCAAGCAGACTAAGTAACAGGAAAAACCAGCCAACCATGTTCGTGTTCTGCATGCCAACCCAAAGTACTTCTGTCCCCTCATGAGGCAGGGTGGGGGTGAACAAGGAGAGCTCAAGTCAGTCTCCCCTTCTACCCAGCAGGACTGGTGTCCTGCATTAACATGGGTGAAGCTTGCCTGGATGCTAAGGCTTACTAAGTTTAAACACTTTTTCTTGGGAAGCTTTTTAGTTAACACAGAGCCCTACCCTGTAAAGTTCATAGAAGGATCACTTGATCTACGAAATGGAAGAGTGGGAATATAGGGAAAGGAAGACCATAGAAAGCTCTTTGAGGTTATTACTAGAGGAGCCCTGGTAATCCATCACAAAGAAAAGAAAAAAAGCAGAGAAAAAGAAAGGAAAAAAAGACAAACAGAAAAAATAGCATGGTGGAGTAACATGATTGCAGGAGGGAAAAGCAAGCAAGAAGCAGGCTCCAGTTTGGGTTCAAGGACATTAGGCATCAGAAACATTTCCCAGGGACCTGAGACTCTGCCTTTTCCTGGAGCAGCAGAGCTCAGAGCTCCTGAGCAGGGGCCTTTGCTGGCCCATGTGCCCACACAGGAGGACGTGGTGCTAGACAAGTTTGTAGCTTCACATTGCCTGTATTTCCTTCTCTGAAAATAGCACCTGCTGTGTAAATGTGTTAAGAGAGTGAAATGAAGTAATACACTTAAAGTACACAGAAGGAAAACTGGCACAACTCCCGATGCATGGCAATCACAACACATTTCAAGACGAGCAGTGTGCAATAGCGTGAAATACGTCAAATACAGGTGTGTCCCTTCCTGGGTACTTAGCCTTATCTTAGAGATTTCAGCATTGCCATTTATATTACCTTTAGAATTCTATTTTAAAGAGAATAAAAAACTAACAATAGCAAAATACCAACAACACAGACGAAGACAAAACAAAGCAAAATCACTAAGAATGGAATAGGGTTTCAGAACAAAATGATAGGAATTAGAATTCTGTAGGCCTGAAGGACAAAACAACTATAAATAAGTTGTATAGATGACAAATCTGGAAATAAAATTAAATTTACTTCTTTTCTTGGAGAAGGTTAGCTACGGTAGTTAAAAACATTAGAAAAACCTTTTTTTTTTCCTTGAGAATGAATTCTCCACTCCTTGTGTCACTTTTTTTTTTCTGGAAAGCATAGTCCTTTGTGAACTATTGAACTGAAAAGGTACTACCTGAAGGGTTTCAACTTGTTCTGTCAATCTTTATTTTCTACACTGTATTTCTTTTTTATAGATATAGGTCTGTGATACATAATACTTATAGATTCATTTGGGGAAAGAATATACATCAGCAGGAACCTCTCACTTTGAGAAGCCCTGACTTTGCTTTCTCGGTAACTGAGAAGACACTCAAGACAAATGTCCTCCCACCCCTACAGCAAAGCCATGACGGCTCTAGAGTTACTCAGTGATATAAATTGGAAAACACATACACAGATAGGCTCTTGGAAAGCAAGAGAGGCTGTTTCTTCAGAATCATTTTGCAAAAGTTGAAAATATCTACCAAAACCACCTGTCTTTTTCTTTACAGAGTATGGTATATTTATCTTTCCATTATTTAGAAAGCCAAAAACAAAAGGAAGGGGATTTCCTAATTTGAGAATTAGTTGGATATTTTATTACAAAAAAAAACTACTGTCTGCAAGATATTGTGTCACATATTGAATGTACCACAAGGCACAAAACAGGTATGAACCGTAACTCACTGGAACTTCATTTATACACGTACTCCTTGCATGATACTTAAACCTAGGAAGCCTGTTTAAAATGTAGGTTCTGCAGATGTGGAATCTGATCCAGATAATCTATGAGAAGCCCTGCAATTAGCCTTTCTTTATGGCACCTTGGGGTTGTAGACACAAGTTCTCTAAGACCCACACATTGAAAGCGTGGGACAACACACCATCCAGGAAAACATTTTAAGAAGAAAAAGAGTCATGGTGGGAATTTCCACAGTAGTCATTTACAATGAAGCAGCACAAAATGAGTGTTTGCCTTCTACAGCACATTGCAAGCACAAAGTGCATCTGTATATGAGGGGAGGGTATTTTTTTAAAGAGGTAAATCTGCATTAGATGTAAGCTTTGAGGTCATTGGGGCACTTTCAGACCCTCCCTCGTCCAGCTGTGACCAAGTCTCTCAGGACTCTTCAGGACGTGCTCAGCCTCTTTCCCAAGCCCCTGGATACCCCTCCAGCTGTTCAGAGATAAGCCAACTAAATCAACATGAGCTATATTTACCACAAGTGAAAGACTATCAATACTTGAGATAGCAGCAGGGAATTCTGACATCTGGTAGTACCAGATGATTAAAAAAAGCATTTGCCAAATCAAAATAGGTGAAGCTCAGGGAAGGCAGCTGCTTTGTGGGATCAGGATAAAACCAAGCTGGGTAAAGAGCAGACTTGCCTGATAATTTCCAGAACTGTTCCTTAATTCCTCAGTGTGTTCATCCTTGCAGACACCTAAAGGAAGCAACTGTATTATTGAACATTATTTTATATAAACAAATTTTCATGAAAAATTGGATATTTATTCAAAGATTCTCTTTCTCTGCCTGAAGATTAAAAGAAAAAGAAAAGAAGATCTCAGCAATACTGAAATTCCAAACAGCTTTCTCTAGTAAGGTTTCTGGTGGGAGTTCTGGTTTACTCCTGCCCTGTGGGCACCAGCCTTCAACACACAATGTGCCTAGTGGTGAAATGAGATGAAAGGCGTCCTGCTGGAGTATATTCTTCTGAATGATCCTTCTAGAAAATGTAGAACTCTCCATGTAATTCTCTTTTTGGCTTAATTTCGTTATGTCTTTGTTTGAAATGCTTGATGGTACCTTCTTTAGTGGGGAGACCTAACAGCACAGAAACAGCGAAAAATGAGCATTAAATGGGACCCTAACTTCGATGATAGACTTGAGATGAAAAATGTAGAAATTCAACCACTTCCTAGCAAGAAAAGGGGAAGAGGTTGGAGAGGAGGCTTATCGGTCATGACCTTTGGCTTTGCGGTTAGCCGTCTACTCTTCATTCTTTGATTTCATTCCATGAACAAGTATTTCTTTGATGCCACAGTGTGCTCCCTCTGAGACCAACAACGTGTACAAAGCGACCCACACACCTCACCCTGCTCTCCCTGCACGTCGCAGCACCCACACACTGTGTGCTGCCTGAGTCACCGCTGAGGAGAAGGGAGAAAGCACATCTGTGATGCTGCATTCTCCCTGGAATTTGCTGCCTTGTTCAAGCTTCTTACCTTTTGTCTTTGTGCTAATAACCAAAAATACCATTTCAGAGCGTCACATTAAAACACATCCATTTAAAAAAAGCAAATTAGAACCATTAAATAATTATGAAGTCATTTTGTACAACTTTAAATTCTTTGAGGATCCTTAAGACCCTCAAAGTCAGTTTCAACCTGAGTTTTCCTGTTACTCACATAATTTCCTGACAGATTATTAGTGAGTTATTTGGGAAGAGTATTAAACCTTCTAATTGTACTACCCTGGTAATAATGTGGAATTAGTACATTATAAAACATTCTAAATTGTCACTGATAAATGATGTTGAAATTCATGTTTTTCAGGGTGTTTATTAATTTTAAGATTTGTCTCATCAATTATAGTTATTAATCAGTTTTAAGAAGTCCAATATATTGTCTTAGATCTTGTTTATTCAGATTTCTTGTTATCTTCCACTAAGAACACTTTGTAGAAATTATTTTCAAAGTTATCTCAATAAAAGCAATTGTGACGTCTCTATGCAGTCTCCTTATACCTATCTAAATTGGCTAGTATCCCAAATATTAGTCACTAATAACCATAATGACCTTTTGGCTGGCTGCCGGACTGTTCTAGGCACTGTGCTAGATTTTGCATGAGTATCTACTCATTACCACATACAGTAATTCTGCCAAAAAGGTTTTATCTCGCTTTTACAGTAATCCAAGCCTTTGAAAATGTGAATAATTTGTCTAAATTTATGTAGCTAGTGAGCAAGAGGCTGATCAGGCCAGAGAGAACAAGAAGTGTGTACTCCAACCCCACCAACTCACCCTGCCAACAAGCAATAAACTCTTCCTCAAACACATCAGTCATTTTTGTGTCTCATAACCACAGTAAAGAAACATTAAGTATTCTCTTTGTGTAAGATATAGAAGTAGACATTGATATGGATAAATTATTGGTTAATTTTTGTATCCAAATTCTTTATGTTTATTTATTCTTTTATATTTGGCCTGTCAAATTCTGAAAAGATAAAAGATGCTTGTTGAGTCATTTGCTTTAAAAATACATTTTTCCAGCTCAGATTTTTGTCTTCCTGCAATTTTAGGAGTTCCTACTTCCCCTACATCTGTTCTTTTTTCTCATTTTAAACTTCCTGTATTTGCATGCTAAACTCCTGGGTCTTGCTTCTTCATCTCTTATCTTTGAAATCATAATTTGTGTTTCTTGGAACTTTTTTGCCCACACCACTTTGATCTTTCAGATTATTAATTCATTTCAGCCAGGTCCATTCTCTTTTCATTTCCTCTGCTACGTTTTTAGTCATGTATTCATTTGATGAATGGTTATAAATAAGCACCATTAGTACTCCTGGTACTTCTCTAGTGTCTTAGAACTTATAAGCATAAAACAGACAACCATCTCTACTTATGCCAAGCTTATGATTCAGTATGAAAAGACAGAAATCAACAATAAGCATAATAATTATATGACAGTAAACTGTGGAAAAGAAGGGAAAAGTAAAATATAGGAGTAGAAATAAAATGCAGAAAGCCAAGAATAATAGTTGTATTAAATAGACAGAATTGGCCTCAACAGGGTACCAAGATATAAGAAAGGATGACAAACGTGAGGTAGTTAACATACTGGTGTCTGGGGAGAACTCTGCAGGCTGAAAGCAAATGACCTTGACCATAAAATGAGCAAGTGTCTGATTTGGGTACCAAGGTGCTTGGAAAAGAGAACACAATGGGAAGCATCCTAGGAGACAAAGTCAGAAATGACTGGGAAGTGTGAAGTGGACCATATAGAACCTGTAGTGTTCTTTCGTGCCATCTATTTTTGGCTAAATGGGGAATCCTTGCAGTATTTTTGAGTAGATGAGTCATGATGTGACAAATGTTTTCATACATTCACTCTGTCTGATCTGTTGACAGAAGGCTCAAGACGTGAAGTACTGAAAGAGAGAGATTGGTAGAAGGTTATGCAGTAATTCAAGTGAAAGATAAAGATAGCAAGCGCCAGAGGAATGATGTTGGCAAGGTGGACATGTACACATATTCTGAGTTTAAAGCATATGTTGAATGTTCAGGTGGAGTGGGCATATGGACAACTGAATATTAGTATTCTATGGCTGTGGTAACATCACCACAAACTTTCTGTTTGCTGGTACTGAGCATTGAAACCAGGGGCCTGGCACTAACTACATTTCCAGACCTGTCTTTATTTTTTGTTTTGAGACAAGGTCTCGCTATACTGCTAAATTGCCTGGACTGGGCTTGAACTTGCAAATCTTCTGCCTCAGCTTCCCAGGATGCTAGAGTTACAAATTTATTGCCTGATGACTCTGTAGGTTAGAAGTTCAACATGGGCCTTACTGGGATAAGCTGAAGGTACTAGCAGGGCTGCATATGTTTTGGGGATTCTAGAAGGTATTTTCTACTAATTTGGGTTGTTATAGAATTGAGTTTTTGCAGTTATACAACTGAGATCTTGCTTACTTTCTGGCTGTTGCTGAGGGCTATTTCTAACTTCTACATGTCAATCACATTCCATGATTTCGCCTCTCCTTTTCCAATTTCAAAGCCAAAAGTGGTAGGTAGAGGCTTTCTCGTGTTTAGTAATTTCCTCCTCCAATCTCATCTAACTCCATTTCTCGGCCTTCCTCTTCAAGATTTTATTTGTTTATTTGTTATAATACTGGGGATTGATTGAACCCAGAGCCTCTGCATTGAGCTACAACCCCAATCATTTTTAAATTTTTTTATTTTGCTGTCCTCCTGCCTCAGCCTTGCACAGTACTGAGATTATGCACTACCTAGCTCTCTTCCAGTTTTAAAGATACATGGGATTACACTGAGCATGCCTGGATAATCCAGAGTGATTTTCCTATCCCAACATCCTTTACTTCATACATAGTCCCTATGTATTCATGGGTTCTAGCAGGAGGTCAAAGTCATCTTCAGAGGAGCCACTCTTCTGCTTTTTTTGGACCTATAAACCTGGAAGTAGAGAGATAGGTTTGGGCTAAGGATATCAATTGGTGAGTAGATGGCACACAGGTGAGTTGCATAAGGGGAGGTAATTAGGGTAAGGAAGACAACACAGGGTTGAGCTCTGAAGGAAGAGTATTATTCATCAAAAGAGGTGTCTTTGTCAGGACTGCTGTAACAAAATTACCACAGACTGGACGGCTTATAAAGCATATAAATCTATTTCTCACTATTGTGAAAAATCTAAGATTAGGATGTCAGCACATTCAAATGCTGGCAAAAGTGGTCCTCTGGGCTATAGAGTGCTGTCAACCTGTTTTGTCTTCACATAGTAGAAGGGGGTGCCATGGATATAGCTCAGTGGCACAAGTACATGCCTGGCAATCATAAGGTCCTGAGTTTGATTCCCAGTATCCAAAAAAAGAGGGGATGAGAGGGCTCTCTAAGTTCCCTCTTCATAGAATGCCAACACTTTTCATGAGGGGTTCACCCTCCTGATCAAATTATCTCCCTAAGGCCCAACCTCCTAATGTCACATGGGCGTTAGGATTCTAACCTATGAATTTTGAGAGGACACAAACATTCAGTACACTGTAAACAAAGTGTGGTTTTCTGAAAGTCAAGTGAAGATATTCTTATTTTTCTGTTCCAGAAACTTATTTTGTTTTCTTTCAGTTATTTTATCTATTAGAATTTTCATTCTTTAAGCTGCTCCTTTTAATTGTTTTAATGGTAGTCATCTTTCCTTTTGTTTGCTTGATCTTTCTCATAAAATTATTGAGGGCCTTTTTTAAAAAAATGTGTACTTTCCCTCCTCATGCTGGGACATATGGCCACCTCTGCATCCATGGAGACCATTCCAGAAATGGATTTGCAGATAATAAAATTTAAACAGAAGTTTCTTTTCTGGTGAAAGACAGGTAAGCACACTGCGGTCTCTTTTAAAGTGTATAGGTGGTCTTCAAGTTACTCTGGGTGTGTTCGGAAAGTGGAAGAAGGCTTCCTCTAACCTGGTGAAATAAGATCAATTTAACCCCCAAGTACAACACCCTCAAGGATGCCAGTATATCTGTTATTGACCTTGCCCTTGGTCTTCTCCGGGACCACTATATGGGAGTAACAACTTCTGTCCTAAGCACAGAAGTGAATTAGGTCCCAGTTGGCAATGTGCTCTCTCCAGGAAGTTGATGGTTTTGTCCCGGATTCTAATGGAAGAGCAAGCCCTTTTATTTTGTTTTGTTTTGAAGTGATCTATTTCAGATTTCGGTTTGAGTACGTGGCCCTATCATGGTACCATTCTGATTTAGGATGGTCTGCTGAAGTCTAGCACAAAAAGCTAATCCTAAACAATGGCCTCCTATAATTTTATTTAAAAATAATACTCAGGGATTTATACTCAGATTCAAGTCTATCACTGCACCAGCCTTATGGTTCTCAGACAGGAAGCTGGAAAGGAAAGCAGATCACAGATAAATATGTGTACTACGTCTTAGTTTGCAATTTTAGAATAACATTTTTTCTGGCTGCTCATTAAATCATTTATATAAAACCTCCCATTCCAACATAGAAATTGTATTTTATCTTGATGATGGCCTTCAGCCCATGCCCAGAATCTGACTCACCTGGGAGTAGACTGAAGATACAGGTCAGGAGAGCCTCAGGGTATCTCGCTGTGCTGGAAGCTCAGTGATGCCCGAGACTATAGTACTCACCTAGCTTGTAAGGAAGGCTCAGCTGAGCCCTGGGTTCTACCCTACAGGTGAACGTGGTACCAGATATACACTGAAGGGAGACATTAAAATTTTAAATAAAAGCCTGCCCAGGATGCCCACCAAGACCAAAGAGGACATGTCCAGCAGGCCTGATAAAAGAACACTTCTCCCTTTATGCAAAACCCTATCTTTGCTGCCTTTGTAACTTCAAACGTAATGGGATGTTTCTTCCTTTGTATAACCCATTCTTTGTATAACCAATAGCCTTACAATGTAACTTCCAATGTTCAACTCCTTGGCACCGATGGCACCAAACCTGCCAATCATATGTGCCAAATCTGCCTGTGTACCTCCCTGCTCACTTTCCCTTTAGAAGCCCTAAAACCCCACCAGGCAGGGATGTGGCTCTTAGATCCTAGTCAGAAGCCCACCAGTGTAATAAACTGCCTCCCAAACCTTCTTGGTGCCCTTTCTTCCCCTGCCGGTCTTTTGTTCCGAACCATCACCAGAAATCCCTGAAACAATGAGTTGGAGACTGAAAATGGCCAAAGGGAGTCCTCTCAGGCTTGATACAATTTTACTGTGCATTCAGAGTTCCTGTGTCCCAGATGGGGACCCTGCAGAGGGTTGAAAGCCAACCTCCACCTTGAAGGATAATGGTTTTCTTTTCATCGTATGGGAGTCTCCACAGAGGATGAGTCTGTGTTCTTTCCCACTGACAATAAGGACCACACAACTGTTTCCCCTGATTTCATCACTATGATGTCCACATAGGAGGCCAGATCCTTGATAGGTGGGGCCGAAAGTTAATATGGAGAAAGGAGGTTGATTCACTGTCAAGTTGAGAGGTTTAGAAGGTTAACTAAGTGACTCAGCAGGGGCCGGGGTCCTCACTTTGTAAACATCCTGAGCCTGTGCAGGAGGAGGGAATGGAGATGGTATGAGTGCTAGGAGGGGCTGCATACAATGAAAGAGAAATGAGAAAGGACTGATGGTCGGTTCTCCAGAGGAGCTCCAGTCTTTGCCTTTAGCTTGGATGCCATCTCCTGGCTTCTGGTGCAGAAATGTTCAGCTTGACTCTTTCAGCCTTTGGGCATAGACTCATCGGTCCTCCAGCATAGATTCTTCAATGTTCTATGGCAGACCCATCGGCCTCCTGATGCAGACTGTCATGGACACTGCAGTGAGTCCCAGACCTTGGACTGGACCCTTCAGCCTCGAGCATGCAGACACCCTGTGCACCCTTCCTCATCCAACTCTATGGCTGACCATTGTAAGCCAATCCTGTCATGTCCTATACATTTGTATATCTTGTGTTATATCTGTTTCTCTAGTAAACCTTGACCAACACAGGCTGTTTAAGAGAGTACAAAATTAAAAATGCAAAATTAATATTAGTATTGATTAATACAATAAATAACAAGATATTACTGGGAACTTAAAGAATCATATCCCTATCTTCTAAAATTTCTTTCAAGAAGATATACTAGAAATGTGCATGAAAAAGTTCTTCTTGGTAGTGTCCTGACTTTGTTTCCTCATTTAGAACATCCTGGATCTCTGGCCACTCTCAGTAGTCAAATTTTTAAGCTTCATATTTAATTATCCTAACCAATTTCTGATTGGTTCTCACCCAGTTCTCTTATAACTCTTTGTATTGCAAAGCCATTTTCTACCTTGAGACTTAATATTTCTAGATTAACTCTAAAGATGTAGTTTAAATTATTTTAAATTGTTTACTCTTGATTTTTGAATCTTTGAAAAAAAGTTAAGAGTTTATTAACAGCCAGTTGACAAAACTATAGAATTTAATTCTTGATAATATTATAATTTCAATCACTCTGTAGTCTATAGACAGCATGGAGGAAATCAAGGAGAAGCTATTTATACACTGAGGATAGAGGGTCTCCTGGTTGTCATGGTTCATGGTTATCTTCTCTGAAGAAACATCAACCTTTGCACGAAAAAGCATTTTGTTTCGTTTCAATCTGTATAAAAATGTATTCCCTTTAACAAGAGTTTGAATCAACTTAGTCCCAAGCAGGAAAGTAGCTGCATAATTGTGATTGGAATATTTGATAGAGGCAAGGCTCATTATATAAACTTCCCTTTCTATTAGTCTGTTGGCTTCATGCCTATGCTAACCTTACAATCAGTGTGAAAGCATAAGTATGGGACAAAACCCTAACTCAGTGTTTGTGAATCAGTTCAGCAGAAAAGGTTTCCTACTCTTATTCTGAACATAGAGAGAAAGCCAAAAGAATGTCTAAGCATTGGGGGAAGGCCAAATGCTAGGCATAATTAAATAGCTGATGGGAAGTTTTGGTTGTAGACCAAAAACGTGAAATGAAAAATGTTTCCCACACTCCTTAAAGTTCTAACAAACCAAAATACCTTGATATCCTAAATTATATCCTCTCGTTGGGTTTTTAAACATATTAATCAAGTACACTTTAATCATGTCTAGCTAATTAATTTGTCTCCAGATGTCTTTGTTTTGTATTTGATACCAAAAGGATTATATTATATCTCAAAATGTTTTATTTCAATTATTATGCACTAAAGAAATGAAGAAGATCCAACCACTCCCTGGTTTTCCTACATACTGACTATTCTTTAATTTCCTCCAGGCCTCTTGTCTATATATTATATAGATTTTTTGCTACTTCCCTCCTTGTGGGCTTTTTTCTCTTTTTAGGTAGAGTTTAAATTTCATGGCCTATCATTAAAATAATTTATTTCCAAAATCTTAAACATTTTTCTCATTGGTGACTGTTTTTATCACCACAAGATAAAATCCCAGTTCTAAATGAACTCAACTGATAACACACAGTCTCAGCTTGCAACTAACAAAACTCCAAGAGGGAAAGAGCACCACTCATACGCCATGTTTATCATACAGCCCTCAAAAATTACTGTTTTACACATGGACTATCCTTAATCCTTTCTCTTTCTCTCAGCCAGCAAGCTTACCTCAACTAAAATACAGAAGTAACAAGTAATCTCATATGCACTTTTACTACTGAAAGGAATCAGCCTACTCATAGATATGCCCTACTATTAACATGCATGAAGCATCCCCTCTGCTATCTAGGCCATGCCCCAAGTGACCCACTTCACCCAGGCCCCACCTCCCAACAGCAATTCAAGCATGAATTTATCAGTGGATTAATCCAGCGATAAGCATAGCACCCTCCTGATCTAATCACCTTCCAAAACCCCGCCTCTGAAAACAGGAGACTTTGTGGAGACATTTTTATCTAAACCACAGCAATTTATAGTGATTCCCACAATTACTTCCCTCAGTCTGTTCCCAAAACTGCAGTTTTGCATAGCAAATTCTCATTCAGTATCTCTCTAAGATTTTCAAGTAGACATCTCAAAACTAACATAGCCAAACAGGACTATTGATGTGTTTTTTTGCAAATTTGTTTCACCCTCAATTTCTTCCAGTAAATGACATGATAGTGATATTGCTGGAGTAAAAAATGTGGGCATGGTCCTTCATTCTTCACCTTTACTCCCTAAAGTCTTACTAAATCTGTATCACAACCCAACCTGCACCATCCACCACTTTCCAAACCCGCTGATGTGTTGTCATCACCCCATAACCTGCTAAATTAACCTTTGCTCTTTCTTTGCTTCTCTGCAATCTCCTGTACAGTTCTTCCCATGGCATTCACAGGTGACAAGTTGTTATGGCTGATACATCGTGTCAACTTGGGGAGTCTTGAGGTTTGGCTGAGTGACTCAGCAGGAAGCCCGGGTGCTTACTTTGTACACATCCTGAGCCTGTGGAAGTGGAGGGAATGGAGAGTGTGTGAGTGCTACATGACCCCTGGGTGGGGGTAGGCTGTTTACAATATAAGGGAAGGAAAGAGGCTGCTTGCTGCCATTCCTCCCCTTTGCTGGTTGTTTTTGCTGTGTGCTGCCGCCATGAACATTAGCCCTCTGCCATGTGCCACTCTGCCTCTGAAGCAGCCAAGTATGGACTGAAACCTCCACAAACTGTAAGCTGAATAAACCTTTCCTTCCTTCATTTTGGGCGTTGGGTATTTTGTCTCAGCAACGAGAAAAAAGTAACCAAGACACAAGTCATGGCTCTCCCTTCCTTGAATATTTCTGTGGGTTTCCTGTCACCAAAGTAAATCTAAATTCCTAAGCCACCTTACAGAAAACCCAGTCTCTGCCTGCCTCTGTGACTCCTGGGCTCTAAGTCTCACTCGCTGTGCCCATTGACACTATCCTTCCTGGAACACCTCAAGCCCATTCCTAAGATATGTGCATTCATTTCCTCTACCTGTAAAGCTTGTTTCTTGACTTTTTCCACTCTTCTTTTTCTGCCAGGTAATGTAATTTCATTAGAGCTTTCCCAACTGTTTAATCAAAGGTAACTACCTAGTCACTCTTTTAATTCCCTTCATATGGTCATCCCTACATGATACCTTTCTCCTCTTCATCTTCCTCTTCTTCTCCTTCTACTCCTCCTCCTCTGCCTCTTCTTCTTCCTCTTCTTCCTCCTCTCATATTTTTCTTAATACATATTTTTGCCTTTCCATTAGCTGTCTTTCTACTATCACCAACAGAATATGAGTTCCAAAAATCTTGGAAACTTACTATTTTGTTCTCATCTCTATTGCTAACATCCAGGACAGTGCACAATCTGTAACACAAACTAGATTCTCAAGAAATATTTAGTATATGAATGATTGACTATTTCAGATATAAACATGTTCTGGTTAAAATTAATCAACCTGCTCAGATACGAAATATTTCATCATAATTTTAAAATGAGAAATATTTATATCTCTTTTCATCAATGAGGTTAATAATAATTGATCATTTTATTACATAAAGATGAGAGGAGCAGGCTTGAGTCTATAAAATTGCTTTAGAACACTCTTAGGGACAGTTTCTGGAACCATAATACATCCACATTTATCTAGTAACTATCATTAAGAGAAACTACTTTGAGAGTTTTTTATGTCTCTCTGGCCCAGGTGAAATAATATGGAATGAACTTACCCTCCAAGCTCAACAAACAGAGAAAAAAAGTGTATAAAACAATGTTTTTCAGACACAGATTCAGAAAAGAAAAGAAGTGCCCTCTACAGTTGCCTCTGGTGACAGACAGCCTTGAGGAGCAGAGAAAGGAAGTTCAGGTAAGCACAGTGGCTTCCTTGAGTTGAAGGGACAAACTTGGGAATAGGAGAAAAACACTCTGGCTAAAGTTCACAGAGCAGAAGGGAGAGTGCTGGAGAGAGGAAGCAGAGAAACAGACGGAGAGATGAGGAGAGCTCTGCTGAAGATTCCCTTCAAGTCTTCAGCTAAGTACTGATCAATCCAGTATACGAGGAAGTGATCTGCGTCTAGAAAATGAACATAAGAAAGAAGCAGAAGGACAATCTTCAAGCTCACACAGGGCTGGGGGTAATCTTTCTTTGTACCAGGTAGCAAAGAAAATCTTTACAATTCTTGCAACGTTAGATAAAGTATTTAGATGAATATGGGCAAATTAGCGCTAGGCTAATATGTACTCTGGTCCTACCTAACAGAGTTTACAAGCAAATCCCAAGTGTTCAGATTTCAAGAAACTTATCTATAACCAGAATAAAGCTCAAAAATACTATTAGGAATAGAAAAAATAATCCATCACTGACCAAAATGAGTATCATAATATTTGACATACAATCAAAAGTAACCAGTCATATAAAGAAACCATAATGAGAATCTAATGACAGTGAATCATAATAAAGAGAACACTCTCTCAATAGAAACTGATAAAGTGATATGACAGTGATAGACATGACACATTTATGACAAAATGATGGAGTTATTGAAGCCACATCCCATATGTCCAAGAAAG
Source organism: Dinomys branickii (assembly GCA_004027595.1). Classification (NCBI taxonomy): domain Eukaryota; kingdom Metazoa; phylum Chordata; class Mammalia; order Rodentia; family Dinomyidae; genus Dinomys; species Dinomys branickii. The sequence continues at coordinate 20,723 of PVLD010001757.1, read as the reverse complement.
CTGAGGAACATTGTAGCGTGTTAAATAGAGACCTGGAAGTTATTTTAAAAGTCTCAAATTGAACTTTAAAAAATGAAAAACACAGCGTTTGAAAGGAAAAATGCATGAAGGCGGAGTTCACGGCAGATTAGACACAGCATAATTGATTTAAAGACAGCGTTGGACTGAAGCATGGAGAGAAACAACTAGTAGACAGACAAAGTGCCAGTGAGCTGTGGAACAACCTCAAGAGGCCAAATGTATGTCTCACTAGAGTCGCTGAGGCACGGAAGCCCAGCTTAGGAATATTTGAAGAAAGAGTGAACCAAAAGTTCCTAAATTTTATAAAAACTATAAATTAACCCACCCAAGAAATGACATAAAGAGATGGGAGTCCGTTGTATTTTGTGAATGAGAATGAGGTTTTCCTGTATGAATCTCTACTGGAAAAGCAATTTTCCAGCTGTGTACAGTGGATGGAAAAGATAACATTAGAACTGGGTACTTTCTCCACTCTGTGTTTACGATACTGAGCACCATCCTGAGCCTAAGCAATAAGACCATTTCCTTGAACTATCTTCTGTTGTTGCTCCATATTGCTTTCTTTTTTTTTTTTTTTTTTTTTTTTTGCGGTACTGGGGATCGAACTCAGGACCCTGCGCTTGCTAGGCAGGCGCTTATTCTACTGAGCTATATCCCCAGCCCCATATATTGCTTTCAACAAAGCAAAGCCGTTACATTAAAATGCGAGCACCCAAACAGTCTTGTTTTCGTCACCATCTTTTTTCTTGTTTCGTTTTTGCCAGCATTTGGGAAAAACAGTGTGTCATAAAACCACTGTCTTTTTGAAAAAGCAATTTTGCATGTAATTCTTCTTTTCTGTAAGACATTATTGACAGGACAACCTCTGTGTTCTGCAGTATTCGGTTCTTTGTGTAATGATCAAGAAATAATACTTGCATTTGTCATGAAAGAGAAAACCCTCCATAGAAAGTTTATGCATTCCCATGGATCACTGGGCTGTTTTCTTATGGTGACTCATGAGACTGTCTTTTAGGACTGAAATAGCTGGACCTCAGTCCTCAAGTAAGAACATGATTGTTATAGACTGAGAGAGGAAGCAGCCATTTAGCCATTCAGAAAGAATGAGATGAGCATAAAAAGTTGAACCAAATGAGCCTAAGAAGTTGAACTGGAGGCTGGGAAGGAAGAACTTATACTAGTAATCATTTTCCTGGTGGCCTATGATCTACAACATTTATAAGTCAAGCTTTCTTTTAACTGAAACCTTTTCTTAATCAATACTGATAAGTGAAAGGATTCGTTTTCACTATGAAATCTGCAACATTTCCCAATTCTCAACTACCAGTCTTTCTCATTCCTCAAAATTCTACTCCGAGCCCTTGAATTTCTCCTGCATGCATTCCCTCAGAGAAGTCACCCGCTTTCATACCTTTTGTTGCCACTGATCTCCCAGATGATCTACATTTAATCTATATTTCTAGCTTTCTTCTAGTACATCTCACTTCGTCCTATAAAGCATCACTTTTCTGTCTTGTCATGAGTCAACTTGAAACAAAACAAACTTACCTTTCAGCCTTAATAACCAAATATCTAAAGTCCTCTCTGATTCTCATTAGTTCTATCTTTATCTTAGAATACCACATTAGGAGCCTGGGTGAACATTCCTTTTTCACTGTATTTTTCTTTCTTCTCCAAGTACTAGTTAAAATCTGTGGGTTCTTCCTTAGTTACGTTTCGGTGTTTATCCTCCAAGCTCATATTGTCGTCACCCCACTCCTTACCCTTGTAAACCTTACTCCCTGCACAGCTCCACCTACAATCTCCGGCACAGGTACCTGAAAGCCATTCCTTCCCTCCTACTCACCTGATACTCTCCTGGCAAGGCAGTCTTCCTAAAAGGTTATTTTCATCATACCATTCCAGGGAAAGGGAAAGACAGGAAAGTAACATTATTAAGCAGCTAAACACAACTCAATTTTTGTTTCTTAATAAAGCCCTTTCAACTAATGCTATGAGGTAGACATTAGGATTCCTGTGTCACAGATGATGGGAGTTAGGGTTGGAAAGGTTAACCACTTGCTCAAAATTACCCATGGTTAATTATCATTGTGGCTAATATTTAAACTGGTTCCAATTCCACCCTATTGTACAAATAACTTCAATGGTTCTTAATTACCTAGCATATTGCCCATGCAGTCTTTCTGTTTGGGGTTTCTACAGTGAATAAGGAACTGCAAAAACTGATATGAGTGAGATTTTTTTCCCCACCAGATGTTTACAGTCTGAGTAGAAAGATAATATACGAAGACAATTAATTGCAGAAATGTTTAACTGCTTGTTCCTTTGTGCACCTTCAGTTTCTAAAATATTTCATAGCAGACTTTTAGGGCTGCTTAATAATTTTCATAATCAAGATAGCTTAAAACAACATAAATGTATTCTCTCACAGTTCCAGAGATTAGAAATTTGAAATGAAGTTCTTGGCAGGATTGACTTCGTCTGGCAGCTTTGGGAAAGAAGTGTTCTGGACCTCTCTCCAACTCTTAACATTTTTTGGCTTCTAGCTGCCACCTTCCAATTTTTAGCCCCTCCCTTAACAACATCTTCATCTCGAGTATGTCTATGTCTCTGTCTCTGTAGATTCTCAAATCTCCCTCTCTTTACAAGGGCCCCCTGTCATTGGATTTAGCAACATATCCCAATCCAATATGAATACATTTTAATCGACTGCATCTGCAAAGAACCTATTTCCACATAAGGTCACATTCACAGCTTCCAAGTGAACATGAATTTGGGGTGGAGAGATACTGTACAACACTTCCTACACCACCTATAATATAATAGCCACACAATAGATTTTTGAACAGGAAGCATGAAATGGCAAGTTTTACAATAGACATTGTGCTTTTAAAGTTCACACAGGCATTTCCCACTAGTGTTTAAAGAACTCCCTAATTTTTAATCCTATAAATTCAAACTTCCATATCACCACACTTCAACATAGAACTTATTTGTCAGTTAGTCTGATTTCCTCCCTGACCCTCTCACCTGTAATGCCTTATTCTTGTGTGTTGAAGTTTGTTTTCCTACAAGGCCCCTTACTTATCTACTTCCTTCTCTTGGGCTGGGGATATAGCTCAGCAGTGGAAGTGCCTGCCTGGCAAGCACAAGGTCGTGAGTTCAATTCCCAGTACAAAAAAAAACCCCTATATATCACTTATTTACTTCTTTCTCTCCAACCATTCACCTTGTATTTATTGTCTAATGTCATTAAAATGTCACATGTTTCATTAGCCTTTTCGTGATTATTTCATGTACCCACTTTCAGTGACACTGCCTTTCTCTAGTTTTTCTTACAATGCATTTTGCTTCAGATCACTAGGAGTTTCAGTTACCTCTCAGTGTGTATGGACTACTCTGAACATAATAGTTTATAAGAGAGGTTGTTGTTTGTGGTAGTGCTGTAGATTGCCCGAGCATTTCCTCAGCTAGGGTCACCTTGGCTCCCTCATGTGGTGTGGCTACTTCAGTGTCAGCTGGGCAGGAGGACCAAAAATTGCCAGCATACCACTAGAAAGTAGGAGGAAGGAATTGAACTGCTATGATTTAGATATAGCTTGAGTGTACTCAAGGCTTTGAGTGTTGAAATGAAGAGGGTGAAAACAATGTGATTATGATGCTTAGAGGTGAGTCTTTTGGGAAGTGGTCAGGAACAGCAGAGGTCATTACAGTCCTCACAATTGAATCATGGTGGGTTTATAAGAAGAGGGCAAAACCAGGCAGACACACATACACAAGTGCACTTCTGCCACTGGAGATGTGATGCGCTGCACCACCCTGAAACTCTCTCAACAAGAAGCCATCGCCAGATCCTGAACCTTGCACCTGCAGAACCTGGACCCCCACAAAAATCTCTTTTCATTAAAACTCAGGCTGTGATATTTTGTTATTAACAATAGAAAATGGACTAATTCAGAAGCACATTCTTCCTCACAACTCTTTGAAAGAACCTACCTTGTTCATACCTTGATTTTAGAGCTGTAGCTTCCAGAACTGTGAGCTCATAAATTTGTGTCATTTAAGTCACCCCATTTGTGGTCATTTATATGGGAGCCTCAAGAAACTAGGACAATGATCTTCATATGCTGTTATTTCAGGCCTTCCATGGCCAGAGGACATGAGAACCAAAGCCTGCTCCCAGTAACAACGTGCAGATTATTTGATTTAAGAAGTAAACATTTTAAACAATTTAACACAGGAAGAAATATGACCTTCCTTTCCCTCTATCACTTTTGAAAAAAACCTTGCATTATGGGTTAATAAAAGATTAACCTTAAATTTTGCCTTACATTCATGCCACTCATGGATCTAGCCCCTATTTTCTGGATGAAGAACAACATCCGCTAATTTTGATGTAATGAGCACTTAATTTTATTTAATACTTGTTCTGTACAACATGCTTACTTAGAAAATACAGAAATGTGTGAAAATGGAGAGGAAGATCCTTCTTTTAAAGAGCTGATAATTATTTGTGGGGTAGGCAAGACATTTATCAAATTAAAAGTCAATATCTAATGGATTTCTAAACTAAGTTGTGTAAAGGTACTCTAAAAGCTAACACTAGTGTAAACTTCTCATTGGAGAACTGTCATGTCTAAAGTTATATATTTAATATTTATAAGCATAATGTGCAATTCTCCTGAGAGAGAAGCTGTAAAATCAGATTTGCTGTGAAGATTTTCCTTACCTCACCACCAGCCTTGGGGCTACATTCATGATCTAGCATCACATGTGTCCAGTTTTCTGTGCAATATCCAGGGAGGGGTTTCTGACTCTGGACTTCCAAATGAGAAAATGATTCACTAGAAACAATTGAAACCGCAGTGCAAATTGTCAATCATAGATACATTTCCTATTTCCAGTTGGCTCATTATATATTGACTGTGTCATTATGTTTTCCTTATTGTAAATATCAAACCACAAATCATGTATTGTAGTATAAGGTGCTAGGAGATGGAGGATGTGTCTTACCCTTGCCTAGAGCATTCAAAAATATGGATTGAATAAATAAAGAAATAAAAACGAAATTTGTTTCTGATATTAACTCCTCACTAAGGAACACAGTCACACTCCTAGTCACTTACTCTGGCACAATATATTTTTCCTTCTTCTTGTGTTGATTAATGTCTATTGATCATCAGCATGTGGTCCCCACTACTCGTCTCACACCATTTGCTGTTATTGATTGCCTACATCAAGGCTCTCATAATTATTTGCAGAAAGTTTTAAACCTTTACTGAAGGACTATTGTTTTGACAACACAAAGAACACTGAGGCTTACTGAAGAAAACCTTGCTCAGTCTACAGATGATGCCTGGCCATCCTCAGAACTGAGTCAGATGGACAAGGGAACCACCGGAACTGGATGCAAGCCTTCCTGAGATGACATGCCCATGTCCCCTCCTAACATTAAAATCGAATGTAAAAGCCCCCGCTTTTCTCCCCCAGGTGCCTTCCTCTCTTGGAATTCACCCACTGCCCTCTTGCTGTGCGCCTGTAAACTCTTTACTTTTCTATATTCCTTGACTATTGGTAAGTTCATTTTTACTGCTCACGGCATCAGACTCACATACCATGCCTGTCATAGCACCATTCTGGGAAGTAAAGGGCAGGGAGAAGGGAGGAAAAGGGAAAGAAGAGAAAAGAAAAGAAGAGGGAGGGAGGAGAGAGGATGAGGGGACGGGGGAGGGGACGGGGGGAGGGGAGGGGAGGGCAGGGGAGGGCAGGGGAGGGGAGGGAAAGAAAGAAGACAGGGCATAGGGTATGAAAGCAAGAAGGGACCTGTGTACTGTGTACTTCTCACTTGGCACCACCACAGTAAAAAGGTTAAGCCACTCTCTACTATACTACTAATCTACACCAATAGCATGTGGCCCTAGAATAACTTCTTTTAGCATTTGTGTGACCTCCGCACTTTGTCTTCTTTAATTGGCAGATATTGAGCTTGCACTCAGATTTCCCTGAATTGTGTTCACTTTGTAGCAATTATATCTTTTGGGTAAGAAAGAGTCAGAGTTCAATCACTCTGAAAGTGATCTCTCTAATTGAAGAGGACCCCTTTATCAAGAAGTTCAGACTTAGTTCTTAATAGATGAGTGATATTAACCCCAAACCAGTGACAGAGAAAACTGTGTCAGTCTCTCCCTGCCCTTGGGTACAAGATCAGACAATGTCCACTTGGTGTCCATTGGACTGAGAAGTCCAAATTGACAGTATCCTATAAAACTCAGAGTCCCTATTAATTAGATAAATTCATTATTAGATTTTTTTTTTTTGGCGGTACTGGGGATCGAACTCAGGACCCTGTGCTTGCTAGGCAGGCGCTTATTCCACTGAGCTATATCCCCAGCTCATTATTAGATGTTAACATTAAGTAAACTTTAAAAAACTTTATTAAAGTTAGAACATCCTCGACAAAACTAAACAAAAGATTGAGTGGGCAGCAGGGGGGAAATATAGGTGCTAAATAGCTCCTGTAATAAGCAGCCCCAGAGATGTTAACGTAAAATCACTAAGGGGGGCCCAGAACTGGGGCCTGTAACTGTGAGGTGTTAAAGACTTTGGCTCACAAACAAGTCTGCAGTTCTGAAGAGGACATCTATTTCTATTTGAGAGTTGCTAGGTGTGGCATTTCACATCCTAGTGGTGAAGACAGGCTGCCCCACTAATCCAGCTCTGTGGAGCAATTTTGTTCTGGAAGCATTCTGAAAATGAAAGCGCAATGTCCTTTGACTGTCAAAAGATTTTGTTAAAGCATTCAAATATGAGATCGATGTGACCTTGTGTGTAGGGAAATCACCCCTGAGCATTTGCCTAGTTCTATGCCTATTCGGGATTCACTGCTTCTCACTGCAATCGATTCTATTTACCAGCTCAAAATAAATTTTTAAAGCACCTTCGTATGAGTTGGAGTAGGGGCTCTGGATTTGCCATCGCAGACCTTATTCTCTTGTAGGTGATATAGATCATTAAACTAGACCACAGTGATCTATATAACTATAAATAATACTGCGAGGGGGAGGCCATGGTGCTCTCAAATAATAGTAGGAGAAGAGTGTTCCTGTGAGCTAAGTCACGGCCGACTTCACTTAAACTGAGAGCTGGTGGGTAAGAGGATACCAGGTACAGGAAAAGAAAGGCAGCCTTCCAGCTGGAGGCTCCACAGTGAGGACGAGGTCAGCTGACTGAAGAAAGCGAAGGAGTCAGGCAGTGAGGACTAGAAAGGGACAGCCACGGTGAGGCCAGCAGCAGAGGAAGCTGGAGAGATAGATGAGAGGTGGCCACCACAGGAGGCCTTGTAGACCATGGTAAGAAATTTGGAATTTATTCTAAATGAAAGGAACATCATTAATAGACTGTCAGCAAGTCTTTAAATTTAATTCATTTGATTTAAATTTGTAAAAGACCACTCTGCATGTAGTGCAATAAATGGGTTAGAGAAAGAGGCAAGTGGCCAAGAAGAACACAAAGAGCCCTCAGGGTGGTTTCACTGTCTAGACGGAGAGATGGCGATGACTTGGAGAGGGCTGCATCAATGTGTGGACAGATGACTCTCAAGGTAGACTAGGTTTTTTTATAAAGAAAATTACAAAATAAAATAGCAGCAACATAGACAAAAGCAAAGCAAAAACAATAAAAATGATACAGGGTTTCAAAATAAATGACAATAATTAACAGTGGCTGTTATATTACTAGTTTTGTGATAGGTTATGTTTACAGAAAGAAGATGAAGGGGTAGAGAAAGATTCCAATGGCTCGAGTTTAGTCTGGGGCAGGCTGATTTGGGATGCCTGAGCCACGTGAAACAGATATGAAAAGCAGGTGGCTGGAGAGCCGGCGCTCTTACAGGCTTTCTGCTGTGCTGTGCTTTGTCTCTGCTTCTTTACATAGCTGCATTGAGCTCCAGCTACTCCCACATGGGGGGATGTGGTCACCAAAAGGAAATGCCATATTTTACTTTAAAAAAAAATCACACACACTCTGCTGCACTAGACTTGGCAACTGCAAGGTAAACCACTGCCGAGTCAAACTTTAACCCAGATAATGAACTGTATGTATTGCCCACCCCTTCTGCTTCCCGCTTTACTGCAGCAGAAAAAGTACCACGTGTAAAACAACAGAGTACTTCACAAAGACAGGCAGTTGGTAGTGGCCACTCCAACGGTGAGATATCTCAGATGGAAACATTATCTTTAAAAAAGCCAAAGAAGGCTAAAATATAAGGTAAGGGTGCACCTCCTGTTTCAGAGGGTATCAGACAGCATTAAGAAGAAAGCAGGAGTCCAAAATGATGTGATTGAAAAGGAGTCAGGGCAAACAAGAACAGTGCTGTCTTGGAGAACTTCAGAACTCCCAAGTAAGCCATCTTCTCTGTCTTACTTTAGCGTCTACGGATATGTATACTGGGCTCTCCAAAGCACAGAGCATCTCTTGCAGTGGGACAATAAAGTAGTTGAACAAATCATCAAAAAGAAGGTGGGTTGATGGTTTCAACTTCTTTTTGACTTATTGCTTGGTAGAAAATCAGTATGTTCAACCTAATTCTTGCCATGACCCTTTGTATGCCATTCCCATTTCAGAAATAAAGAAACAGACTCAGTGGTACATGTCTATAACACCAACACTTTGGGAGACTGAGGCAGGAGGATCGCAAGTTCAAGGCCATCCTGGGCAACTTCGCTACATTTTATTAAAAAAAAAAAAACAATCAAAATCACTGAAGACATAGTTCAGAGGTATAGCAAATGCCTACCATATAGGACACCCTGACTGCACATCCCCAGTAGCAAGGGTGAGGAAGAAATTGAAACTTACAGATCTTGAGAAATGTGTTTAAAGTTATACATCTATTGAATAGTGGAGGTAGAAATTAATCTGGCACAATTTGATTTTCATACCAAAATATTTCCAATGAAAACGTATCTCTAATTAAGGAGACAAGTAGAAACTTGAAAACTAAGTAGATAAGTAATCAGTGAATTTCCTGTTGTAGTCACTTACACAGCTGTGCTTCAGTATTAGTAATCCCTATAGTCTATCCATTAAAATAAAATTTAAAATATCATTAATACCAAGCAACTGAAGAAGTCTCTCCAACGAGCAAAATATAAAAGCAAAAGAATATTAAAAAAAAGAAAATACACTTTAAGGTTAACAATAATCTTCATTTTCACATCTAAATTGAAGAATGAAATGTATATATATTGTTACTTTTTATGACTGCAGGAAATCCAGCACCTCTTTTCCAAGAAGTAAGAATTTCATGAAGATAGAGGTGAAAACATTTCAGGACAAAACACTCGAAGTCTATATTTTCATCCATTGGTCTATTTGCATCTTCTGATCTCACATTCTACTCGGGTATCATTGCTTTTACTTGAGCTATTTCTTCTCCCTATATAACTTCATGTGTATTTCTGGCTTAGTATATCTTCAGTATCATACATATACAGTAATGTTTCATTACAATTGATTTAATAAATTGTTGATTCATATCAATGAATTGAGGACAACCTTATAATATCCAGAAATAGCTCACCTAAATCATGTATCTTCTCAGTACACACATCATAACCTTGTTGCTCTTAAAATGTAAGAGAACACTTCAGAACTACACTTGGCAGCTGGCAGAAACAAAGGAATCAGCAATGAAAGGCACAACTCCTTTTTTACAGTGTGAGTGTTGCATCAAGAAGGTAGAGACCATCACACGCCTCCTTCAGCTGAGAACACGCATGCAGGATGATGCAAGAGTTTGGGCACTCTACGTACGTCTACAAATGATCACAAAAGTACTTTGCGTTATAGCAAAAACCTTTTGTTTTTTTCTCTGCTTTTTTCTCAGCGTGGAAACCAGCATTGTGCACTAGAAATGCAATATGACCCATGATAACATTGTTCAATAAATTCATTTATTCACTGTTGTCTATATTCCAGACACTAGTCCAAGGAGTTTATATATTTGATATCATTGAAGTCATATAATAACCTTTCTATTAGCGATTGTCATCTTCACATTGTATATTTAATATCAAGGATACACTGCATTGCCTGTAGTCACATATAATTCCAGAACAAAAATTCCAAGGCTCAACTATCTGATTGAATCAAATCTCCAAATATGTCTTCATTGAAAGACTTTAGTAACATTTTAGTTAAAATGTCCATCATAATATTAGCCAAAAGAGAAAGTGACCACATAGTGTGTAAAGTATTTCCAGTTTAGCCAAATCTAGACTATATGACTAATTACTGTGAGAATAAGGAAATGTTCATGAGTTTATATGCCCAAATGATTAAGCAAGCCAGATCTGCCATGACTTACCAGAGGCTTAGTAGGACTGGTAGCACTGTTGGCTGGGCACTAGAGCATGAAGCAGCATGCATTTTGCAGTTTTTATTGACAATCAGGTCCTTTGCATTATTGCTGGGAGTGACACGGGAAAAGGCATTGTTACTATTGGAAGCCAAACAGTCCCCCTCATTTTCATCTTGTGTGAAAGACTTTACGCTATTTTTCCTTACTGCTATTTAACACAAGCCTACATAGTGAAAAGAAAATACAGCAGGACATCTACTGAATGACGCTGTAATAACCAACTCATAATGTTTTCCTTCTTATGATTCCTAAAAGGACTTGGGGTAGTTTATTCAATTTATAAGAACTGCCCACAGTGGGCTGAGATATAGCTCAGTGGAATAAGCACCTGCCTGGCAAGTGCAAGGTCCTGAGTTTGATCCCCAGTACCGCAAAAAAAAAAAAAAAAAAAAAAGAACTGCCCACCCATAAATGATATACAAACAACTTATTCTTTTTCTACTCAAATTCTTCTGTGTAAAAATCTGCAAGATTAAGCAGAGATCATTTTTGTGAGCAAAATTAAAAAAAATAGAGACAGGAGAAGGTTAATCAGTGAAAGCAACCATAGAATAATGATGCTTGTTTTAGCCTGTTCAAATTGAGCATCAGCCCTTACTATCAGACTAAGAATTGCAAATCATGTTTTCAATTTCCCTGAAACCAGACTTTGATTACAGCAAATGTTACACCACTGGCTCATCTCTCTCTGCAAGTGCGTCTCACATACTTGTAGAGAAATAAATCTGGACTCTTCCATCAAAGGAGAGAGGAGAATCCAAGCCTCTACATCTACGCAACATGAGCTACTACAGATCTTCAACTGTGCTTCTTTAGTTACATTTTCTTACTGTGATAGGGCTTTTAAATAGAAAAATAAGCAGAATGTTATTTGTAATTTATCTATCGTGTCTGGGGTGGTTTTTTTGCTTGTTTTTCTTCATTTTTTAATTTTGTCTTTTTATATCTCTTTTTATTTAATTTTTATTTTTGTATATACATGTTTGTAATATAAAATAATTATATTCTTCATAGGGAGTTGATCCATGTGTATAACACATCCTTAAGCCATCTCCCAATGTGGAATTTCCAAGAAATAAATCATATATATGCATCAGATACCATCACCACATAACTAGGGCTGAACCACATACTTCTACTCAGGATTAAAATACTCTACCGTGACAATGGGAAATTCACAATCTTCAAAAAGGCTGGAATTTTTTAGGGAAACCCACTAGAAACCAAGGCCTAGAGGTGAGGCTGTCTCTACGCAACTGTGAGAGATTTGCAGTCAGGGTAGTGATGCTGAGAAAGACAAAAATAAAACAAACACAGATTTTATTTGGATTTTTTTTAAAGTCCCCAGTAAAAGCACTACAAAAGTAATCCCACAAAAGTTACTTTAAAAATCAAAATATGAGGGAGCCAAGCTGAACTCCAGACAGTTCCAGCAGCCTGGGTGACTGCACATACATTCTTCTTCCACTGCAGCGGGAACCTGGACCCATCCCAGGCAACCTCTGGAGCCTTGACTATGACCCACCTCCCCAACCCTTGCAATCTTGCAAAAGCAGGGCTGGACCTCAGACAACTTCAGGAACCTCAGTGAGACTCCCCTGCCCCTCCTCCACCAGCGTGTGAGCCAGGCAGAGCCCCAGGCAGCTTCAGGAGACTTGGGGGCCACTCCACACCACCACCCCCAACCCTTGTGGGCACCTCACTGAGCTGTAGACAGCTCCAAAAGCCTGGGTGACTACGCCCTCCCCCCTCCACCACCAGAGTGGGAACCAGGCGGGGTCCCAGACAGCTTCAGCAGCTTTGGTGACCACAATCTGACCACCCCCGCACCCTCATAGAAGCTGGGTGAGCCCTGGACAGCTTTGGGAACTTAGGTGACCATGACCTTCTCACACTCACACCCTCAAGGAAGCAGGGCTGAACCCGAGACAGATTTGGGAACCCTGCGTGGGAGAGAAACTAGAGCTCAGACAGCTTCAGAAGTCTTGGTGACTTGCATGCCTACCCTTCCTCCACTGGCCTGGGTGCTAATTGAACACTAGAAAGCTTTGGGAGTGTTGGTAACCACACACCATCCACACACACCACGCTGAGTACTGCAGACCTTCAGGTCCTTGCTGTGCCACTCCCATAGCCTCATGGGAGTGAGGCTGAGCTGCAGAGAACCTCTGGGTCTTCAAAAATGACAAAACAAAAGAACAAAATGTAATCTCAGCCCTCCATCCCACCCAGAACAAGCCCAGGAGCCATCAACACAGAAAAGCTTGAAAGTCATACACCTGGAATTTCTGAAATGATAGAAACTGAAGTAAAGAAACAACTCCATCTGGCCATAGAAGACATCAGATCAGAAATAATCTCTCAGGTAAAACAAGAAATGACAACAATAATGAAAGAATTGCTTAGCATATCTAAAGAAGGCATAGAAAAGAAAAATGAAGGAGCACAGAAAAATGATGGAAACCTTGAATGAACAATATAGGAAAGAATTAGAATGCATGAAACAGATTCAAACAGATATTCAGGAAATTAAAAATTCCATCGAAAGCTGGCAAAACCACTTGAATGAAGCTGAAGACGGACTTTCAGAGCTTGAAGACAGAATTGCAGCTAATGGCTGTGAAAGGAAGGATCTCTTAAAAATAACAAGGAACCAGGAAATAACAATTCAACAGCAAAAATAGAGCAAAGAAAAGCAATATAAGATTAATAGGTGTCAACAAAACTGCAGGAGAAAACACAAGTAACATAAAAAGAATATTTGCAGAAGTAATAACAGAAAATTTCTCAAGCATGGAAAAATGAATCAGACATACAGAAAAGTGAGGCATATAGAACTTCAATTAGCCATGAACAAAATAAATCAATGCCCAGACATACAGTAATCAAGATCCCACAAATTCAGCAAAAGAACAGAATATTAAAATCTGTTAGAGAAAAGAAACAGATAACCTGTAAAAGAAAGCCCATCAGCATCGTGGCAGATTTCTCAACACAAACCACCAAGTCAAGAAGAGTTTGGAGTAAAGTATTTTAGGTCCTGATAGAAAACAACTTCCAACCCAGATTGATGTACCCTGCAAAACTATCCTTCAAAATTAATGGAAAATAAAATATTGCCATGACAAAGAACAGCTGAAGTACTTCATGAGCACCAAACCAGCTCTACAAAGAGTACTAAAAGATATTCTAGAAAGAGATAAAAATGACCACAATTTCAAGAACAATACAAAGGAACCACCAACCAGAGTAAGCAGTTAAACAGAAGGAAAAGGAGAAAACAACATCAGGAAAATAACATGACAAAGAAAAGCCAATACATATCAGTTGTAACCATCAATGTAAACAGTCTCAATGCACCAATCAAAAGAAGCAGAATGGCAGAGTGGATCAAGAAATAAAATATAACAGTATGCTATATACAAGAAACACATTTGACTCAAAAGGAAATTCATAGACTGAAAATCAAAGGATGGAAAACAATATTCCATGTACCAGGAACCCAGAAAAAAGCAGGCATAGCTATTCTGTTTGCAGACAATGTGAACTTCAAACCAAGAATGATAAAAAGAGATAAAGATGGTCACTACAAACTTGTTAGAGGAAAACTGCAAGAGGAAAAGATAAAAATCATAAATAGCTATGTACTAAATACAGGAGCACCCAACTATATAAAACAAATTTTAACGGATGTTAAAAATGAATTAAGCAGTAACACAATTATGACAGGGGACTTAACATTCCATTGTCACAAAGAGATAGGTAAACTAGACAAAAAATTCAGCAAAGAAATAACAGGACTAAACCAAATTTGTGAACGAATGGACTTAGCAGACTTTTGCATAATGTTCCACCCAACAACCTCAGAATACACACTCTGCTCAGCTGCACACAGGACATTCTCCAAAATAGATCACATATTAGCTCATAGAACATGCTTAAGTAAATGCAAAGGAATTGAAATTGTCACATGAATATGGATGTCTTCAAATTAGTTGTTCAGATTACCAGATATATGCACACAAAATTGGTCTAAAACAATTTCAGCATAAACTGTTCCTTTCAATAAACCAATAGATATCAGCAGTACAATTACCCCAGCAAGGGGTATCTTCCCATTTTCTGATATCCTTTTTGATCTCCTTTTTCAAAGTACTATAGTTTTCAATGTAGAGGTGTTTTACTTCCATCATTAGATTGATTCCCCAATATTCCATTTCTTATGTTATTGTGAAAGGTGTAGTTTCCTTCAGTTCTCTCTCAGTGAATTTGTTATTTGTACATAAGGAAAGAAAAGACTCAACCCATGCAATTAGGAATGAAAAGGGAGAAATCACAACAAATCCTGCAGAAATCCAGAATATCATCAATACCTATTTTAAGAATCTGCATTCATATAAGATGGAAAACACAAAAGAAACTGACAGATTCCTACATACATATGAATTGCCAAAGCTGAATCAAGAAGACATAAAAATTCTAAATAATGCAGTCTCAGTAAATGAAATTGATAATGTAATTAAGAACCTACCAACAAAGCAAAGCCCAGCTCCTGATGGAATCACTGCTGAATTCTACAAGAAATTTAGAGAAGATCTAATGCCAGTATTCCTCAAACTCTTTAATTAAATTGAAAATGAAGCAATATTTTCAAATGAATTCCTGGAAGCAAGCAGTATCTTGATAGCAAAACCAGAGAAGGATCCAACCAAAAAAGAGAACTACAGGCCAATCTCCCTAATGAACATATGTGTAAAATCTTTAATAAGATACTTCAAACAGGATGTAGTAAATCATCAAGAAGATTATACAACACGATCAAGTAGGATTCATCCCAGGGATGCAGAGATGATCTAACATATACAAATCCATAAATGTAATAAACCATATTAACAGAACCAAGGAACAAAAATCACATGACTGTTTCCACAGATGCAGAAAACCCATTTGACAAAGTCCAACACCCATGTATGATAAAAACCCTACAAAAAATTGGAAGATATAGTCTTTATATCAACCTGATAAAAGCTATTTATGACAAAACAACAACCAACATCATCCTAAATAGTCAAAAACTGAAAGTTTTCGCTCTAAAATCAGGAATAATACAAGGATGTCCACTGTCACAGCTCTTATTCAACATAGTTCTGGAAACATTAGTGAGAGCAATTAGACAAGAGAAAGAAATAAAAGTAATAAGGATAGGAAAGGCAGAAATCAAATTACCACTATTTGTGGGTGACATGATACTCTACACATAGGATTCTCCAAAACTCCACCAAAAGGCTTTTAGATTTAATTGCCAAATTCAGCAGCATACTTACATACAAAGTCAATGCTCAAAAACCAAGATCCCTAAATGTAAAAGAATGACAAAAGAAGAAAATGTGGTAACTGAAAAAAATTAGTAAGTTAATTAATGTATAAAATATAATCACTCTCCCATAATAATTAAATTTACATAAACCAGAAAATTTTAATGTCCTTTTCTGATACTTTTGACAATGAAAAAATTGTTCACTATTCTCAAAACTGCTCTTAAATGGGGTGGTACCAGAGATGGAACCCAGAGCCTTTGCACTGGTATGCACCCCAGCCCTCTTTTTTTCAAGACAAGGTCTTGCTAAGTTGCCCGGGTTGACCATAAACTTGTGATCCTCCTGCCTTAGCTCCCAGAGTGCTGGTTAAAAGCGAGCTTTGTGGCAATCATTTTTAATTTAGTGTTATTCATCAACAAGATTTAACAATTTTGCTTTTAGCAATCACAGCTAATGAAAAGTGTAAATATACAACTCAATATTTAGACATCAAGATGTCCATTATTAGGTTGTCATACTTCAGAATGAAGGCAATATCACCATCCCAAATAAAGAAGTAATCATCCATAACTATAGCATAGAGCTTTCAAAATAATAGTCATAAGAAATTTAAATAACAAAAAATCCTTTAATATAACCTAGCATTAATGGAGACAGTAGGGCAGAAAGCTATCTACATAGGTATATTTAGATACCTTGTATATGTAGATACATATGTTTGAATGCATGTATGTATGAATATATGTATTTTACCAGTAATCATTAATCTTAACTACAGAAAAATACCAGAATATTTCCTGATATAGAAGCACAACTAGAATTTCTTGCTTCTGTATTTTAATGCTCTCCTGTACTCTCAAATTCTGTGTTCATACTTATTAAAATAAGAATGTACTCATTCCATAATCAGAAATTTTAAATTTCTACTTATTTTATATTGCCCTTGGATATTTTAAAAAGAATAATATTGGAAAGAACTTTGAAAATTGTAAATAGAGGTTGCGAACTGGTGGACCACATATCTGTTTTTGTTTGTTTTATGATGTGTTCGGCAAGTTGATTTTGTTGCTGGTATTGAAAAGTAGGAAAATTGTAAATAAAAATCTATATATCCAGCCCTTTTGGAAAAATCAAACCTCGTCATGCTGAAACCAAATTCCCACAGTGCTGTCATGGCTGGAGCTGAGTAGCACATCCCGTTTGGTGGGGCATGAACTCGCTGACAGCCTGCTTCTGTCATCCCACACGGACCCACTCTGATCCTCAGAGTACTTGGTGTTGCCGGAGCTCCTTCAGAAATGTGACTGTGCGTTCATAGCACCCTAATGCATGCCACCTACCACCTGCACAGGATGCCTGAGTCCAACACTGAGCCAGGGGTGGAGCACACTGAGACCTACAAGGGCTTATTGGAGTAACAGGCGCACTTTCCCCCGCTCAAGACTGCTGAGCTGCTCCAGTCTCCTCCCGAGATCAGTGTTTGTCACGCATGACCAGTACAGCCAGTTTCAAGCTGGGCTGGAGTCACTGTGGTTATGGGTAGATGCTGTCACTCTGCTTTTTCTGTTTCTCAGTATTTTCCATTTCTTATTTCAGATGCTTCCAATTTCTTTTGACATGTTTTTCAATTTTTAAATATACTGGTTTTTATAGATCTCCCCAGCTTTGCATTCTTCATATTAAACTGCCCAATTAGAGTTCATCCATCCATCCATCCACTCATCTGTCCGTCCATCCATCCGTCCAGCCAGCCAGCCAGCCAGCCAGTGATGTATATTGTTAAGACTTGGCAGTGAAAGTGCAGATAAGCTCCTGCCCCCTATCTCTGACTGAGCTGCACCTTTCTGAAGGAAGACGGACAACTAAGAAATGAACAAACAAGATGATTTTATAGAGTGATACATGCAAGGGCAGCGTTGCAGGGTGAGAGAAGGGAGAGCTAGTCAGCATGAAGGCTGGGAAATGGGAAGGTACTTGGCAAAGCAGAGGGACAGAAAAAGGTCACAGGGCTGAATCACCAAGAGAGGAGGACAGGAAGGAGAGAAGTCAGAAAGGCGGGGCTGGAACAGTTATTTTCCTTAGGTTTATAACGCTACAGAAACTCAGACATGTGTGTAATTAGTCTAGAAGTCAGGAATTTATGGGAGGCTAGATTTTGGATAGTTCGTGTTTCACTGTGCTTAAGGGAGTAAGTTACTGTCATTCTTTGATTCTCATATGCTACGTGTTGAAGGTGCACCGTTACATTATGTACTGCCCGAGGACCAATCAAACCATGATACAAGGCTTCCACATCATGTGGAAGTTGTTCACACTTACAGAAAATCCCCTCAAGAATGTCTTTATACCTCTGTTTTCACTTTCCTCTACATGCGATAAATTTTATCATAAAGCCAAAGTAGGTTTAATCTTTTTAAGACATTTTATACAGAAATTAAAATCATTATATGTGATACTAATAATGTGCATGCAGCTGCTTCCACGTTTTGCATTTGAAAGCCATCACAACCCACCCTCACTGCCCTCTGGGGAATAATGACCAATGACACTATCATTTATAAACACAACCTCATTTTTAGAGGTGATAAAGTGTAAGAAAAATGTGCACAGTGTAATAGGCAATAGCATAGTGACAGTAGGAAAATGTCTTCATAAACAAAACATAGGTAAGTTTGAATCTCTTGATTTGTTGCTGCTCCATGCCACAATTTATCTTCCAATAATCAGAACACACGTATCTACCACAAATCAAAATATCTGTTTCTCTCTTTCTCCTTCTCTCTCTCTCTCACACACATAGACCTACATAGTTACATCATTACACACACAGACTTATACATATATCTCATCATAATTTAACTTTTCTAAACTTCTAAACGTTTAAGCTTCTAAAAATATGAGGATGGATGGAAAAATCAGCTTTCTTCTTCCTCACTGAGTTCAACAGCTAATCGAGCACTATTCATGTCTCACTCTGCCACTTCCCTATCTCTGGTTGCTGGGGCACTTTGCTCTCTGAGAATAAAAGAATTATGCTTTTAAAAATGTCTTCAGAAAGAAATAATATTATGGCTGTGCATAACAGTGATGCACTCCTGTAATCCCAGCACTCTGGGAGGCTGAGACAGGAGGATTGCAAGCTCCAGTCCAGCCTGAGTAACTTAACCACTTAGCAAGACTCTGTCTCAAAATAAAAAATACGAAAAGAGAAAGAAGGGGACTGGGGATCTAGCTCAGAGTGAAGGCCCAATAACCACTACAAAAATGAAGGAAAGAAAGAGATGAATACAGAAGAACATTACTTCTGGGAGGCTAAAGCAACGTTTGTTTATCTGCTGTTTTGAGGGCACTTTCTCCAAAAATAATAGACACGATTAAAAGAAATTTTTCCCTATGGGTAAAACAGAAGTTCAGCAGAAGAAAGACACCTTTGTATTTTCAGTGTTCTTCAGACCTAGACCCAGTGTCTTTGGGTGAGTTAGTGTGTGCTGAAGTTTGGGTCTGAATGTTTGGTAAAGCTCCCTGTGTTAAAGGCTCGGCCCACAGCGTATGGTGTTCTGAGAGATGTGGGTGGAAATTGGGCCCCTGGGAGTTTGTCCTTGAAGGAGGTATTGGGACCCCAGCCCCTTCCTCTGTCTCTTTTGTTTCTTGGCCACCACAATGTGAGTAGACCCCTCTGCCTTCTGACCTGACAGGGATGTGCTGGTGACCACAGTGCCAAAGCAATAAGGCCAGGCAACCAGGGACTGAAACTTTGCGCTTCCTTTTACGTTGATTATCTCTGCATGTTTTCACAGTGACAGAATGATAACTGCCTCACTGTGTTACAGATTAAACTGTATTTCCCAAAAGATGTGTCCAAATCCTAACTTCCCATACCTGTGATTGTGAGCTTATTTGGAAATAAGGTCTCTGCAAATGCAGTCAAGTTCACATGAGGTCACACTGGAATAAAGTGGGTCCTAAACCACTGAGGACTGTCCAAAGAGGGAAATTTGAACACAGAATCAGAGGAATGCCCTGTGACTACAGAGGTGGAGAAAGGACTGATTAATCTATAAACCAAGGAATCCCTCCAGCCCTTGAGCCTTCTTCCGTTTGGTGTCTGGGCAACTGAAATACTGTTAATTCACAATATAAAGGAGCCTGGAGGACATTGGCTAATTCTGCTCAAGTCCATGCTGCCCCTGGAGTCCTCATTGATCTAATGTAAGACTTTAAGAAGGATGCGCAAAATGGATCATGTTTAGCAGTGAGAACTAAGGGGAGGCAGAACAGTGCCATGGGATGCTATGAGGAAGAGGAAAATTTCTTGAGAAATAAGATACTTGGTTCAACAGCTATCTTCAAAAATGAGAAGTCTATTAATGTAGAAATTACAGTTGTTTCATTTGATTTTGATTTTGACTTTTTCTATATCCTGAGAGGGGAAATAGGTATCAGTGAGTAAAGGAAATAGAACTTGGAAGAATTTTCAAACAGTTAAGTGTAAAGTAAGTGAAGTTTGTATCAGTAACATTATGGTTAAGGCCAAAATAATCTTCTGTCCTAATAAAATTCAAGCATCCATTGGTCGATAGTGATAGTAGTTGAACTAAAGAGTTTCAGAAGTCTCTTCCAGTCTTACAAATATATGCTCCTATGAAACTGGATAAACAGTTGAACCTCTATAGTGGCAGACTCTGTACAGATTCAATCAATCACAAACCAAAGGTATTCATAAAAGCACAACTGTCTCCATACTGAGCATGTAGGGTTTTGCTGCATCATTTTTTTTTTAATTTTATTTTAAAGACAAAAGAATGGAGACATATGAACCAGAAAAGCCATAAACAATACAGAAAATACAAAGTTATACAGAATATAGTAGGGAATTAGAACTGGATGTTGTATTACATAGTTATCTTCACATTAGTTAACACAAAAACATTAAAGGAAATACCAAATTATAGAGAAGATAGTAG
>PVLD010001756.1:0-188690 GCA_004027595.1 Dinomys branickii | reverse complement strand
TTTTTTTTTTTTGTTTTTTTTTTTCTGTTGCTGAGAGGATAAACTGTCTGACTAAATTTGCATGTCTGTATATGGGTCCATACATCTACAATTCGAAGATATCAATGGATAAAGCAACAACTACTGTTGAGACCATATCACCTTGTCTATAGATTAGTTGTGATTGTACTATTTTCTATGATAATGGGTGTCTGTTTATCAATATGTTTTTTGTACTTTTATGTTTCTAAAATAAAAAAAAAATAAATAAAGAAAGAAAAAAAAAAAAAAAGAATTATTTGACTTCTGTGTACATTGTTTGCCTAGTTAATGGAAAAGGATAAATATATGCCTTCTTTTTGCCCCCCCCTTTCATGTAAAGTACACAATGAGCTCACAAAACAATTTTCAAAACATTTAACTTCCTATAAATATTTGTTGTGATTACTTAATTCTGTGAAAATTGCTAGTTGACAGGAACTTACTAAAATTCAATAACAATTTGTTACTATGCCAGAGAAATAGCTTAACTTTCAGAATATCAAACTTCCCAAAATCTCTGGTACTTTTTTCATTTAAGTAAACCTAGAGCTATATAAACAATAATAAAGACTCTCTTTGTCCTGGATATTCCTAAAAGAAAAAAAAAGTTACAACCGGGCAGATTGGCAGCTTCAGAGCAAGTGAGGTAAATTCATCAGCAAATCCAGCTGTCTTGGATACAAGCTGGAGGACAGGGCCTGAAGGCTGCCGAGCAGTTGCCACTTGGGATGTGGTGAGTTTCATTTGAAGATACTCAGACTGCCTGATTTGTTTATAAATCTGGGCCCAATTTCTTTTTCTTGATTATGGTGAAATAATTTAGGATGTCAGGAATCTCTCATTTTAAAATATTTGTTGATTGGCTGTTGAATTGATGTGTTCAAAGATATTCAGAAGATTTGCTTTGGTCTTGGGAGAATGAATTTCTATTTTCCCTTTCAAATTTTGAAATGAATAGAATTCCTACTTTGTTCTGTGAGTAAATAGGAGAAATATTTTGGTTGCTACACCTTCCAAAATGTTCTGTCCAAATGCAAATACTCGCCATTAATACAGATGAAAACCCCGTCTTCCTTTAATCAAACCATTCAATAAAATGAGGAGTGGGATCAGATGTCTTGGCTTCACCAAGATATTTCCTCTCCCCATTGATTGGGGAAGCTCCCGGCCTGATCAGTCACAAGCGGCAACTCATTTCTGTGCAGTGTCTTTTTGTATTTGTTTACTTGGTGCCTCCTAAATTACCATGAGAAGATTGGAAAGAAAGAAAAAAGGTAGCCCGCTGCGTGTAAGACTCAGAGGGTTTTTCCCCAGGGAATGTTCTTCTTTGCTTCGCTGTGTTTTCCTACAAGATAGTTTCATTTCTACCTGTTATTTTAGTTACAGGTCTGCTTAACTTCAAACATCTTCCTTCACTCACCCAGTATTATGACGCCTCTCTCTGCTTTAGAGTCCCTTGTTTGTTCAGACCTAACGCTTGTGAGAACTGCCCTTTTTATTACTTGTGTTACCTAATAAAAATGCGGCAGTGACTTACTGTGAAAGACTGAGGGATGCGTCTCCTAGAAGGTACTTTTAATGGCACATAGATATGGCAGTAGAAATAGACAAGTCCCTCTTCGGAGTAAAGATCATGACATTTACTTTTTATTTTCTTACAGCATCTAGTAGAATGAAAAGACATTGCAGGAGACAAACAAATCCTTAGTGAATTGAACTCAACAGTCTAGCAGCGCTCCTGATACGATCTGACAGTGGAGTTTCCACCTCTTAGAGGCTATTGGCAGCCTCGAGGTAGGTTTTGGATGCACAGAGCAATTACTGGGATATTTTAAGGGTTTATGACAAGCAATGGTGTAGCATATTTCAGATAGTCATAGATGGTCAGCGCATTCAGCCCAGTCTTACTTTTTCATTTAAGCAGACATTTACCAAGCACTGTGCCTAACATACAATGATAGCCAAGACGCTATTTCCGCGTTCAAGGAATTCACAATCCAATGCCCTTACCTTAAAAGCATGGACTTTTACACATTGAAGCTTTCAGAAACCATGTTTCTGGTGCAGCTAAATATGTCTTTCACTTCAAAATGTAAAAGCAAATCTTCAGTTATGTTACCTCAATGCACTTTACATCTAAAACTATTGTTCTTATAGGTTTTTTCCTACCATTTCTTTGTCTAGAAATTATTTTCTTGGCCAATTTCTGTCTTTCCTAGACTGATATATATGACTAGAATTGTGAAGAAACTTGATATCTAATAAAGTATTTACCCTCACTCAATATTAAACTTTTTAAAGAATGAGTGGTCATTTAATGTGATGTTATTTTTCTTTGCAATTTTTCTCAATTCGGGTTCTTTCTGAAATATACAAGGATGCCGAGATATTTGGAAGAAAAAAGCTATTAGCTGAATGTGCATGCCAGCCCCCACTCGCAGGGTGAAACCCTAACACTCAGTGGGATGGTTCTAGATGGGGAGGTCTGCAGGAGATGATTTTGTCACATGGACAGCATCTCTGTGAATGGGATAGGTGTTCCTGTAACGCAATGCATGATGCACCTGCACCTGTGCCACCATGTGAGGAGCTAATGGGCAGAGGCCAGCTGTGAACTTAGAGCCAGCACTTGACTGGACACTTACATGCCAAAGCCTTGATCTTAGACTTCGCAGCCTTCTAAATTTCTCTTGGGGAGAACGTGTGGTGATTTTTTTTATTTTAATGCTGCAAACTTTTCTTTAAGGTATGTTTTTTCTATTTCTCCTTCTTTACCATCTCCTCAGCTCCTCTTCACTTAACATATACTAAGCTGTGATTCCTTTGAAATATTTAGTTCCCTTTCACCTCCGTGTTTAGATTAAGCATGAGAAATTTATCTGTGCCTGAATAAAACTTACAAGCAATGAGAGAATCATTCTGCTAAGGCTAATGTGTAACATAAGAACACAGAGTAGGAAAAAACTGACACAGAATTGATGTCATTAAATGATTTGGGGAGAAAGGTAACACAGGTACCTATCCCTCAAATAGTAAAATAAGAAAACAATTAATGATTTACTTAGGTTAAATTAAAAATTAAGCTTTGTTGTGTATACTCTAAGGACCACATGAAAAAATCCTCTAAAAAATGTCATAAAGAATATATATATATAAATATCATAAAGAATATATATATTATACTATATATAATAATTAAACCTAACAAGTAAGGTGGGAGGATGGTGTGCTTCTCACAGTTTTTCCAACTTTCCAAAAGGTAAAACATTTTATTTTTGTATTAAAAATAACAGTTTTCAAAAGTGTATCACACCATTGAAGAGAGTAAAAAGTAATAAAAAAAATTAGAAATGATGCAGAGCTTCACTAGAGATGGTAGGAATTCACCAGTGGTTGTTATATCACATATGGTATCATTCTGTTTTGAAACCCTGTATCACTTTTATTGTTTTTGGTTTGTTTTGTTTTTGTCTATGTTGATGTTATTTTGTTATTTTTTAAATTCTCTTTAAAGTAAAAAAAGGGTACAAACCCTCATTCACTGCTCAGCAGTGACTTCCTTAAAATTGCAAATTTGCATTGAACATTATCAATATTGAATTGAAACAGAATGTGGAAGATAGGAACAAAATTTATCAGCCAAGTAGGTAACAGAAATTGGCATGTGCAATTGATCAGATTACTTTATTTTATTTTATTTTTGTGTCTTTCTTGAGACAGGGTCTTGCTATGCAGTTAAGGCTGGCTTTGAGTTCACTTTATAGCCCAGGCTGGTCTCGAACTCAGAACAGTCCTCCTGCCTCAGCCTCCCAAGCACTGGAACTACAAGCTTACACAGCCATGTCCGGCCTGGCAGATTACTTTCATAGCGAGTAGCACTCCTGCCTGTTGTTTTACTCTATGACAATACTTATAATCGTGTACATGTGCCATGCATATTTTCTACTATTCTTAACATTTTAATAATCTGTGTTTTTTAAACTTATACCATAGTAACTATAACGATTTGAATATGGTATCAAAATGAATGTTAACATATTAAAAAATATCCATAAGACTTCCAAATTCAACTGATGGTGTTAACTGAAGTTTTCATATTGCAGAACTAAATTTATGTCTGGGGCCAATATTGATAGCTTTAATCCAGGCTTCCTTTTCCTTTGTGAAACTTCTTAAATATGAACCATGCAGCCCCCAACTTAGCTTTAAAGGATAAGTTAAATTGTAATATTTTAAGTAGTCTTATGCACAGACTTATAAAAGTTGGATATGAAATTACATAAAAGGTAATGTTCTATTTAAAGCTAATTACTCTGCCAACAAAAATTATATGATAAATTAAAATTCTGTGTTAGAGAAATGGCTCTGGTGTTAGAAAATTAAAATATATAATGAAGTCAATATTAACATTTTAGACCAATTGAATTTATGATACACAAGTAATTATCAGCTAAACAAGATAGATAAGAAGATAATGTATATGAAATCATTACTGATATTTTATAACAGAAAATATCAATGTAGCAAACATGAATCATTACATCTACAATTAGGCATCTGTGACTTTCTCATGTTGTTGGAGATGAGACCAAATTAAGCTAAATGAAAGAAGAGTTCACTTTAGGAGTACAAATTTATCCCTACAAATGATTCACATTGAAATAACAGAGATCCTGATGTTACAGAATTTGGCGATGTTGATTCTGCTTCCTCACCCTAATAATGGGATGACTTGTCATGAAATTTACCAAAAGCTATTTTAATACAAACAAAAATATTTTTTATTTTATGGATGGTGAAGAGACATTTAGTACTGATTCAAAAAAGGATCAAGAGAAGTTCACTGCTGAAAACTGGATTTGGTTTTAATAAAATGGTGGATTAAAATAGTACTACTGGAAGAAAGAAAAAACTGAACAGAACGGCCACAAAGGAGAATTAGCCAAGTCTCTTACATACATTGCCAAGTACAGCTTTTGGACACTGTAATAATACTGATCAGGGATGAAGAGTTAGTACTCCAAGGCACTTTGGGTGCTGTCTGTTCTTTTTAAGATCCTTATTAAGTAATTTTAAAATAGTGGCAAATGTTCCAGTCTTTAAATGAAAGCATGACAATCAGAAATCCACGTGCCTTATAAGGAGTGCCATGTTATTGTGAACCATCAGTTGTAGTTAAGAAATTTTTGGAGAAGATTCAAAAACTGAAATTTGAGGGCTTGGAGCACAGCTCAGTGGTAGAGCACTTCCCTAGCACGGTGAAGGTCTGTGTTCATCCACAGGATTGCAAAAATTAAATATAAAAAAATTACAAGTTGCATTAAGTGATTTTTAAATATGTGTGATAGCTAATAGAACATCTGACAATGATTTTTTAGCTGAGTTTTGTTTGCACTGTAACCTGTCTGAGAATCAGCTGAAAGTTATAGGCCTCTTCTCAGGAAATACAGGTGCTTAATCCTACATAAGATGCAGCATAGAATAAATTTTATTGTAGTGAAGACTTATTTTATCATATTTAATGAAGACAGTATCTAGTGAAACCCAATTGTTTGTGAAGACTGTTTTAATTTTTTTCCAAGCAAAAAAATTAAAGGTAAAAAATAAATACAAATTCTGAGGATAGAATAGAATAAGTAACTGTAATCTCTTCTATGTGGTTATTCCTGAGTTGTCTTTACGACAAAGTGGAAACACTAAATGAATTGTAAATACAAAGTAAAGTGCTCCAGTGAGTTCTGTGAGTCTGGCCAAGAACCCTCACCCCGGTGCAGGGATCATGGGGACTCAAGCTCTGGGCCAATTGTTCAGAAGGAGAGATGAAAACACATGGAAACACACCTGGGGCTGGTGGTCTGACATATGCGGGATCCGCAGGAAGCCTGGAAAATTAGTGTCTCAAGGGGAGAGCAAAATATATGGTATGTATTTAAATAAAAGTATTCAGTGAAAGGCACATTACCATTAACTCCCCTCGAAATACACCTCCTCTCCCAGCGTACCTTTCCCACTCTTCTTCCCGTCTTCAGGAGCCGCTCTACGAGTCTTCTTTCCAGTCTCCAGTGGCCCTATCGTGTCTGCCTCCACGTCCTGAATTGATTCCGAATGTATCATTTTGACTTTGGGAAAAGCCAGAAGTCAGATGGCGTCAGATCTGGTGAGTAAGGTAGCTGAGGACACGCCATAGTACCCCGATGAGCCTGCCCTTCTGCAGGGCGGCAGCAGCATTCACCATATTGAAAGGAAGTGGCAAACAATTATGTAAGTATCTTTGAAACACGGGGTATTTTGAGGGAGGTTAATGGCAATGTACCTTTTACTCCTTATATGTGTGTAACTCTGCGTGTGTGTGTGTGTGTGTGTGTGTGTGTGTGTGTGTGTGTGTGTACATGTACATGAAGATCATTTTGCACATTTGGTTTTGTACTATCTTTATCAAGATCTGTTGTCACGGCTCTACAGACTTTGTAAAACAAATTGTGAAATGTTCTACCTTTTTATGTGCTCTGGAAGAATTTATATGCTATGGGAATTATGGGCTCCTTCAAAATTTGAAAGAATTGATCCATAAGTCATACAACCTTTGAGCTTATTTTAGAGAAAAGTGCTTGACTCAGAGAGGTTTTAGGTTTCTCTCTCCATTATTACAAAGCTATTTGGGTTTTCTATTCCCTGGGAGTAAATCACAGAAACTTAGCCATTTAGAATTTTCAAGTTCTCTAGAACAGTATAAATACTAGTGGATTATTTATAATAAATACATACATTATAATAATTATAACCTGTATATTATTTTATTATATAGAGTATTTATAACCTTTTACAGTTAGATTTGTGTTTATTTAATCCTTTCAAAGAACCAGCTCCTATTTATGAATTATACTATTTCTTTTAAAGTTTTCAAAAAAATTTCTAAAAGTTTCCTAATTCACTGATTAGAATTTCTACAATTTGCCTCCTTGTAAAACTTATTTACATCAATTTTTAGTTTTCAAACAATACAAGAATCTACAACACAGTAAATGACTCAATACAGTTTTGTGATACACTGTATTGCCAGCATTTCTAAGTAGCATATAGCTGGGGTTTTGACTATGTACCTCACCTAATAAATATATATATTTAATAATTGTTATAGTTTAATATATAATATTGTTATAGTTCAATAATTGTTATTGAACTTTTGCTCATTTACATTATTTTTTGCAGATTATTCATAGATTATTTTCTACTTCAGGAGATTTAATGAAGGTATTTTAGAGACTAACATGATAAAATCTTTATCTATAGCAATCCATGAACTTTGGGATAAAGACACATTTTCTCTATTATATGTAGATAGCATTTAGCTACTTTATTATATGATTTAACATAATACAGTGTAATAAGTATTATTATTTAATAGCAATATTGTTATGTATATTATATTCATATATTCAAATGAGTTATATACATATGTATCATGTATTACTAAAATCCACGTGATGATCGCATTGTTTTCTACTAACTGAGTGAAAAGCATATGCACATTATCCAACTTGTTCCTTCCTGGGGCCAGCCTCCCCCTCACTGCTGTCACGCCCTTTGCTTAATGGGGTTTTCTCCTGGGACCTGGCAGTCATTTATCACTGCTTTTCATTCCCAGCACTGTTAGTACTTTTCATCTCAGCGCTGTTTCTTGAATATTTCATTGAGCATGGGCAAGGATACATAAAGTGATGTGAGCTCATTTCCTTTGTGTTTCTTCTCACGCCATCCCACAGCCAAACAGTGCCCATCCCGCTGCCGTGAGTGTGACCTGCCTGTGGACTGAGTGCTGAAAGGTCCCACTGCTCTTCCTCAATGTGACATAACGCTAGTGCTGGCACCTTCGTGCTGTCTCAGTCGTTCCCTTCTCTAACCCCTGGATCTCTAAACACACAAAATTCCACTGTGTCACTCATTAGCTGGCCCTGGTCATTTTAACTAATAGTGCAATTCCTTAGTCGGCTTGTGTTACCCTAACAAAAAATTATTGATTACCCTAAGTAATTGACTAAGAAACATTTATTTTTCACATTTCTGGAGGCTGAGAATTCCAAGATCAAGGAGACAGGTGAGATTTCGTGAGCCCTCATCTCCTCCCTAGGAGGTGGCAGCCGTCTCTCTGTGAGCCCCTATGGCTTCTTGTGCTCACGCAAGGGGCAAAATCTCCAGTGTGTCTTCTGACAAGAACACTAATGCCCTAGTAAGAGTTTGACTCTTTTTCTGTCTGTTTTATTTTTGTTTTCTTGAGACAGGGTCTTGCTATGTAGTCCAGGCTGGCCTTGACCTTGCTATGTAGCTGAGGGTGGCTTGGACCTTGTGGCACTTTTCCTGCCTCAGTCTCCCAAGGATCACAGGCATGTACCACCACACCAGGCAGGGTCCCACTCCTAACAATCTCATCTTATCTCAACCTAATTACTTCTCAAATGCTCCATTTCTAAATACAAACAATTAATAGTTATGATTTTAACATGCATTTTGGGGAGAAATAAATATATAGTCCAAATTATGCAATTATTCATAAACAATATACTATTTGGGCTTAGTTTATTTTGAAATTAATATGGAATTATAATGTGCTTAGTTCAGAAGTCCATTTCTTTATTATTGTTTTTTAAAAATCATTCTTACTAATACTAGTAGTCACAACTCATTAATTATTTACTGTTGTATTCCATTTTATATAAAAATGTCATTATTCCACTATTAATGGACACAGGTTATTTCTACTTTTGAGTATCTAGAAAATGTTGCTATGAATGATTCTGTTCATATCTTTTGATTGTACACGGGTAATCCTGTTTGTAGATTATATAGGAGATGTAGAATTATTGGGTTAGAGGTGTATACAATTAAATTTTTTATTGATAACTTGTTTTCCAAAACACGTGTTAAGGAAATTTACATTAGCAGTGTAATCCTCTTGCACTGGCCCATATCTTCACTAATGCTTGCTATTTTTAGATTGTAAATATCTTTCAGTCTTATGGGTGAGTTAACCACAGCTTTCTACATGTGTAAGGGCCACCGATGTTTCCATTGTTCTGAAATGCCTATTCACACCCCTCACCCATTTTCCCATTTTGTTTGCCTTATGGATTCATAGGAAGTTAATATGTCCTGGGTGCTATTTCATGTCCCTTATATTTTGTAGATATTTTATAGACATTTTTGCATCAGATTCTCAAGTTTATGATTGCTATTGAAATTTTGAGTAGAAATACATTCAATATGGAGACATTTTCACAATTTTGGTCACAGAATTAAGTTTGTGAGCTGAGGTGCCAGTGCAATTGATGTCTCTATAAAACTGTTCCTGTACATAGACATAATGTATCTCTCCATTTATTTAAATCTTCTTGAATGCTTTTTTCAATTAAGTTTACCATTATTTTCATAATTAAGATTACTTTTTCCTAAGTGACATAATTTTTTGCTATTATAAAAGGGGTGTTTAAAATATAAATATTTCCTTTTCTGGTACGAAGCAATATGGTCAAGACTTTGGATGTAGACTTTGTATCAAGCTTAGATTTGCCCATTAAATCTACCAGTATATCTGTAAGGTTTCTTAGGATCTGTAGACAAGTATGCTATTTATACGGAAAATTAGAGTTTTGTCTCTTTCCAATATTTGTCATTTATTCTGTTCTTATTTTGCATTACAATAATTAGTATTTCCATTAATATGTTAAATAAGGGTGTTGGTATCCTTAATTTGTTGGCAATTTTAAAAGTATTTCTTGTTCTATAGATGAGTAATTATAATGAGTAATGCTTTCTGTTACCATAATGGAATACCCAAGGCTACGTAATGTGTAAAGCAAAGAGGTTTATTCAGCTCACAGTTCTAAAAGTTCAAGGGCATAACACTAGCATGGACTCAAGCTTGGCGAGGATCTCTTTGTGGATGACATCATGGTAGGACCATGTGCAAACGAATGACTGCATCAGTAAGTAAAATCCAGAGTGAGAAGAGAGGCCAGTCTTGCTTTCCTTACAACTGCCCTCTCACAAGAACTAACTCAGTGTCCCACAAGAGTTATCTTGTTCACTTCCGAAGTGACGCTCTGTATGACTTAATGACCCTGTATGACCTAGTGCCCTATATGACTTAATGACCACTAGGCTCTGCCTCTTAAAGGTACCACTATCTCTTAACATCACTATACTGAGAACCAAGCTTCTAACTCATGAACCTTTGGAAGACAAACTCAAGCCCCATTAGGAATATTCTGTTTTATGGATAAACATACTTAGTTTAGCATTCAATAAATAATGGAAATTTGGCATGTTTCCTCTCTTTGACTTTTACAAATAAACTTTCTATGAATATTCATGCACAGCTCTTTTGTGCAGACAGGTGTTTGGGCAAAAAATTAAGAATGGGATGACTTGAACTGTTCAGATTTGCATTTCTGATAGAAATGCATGAGAGGGCCAAAATATTCCACCACATCCATGTTCTCCATCATTTTAGTTTAGACCTTCTAATAAGAATG
The DNA here is from genome assembly GCA_004027595.1 of Dinomys branickii. Lineage (NCBI taxonomy): Eukaryota > Metazoa > Chordata > Mammalia > Rodentia > Dinomyidae > Dinomys > Dinomys branickii. The sequence goes on along the minus strand of PVLD010001756.1, from coordinate 178,140 downwards.
TTGTGATGTTTCACTGTTATTAAATTAGCTTCCCTGATGTCTAATGTTGTGGAATTGTCCAGTTAACTAATCTGAACAATTTCTTCATCTGTTTAATCTGCTTCTACAGTTCTCTGTTGAGTAAACTGTATTGTTTATTGACTCATAAAATTTGTCTTTGATTATTTCAATCAAATTAACTCCCTATTTGCATTATTTTAATATATTAAGAGTTACTCCATATTGTATTTCTATTACTTTTAATATCTAGAAAGAATCTCATCTTGCCATTTGCTCTTCATGCTTTTACTATGTTGGCTTGTTTCCTAGTGTGTTTAGTAATTTGTCCCCAAGTTTGAACTCCTATATCCTCAAATTTTGTGGGAGTTCTAGGTTTTACACCACTGAAAAAAATGATCTGTTCTAAGTTGTAACAAGTTGGACACTCAGGTTTTAGGGTTATATGAATGAAGGCTTGTGGGCAGAAATAATGGAAGGTAATTTTTTTTCTAATTTTACCAAAGCCAAAGCTAAATAAAATATCCTCACTTTCTTCCTTCATAACATGTGATTTTTTTACGGCTCTTCTCCTTTGGATGTCCTTACTTTAAATCACCACCTGACCTCCCAATCTGCTTGGACCCAGCCTTGTCATTTGGAAAAAATCAAAGTTCCTCTTGTCAACTAAGATTCACATATGCCTTTGGAGGAAATAGTATCATTTCTACCGGAGTGTGGTTACCCCTTTAGAAAGTTCTTTCATTTTGATTTAGTTTTTTGCATATAGTTTTTCTCAACAGCCAGTTAGGATTTACAATGTATTATAAATGTATTTTCCAACCAGTGGTTCTCTGCAAGGCTTTTCCCTTCTATATTGTTGGATACTGAAATCCCCAACATTTCTTCAGAGGTTTATTTTCAGGAAGATCAACATATATACAGATGAGAAAAATATTTGTACATATTAAAATGTTCTAGGAATTCTAAGTATTGTTATTTTATACCTTTGCATAGCCAGCTGGGAGAGATTGGTATAATAGGAACATAACATACATTTGCAGACATGATGATCAAAATGAAATTCTGAATTTTTATTTGTTTGGGGTTTTTTTTTTTTGGTGTAGCTACACTACATATTCTTCCATTCGCTTAAGATACATTTCCTGAATTCCAAGGAAGTGCCATGCACATATGTTAGTAAATTTATCACGACATATTGAGTGTATTGCCAGCTTTGGAAGAGTTGAATGACAAATTTATATTAAGCTAGTTGTTTCTGGCTCATCCAAACCATCCAACTCATTATTTCAGTGACAAAAGAAATCATTTTTTTAATCCCATATCCTAGTGTTTAGTTTATAATGTTTTCACAAAAAGACACATTTTTCCTATTCACGTTTATCAGTGTTATTCAATAGAGTTTTTGAAATTTAAACATGACTGGAAGATGGTTGTCTATACTAATGTGTTTTAACAAATATGAAAGATATAATTTTATAGGACTTTATACTGCTTTGTTATCCTTTGTTTAACTGTTATACTTTTTACGCAGTTGACATAATTTTTGTAGGCTAAATGACTATTTTATTTTAAAATTTATGCCAAAGTTAATGTAAATTTGAAACTTAAACTATACTATTATTTTGCAGTAGAAAAGCTAATAAATTGGCCATGTTATAGGAAGCTACATTATGCTGTTTGTGCTAATGTACTTAATGTGACAGTAAGATTTGCAGGTTCTGAATCAGTGAGTCTAATTAGTTCTTTCTTGAATGACTGTCAGTATGGTAGAAATTTACTATTGACCTCCACATTCAAGTCATACAACCACCAGCGGTGACGTTATCTAATTGCCTTGAGAGTACGTAAAAGCTGTATCACAAAGGATACTTCTTTGCATTAAAGATTGATGTGACAGCCACTGGACTACAAATAAAATGAAATGTTTCATTGAGAAGATATGGGTCTTTGCTTAACCTAGAGCACATCAGCTTTCAGGTCACCCTGGTACACACAGCTCTGGGAAGAGTGAACCCTCAGTTAAACCACAGACCAACTTGGAGCATAAAGCCGGCCTGGAAAGGCCACATTAATTGGCCTAACTGGCTGAATTGTCTCCATTTGTGGGCTTCTGGTGTGTTCCTTGTCTCCCTTGTCCCTATTTCCATTAAGATCCCTGGCTAATGGGGATATGACTCACTTAATTCTATTTAAATCACTGTCAGCGATAGTCTATATTATTGATACTATTGATATATTTCAGTGTCCTTATTTTGGGCTGTTTTGCTTCTACATCCACCTAATTCCACTGTTCTTTTTCACGTCAACAATTCAGTAATCACTCTGTGATGTGCCGCACACATCACACAAAAGCCTTTGATGTTGCCTAGAGTATCTTCCAACCTCTCTGGCCAGATAGGCACGATCCTCCGCAGTCTTATTCCCTCAGATGTTTCCTGTCACCACCACATCCTCCAGGTGTCCCTGCTCCAGTGCTACTGTCTCCCTTCCATGTTTTTGAGGGAAGAAAAAGGCTGTAATCTACAGAATATGGCAATGATGTTTATTATAAAATGTCTGGTTGGCCTAACTATCTAATAAAAGCTAAGTTCCTTTCAACTATAATGTAGTGAGAAGTTAATCCTCTTCTATCTGTCCAACGAGGCATACAGATTGCTTTCATTGCTTCAGAGTAAACAAAACTGTATATTTTTATAGTTACATACATGCATGATTATTGGGTTTTATGAAGGAGAAGGAAAATAAGACTCCTTAAAGAAATATTGTTTTTAAAGACACAACAGTATTATTCACAATATTTTACAAACTTTGGTCTCGAGTTGACTACTAGTCATGTACCAGCGATCACCTTGAGGTAAAATGTCAACCAGAAGAAAAACAAATATCTTAAAGGACACTTGTTGTGTCTGAGTAATGACCACACAAAGCAGAGAAACACCAGCTATAAAATATGATGGAAAACTATGGTGAATGTTTAAATTAATATAGAGATAGATAGATAGATAATACATTGCCATTAATCCTGCTCAAAATACTTCCTGCCTCTCCAAACATACCTCATTATTGCTGTTTTTGAAGTCCTATTTGTAAGTACCCTTGGCTACTTTATGCTGGTTACCTCAGTGTCCTGGACTGATTCAAAACATTTACCTTTCATGGTCATTTTGACTTTGTAGAAGAGCCACAAGTCCTGCAGTGCCAGTTCCGGTGCATAAGGTGGATGTGGTATTTTTATGAGCCTGCCTTTCTGGTGGATGGCACCTGGCAGCAACATTCAGCATATTGTTTGTCATACCTTGTGAACACACCCGTGAAAGAGGACTTCCAAGACTACTTCAGAAAGAACAAGGGGAAAAATGTGTTAAAGCACAAGAGTATTCTGAGGGGCATTAATGGCAACATACCTTTTTGTAATAAATTTTACAAATTTAAACATTCACCATGTAGTTGAATCATGCCTCCTACAAGGACCAGTGATCAGAGACTGTTGGCACGTATGAGGCTATGAGAAGTCCTGTTTGACCTGAGCAGGATGTGGGTGAGGGATGGTGGAGGGGGATGGGCAGCAACGAAGGAACTTGTATAATACAAAGAGATGTGAGGTTCCATCTCACAGTCAATGAGGGTTTTGGAAGTTTAAAGCAGGAGTGAATATCATCCTTTCTGTAGTTTACATGAAGAACTCATTTGGCAGAGAAGGAGAGATTGGAGATAAACAAGCGTTGGAGTATAGATGCAGATTAGTCCACAAGATAAATTATTTGGTTGAACAAAGGAAATGACAGACACACATGGCAGGGGGAGATAGTTGAATGGTAACTGGCAACCCAAACTGATGGGACCAGGTTACTGGTTGAATGTGGAGTGTCATGGAGAAGACAAGAGTTTAGTTCATTAAAGTTTCTAAGTTGGACAATTGAGTGGTTGGAAATGCCATGAACTATGACAAAAATATGTTAGTGAAATTTTGTGTGTGGTGTGATACACACCGGAAGGGAGTTGTTAAACAAAGGGGGCATGTTCTTTGTCTTTAAGTATCCTACAGACTCACGGGGGCCATGAAACATACTTGGCCATGGCAGGAGGCAATATGTAAAAGACCCGTGGTCAGGACCTGTGTTATTTATTGTTATACCTTGACACATAATAGGTGCTCAGCAGACTTTCATTGGATGAGCTAAACCTGAGAGGGAGGGAAGAAGGAGAGGTAAAGATCAGCGCATCTATCTCTGCATTTGTCACATTCAATCACTGGCTTCCTCGGTTCTGGTCCTTTGATACGAGCTGCAATTTTGAGGCAGTGACTCACCATTTGCAGAGAACCTGCTAGACTGTGAGCCTGGCGTATAATTTCCAGTAGCTCTTCTCAACACCCTGTCATGTTTCATCACTGACCTGAAAGCTTCTTTATATATATATGTTTAGTCAAGTGAGTTCCTCAGCAGAAAGTCTTCCCTCATCCTTAAAACAAACCCCTGATTTGACAGTAAACTTTGAACTATTTCAGTAGTGCCATCCACGGAATGCCACTGCGTCTTTTGAAGCTTCTTTCCCCTGTACTTGCAGTGATCACAAGTATATCAAATCTGCTTCTCTGTGCACACTCTAATACACACACAGACAGCCATGGGGTGAGGGCAGTGCTTAACTGATAAGCTTGAAAGGTTGAGAGATAAAAAAAGAAAAAGTGTCTGAGAGCTATGTTGTTCTTTGAGTAAACTTCCAGTCAAAGAAAACAGAAGCTACAGACAATACAAACTAGTGAATATAGTATGTTTAAAAGTCATAAAAAACTATTCCAGTAACAAGTTCTTTTGAAAATAAAGTTTTTATAAAGGATGCATTTAGTGACACATGTTAGGTCTTTTCCATATTAAATTAGCTTATCACTTTTGTTTCTTGTATATTTTAATGCCCTGAGGATCCTAAAGTACAATCAAGTATTCACTGATCCAACTTAGAGCCTGTCCACATAACTGTACCTGCATATGGATATGAAAACAATACTGAGAAAACATTCTCAAAATTCTGTCATGAAATAATGGAAAAACACTAAAAAATTAGATTCACTTCCTGGAAAAATAGCATCCAACCACAAGTATATGAGCAAAGTGCATACACAAGTAGGGCCATAATAGCATTTTGATTGCTTTTGTTAATAAACTTTTCCATTTCTTTAAAGCAAAAGGACTGCTGGTTCATTGTAATGTAGTATTTCTGTTGCTTACAAGTTATTATGTACTTTATTGGCAAGAAATGTTTCTTAAAATATAGATATGTGCATTGTAACTGTTTTACTCATCCTTGAAATTTCCAAAACCAAGAGAAGAGACTGGCTGAAAATTACATTATGTTTTTAACAGAGGAAAATTTTCCTGTAACAAAGGAAAATTGTATCAATATTTTTTAACTAGAAAAGCTTCATGCAGAAGGTACAGATAAATTTATTTATCTTAATTTCTCCTAAGCTTTGAAAATTCACAGTGATAGTTCTGAAATAGACTGTTGTAATTATAATATTGAAGCACTCAACCCTATGGCTCAAGAAAATGCAGTAGTTCTTGGCTGAGGCTGTGACACTGAAAGGTGTGTGTGTGTCCTTTAATAGCTTCTTAGGAATTGATAAGGACATAAATGCAATCCAGATACTGGCATGCAGAGAAAACCAATTACTAGCAACAATTATGTTGCTTTGGTTATAGTAAGAAAATCAGCAATGATGCTAATGTTAAAGACAGACTGGATATTGACATACACTAAGAATCAATAATGTACTACCCTTAACCATAGAAAAGAGATCTATAATTATAGTATAAATGCTAAGACAAACCAAGGATAGATCTATAGTAAATATCTACTAAATGGAATTACTTTTCCTATGCTAACAACACAGCAGTATTCCAAAAGAAGGGCATACAGTTAACTAGCTACCTAAAGGTTCATAAAACTTTATAGTTATAGTAGAAAATGCAGAGGGGTTGGGGGACTGGAGAATGACAATTATAAAATTTGAAAAATTTATCCGTGGATGATGAGGAGGAAGAGGGAAATGAGATAGGGGATCCTGCTGAGTAGTGGAAGGACATTAATATTATTGGAAAATAGCCACTGAAAAAATGAACAAGAAAAAGAAAAGCAGTGCAAAATACTAGAAATAAAAGAAAGATATGGAGGAAGAAAATTAAAATAAGAAAAAGAAAAATGAACCCAAACCAGAATGAGTTCTCTTCCTGGGCACTGGCTGTGCCCATGATCTGGTTGGTTGGTCCTCACCTTTGCTGGCCTGTGCGCGGGCTCAGCCCACGCTGGCTGAGGTACACGGGAGCTGCGGCACTCTGCTGAGCATTTTGCTCTTCGATGCACTCCCACCTGATGTCCCACCATCTGATGCTGTCACTAGAACGGCATTGATGCAGGCGCCATGCTTTTCAACCATCAAAACTGTAATCTAAATAAACCTTTCCCCTGGATGAATTAATCATCTCAAATACTGTGTTGTCATAACATAAAGCTGAAGAATAGAGACCTAGATCTCAATTTACTAATTACAATCGTGTCAACCTTCTTCCTTCAGTCCTGTGAAAACATGAATGTTTCTAAAGTTTCACAAAATACTGAACAATATGATTTTCCATTAAAATCAGAAAGATAATGAAAATAAAATAGCCAATGCTGAAAAAGGAATTACTCATCTCACTTATAAATACATGTCCTAATGTATAGTTTATGTGAGGTGGACTTGCCCACAAGTAGCTGGTTTCTATGAAAAAATAATACACGAAAAAATAATACAGAAGGTCCTGGTGCTTTGACCAGAAATATCTCCTCCACACACCACAGTTAGGCACATTTCACAGAATGGAAGAAACTAATTCTCTTGACATCTTCCCAGATTCTCTTCCCTAAAAAGTGGTGTGAAGAAATATTACTGATTAAGTATTCACTTAGATGGTGTTAGGAAAAGTCAACCTACAAAGTAATTGGTGAAAAAATGGTCTGGGGAACTGGTAAATTTGATAACTGCTTGCTGAACAGAGACAGGCAATATCTGAGTGACGAGAAGAAAGAGAAGGATGGGTGTCCCAAGACTGAACTAGAAGAACACTGAAGAACAAGCATGTGTCAGAGTTCCACCCAATCCACCCAGGGGCAGAAAGTGCCTAGGCTCCAGTGAGCATAAGTGTGTCACTGATTCCCCCAGTACCACCAGGACCCAGAGCTTGGAAGGTGTGGACTGGCTACAAGTTGTGCATGTCTGTTCTGATGAGCTAAAACAGTATTTAGTAGACTTCATAGACATAACCTCATGGAGTTAAAAGTTACTTTCATGAACTACCATAACTCACTGATTATATCCCTAAAGACTAATTCTCATGTAGAGTTTGATCATACATTTCTCTCAGCAAAGCTGTTTTCGTATCTCCCAAGAAATAAGAGTACCTGTGTCTTCTCGGGCATATTAATGAGTATGACTTAAAGTGAGCTATGTGGCCAGCAAAATGATAAATGAATCTGAACATTGTGGCAGGCAGAATAACGCCCTCCCCACCAAGATGTCCGTGCCTGCTGTGGCTTAGATCCAGGCCGGCCTCCGAAGTCCTCCACAGACCTGCTGTACCCATCAGCAGATGGAAACACGGCTGGGCTCAGGGCTGACGGTGCTGCTAGGAGACGCGGACTGGGTGGAGGAGGTGGTCACTGGGCCACTGCCTGAAAGGGCGTGGCTGGTTTCTGGCTCCGCCCTTTGCCCGCTCTGCGAGGTGAGCAGCTGCTCTCTGCCACACCCCTTCCTGCAGGATTCTGCCTTGGAGTCAGAGGACCGTGACCATGGGCTGAACCTTCTAAACCACAGGCAGATTAATTACTTACCGGTCCAATTATTTAAACATAGGATGACAAAAGTTGCACTTTTTCATTAATTTTTATAAAATAGTATAACAGGAAATATAAAAATAACAATTTTATCAAATTTATTCAATACAAGAATCTACTGGCTGAAATGACACCTGTTCAAGTGATGCTCGGGACAGTGTGGAAGCAAACGCGCTGCCCGAGTGACAGCACTTGGGGTAAATTTTAAGGGGTTAAACCTCGCCTCCCTTAAGTTGTGGTGTCAAGTAATGTGTTCCAGAAACTGGAAAACTGACTGATAAAACCTGTGGATGGGTTGTCTTACCTGTCAGAAGACACTCTAGGTGTAGTAAGGTTTAGGATCTCAAAGGAGAAACACCAGGACTATCTAATCCCACGAGTCTTGAACACACAGAAGTATCTCTAGCTGGACTAACAGATCTAGGATGGGAAAGGAAGCAGAAGAGAGATGCAGAGGAAAGGAAAGTCAGAGAGATTCCAAGTGAAGACCAGCGTTGCACACTCCGTTCCTGGATCTGAGATGTGGGGGCCGTGTGCGAGAAAGGGAGAGAGGCCCCTGGAGGCTAAGGGTGGTCGCAGCTGTCAGCCAGCAAGGACTCAGAGAGCTGAACCCTAACAGCTCGGACGGGATCAAGAGTAATGCATCCCAGAGCCCACACGTTGGAGCTAACTTAAGAAACACAGCAGAGAAACCAGTCAGTCATCAAAAGCTTTCCCGGAGATGTAACACTTGCGTTGGGTTAAGCAGAAGTGTTTGTAATAGCTTGTTATGCTGTGAATAGGAAATGAAAACAGGCGTATGTGAGCAATAGATGTGGCTGTCTCAAAGTAGTCAAGTTGCAGTTGTGGACAAAATGTATTTTGGCCATCACAATCACTGACCTGATGTCACTGTTCTCTAACTTTATAGGGTCCTTGAAAATGTCCCTTTCAGTTTTCACCATTCCTTGGAAGTTCTCTAATCCAGTGAAATCAAGGCTGGACACAAAACCACCACCTGCAAAGAACTCTGATGTGTCCCAAGTAGTCTTCTCAGGTAATGCTAGTGTTCTGCTGTCCTCTCTCAAATATCCAGATTGAAGAATATAAATTTTGAACAAATTTGAGGAGTAGAATTGAAGTGGAATGGGATTTACCAAGACCAGATTACTTTGGAAATATGAACAATTTCCTCAAAACACAGGGAGGAGAAATCTGGGGCTTGTTTTCATTTCACATGTTGGAGTTTGGAGACCTCATGGAAAAACAGGCCTCACCCATAAGTAGGTTCAGAAGACACGCTAAGAGTCACTACGCCCTGTGCTCAGAGATAAAAATGAAAGGTCAAGCCCATCAGACTCCTTATCTGCCAGCCTCCGAGAAAACTGGCACTCTAGATTGTTTCTAAGATTTGGAGTTACTGATAAAATATTGAAGATTCTGGAGTCTTTTAGTGTTCCCATCTTTGTGCACCAGGACTCTTTGTTTTCTAAGAGGAGTAAAAATCTTTCAGTAGGTCTACAAACTTGTTTATATTCTTTTAGTTTCACAACAGAGAGACAGATGAGTTGCAAACACTGTGTTTCTATAACTAGCTTTACCGGGAATACAAAATCTGATGGGAACGTGTCGGTGGTAGCAACTTTCAAGAACCGAGAGAAACAGTCTGTATGTCCCGGAGGCTGATGTAAAGGAGAAAAAGGACTTCTGGATGGAAGAAGACAGAGAGAGATCCCCAAATTATTTTTAAGTCATAGAAATAGAGTAGGCTGATAGTTCCCTAAGATTCAGGCTACAGTTCTCTGGAACTAATACATAGACTCCTGAAAATAATAAATATTTTCTCCAATACATACGTAAATGAATTGAAATTCCACCATAAAAAAAACAGACCTTGGCTCATTTGTGGTTCGCCACTTAGAAAGCAAAATTTATATAACTTATTAGCTAGACCCTTGAAAAAGAAAAAAATGACTTTATGACTACAGCTTTCCTTATGAAGTCAATATCCTTCAATTTATGCCCAGTGTAATTACCTAATTATACTATTTCCAAATATCACTTTTTTTTTTGCTGGTAATGCTGCATCTAATCGTGAATAATCATCCCTCATATGTGTGAGGAAAGATACCTAAGATAGATTTGGAGAATTTCACTTGCCACTAAAGACTAATTGCATTATGACCATTACCTGGATGAAACACTAGCACAATCTAAATCGATTTCCAATAGTTTGTAGGTCATTTAAAATAATTCCCAACAGCAAAGGGTATATAAATTAGTTAATACAAGTATTATTATCTCCAAGGGATATCAAATGTCCAGTGTCAATTCAAAAATTAAATTTAAATTTAAACTAGACAGCGGGCAATATGCAAATAGCCTTGTTAGTTATCCAATAAGCCTCACCTAATCCATACTTAATGAAGACAGAGTTCTCCAAGCGAAGAGTGTGGAGAATGTGGGGACTTTTAATTTTATGGGAAAATATTATTTTTAAAAATGTTTTGAGATATCATTAAAGTACACAATATCTACTTTATTTTTAGTGTAACTGTCACATCCACTGTGCACCTGCTTGGGACTAAAGTTACACACTCACAGACTTGAAAACCTGCCTCATTCTTGGTGCAGGGAGTTGAGGATCAGTGGCCGTAGGGGACAGAATCTGCTTTCTGAAATCTGCATCCTCTCTACTCATTCACTCACTCATTCATTTTCTGTGCCTTAGGTCTTCTCATCTGTTTCTTTTATCACTGCCTATCTATGCTTGACAGATTCTTGCAAAATGTATCTGCGAGTCCTTGTCAGTGGGCATTTAAATTAACAAGTGGGGGGCTGGGGATATAGCTCAGTGGAATAAGCGCCTGCCTAGCAAGTGCAGGGCCCTGAGTTCGATCCCCAGTACCGCAAAAATAAATAAGTAAATAAATAAATTAACAAGTGGTCTTGTGTTCTTAAAAGCTTGCAATGCAAAAAACAAAACAAAAGGCCATATTGTGAAAATGAAATGCATTGCTGCTTCTGAGTTGTGGGAACTTCTGTGCTGATTTTATTTCTATTATGTTTTTGTTTAGTCCATTACATTATTCTATCTAGCACATTCCGTAAACAATTGGAACACATCTAATTATGTCCAGGTACTCTTATGACTTCTGAAGGGCACAGAGAGATACATGGAAATGCCTGTGTTATATATAAGAGGTTACACTAATCATTTACAGTAAATTAGATATTATCCTTTCTATTCTCTTCTTGAATAATTTTGTATACATTATTGTTAAGAATGCAGTACTGAGCCAGCCAGTGTTCTAGAGTTCCTAAGGAGTCACCCTTCTTCCCTAATTCATTCCTTTTGCCCTTCAAGCAAAGATTTGGTCGAGCTCGGCTCTTTATATTTACAGGGAGGAATTATCAGATGTCAATATGACATAACCAAGCTTGCTCTAAATTCTCTACAGTTATCTCAGTTCAGGAAGATTATTATTAATGACTGTTTATTGGGAGGAGGTCCCTCAGATGGCAGAAGGGGAACGGTTTGGGTATGGAAAGCAGGCAGGCCCTTGGGCACGTTCACACTGCTTCTTAGTATTAGAACCTGGACTGAGTTCCTCTTCTCTATACACATCTTTAAATTTAGAAAAATAAGGTGATGCAAGTTGTTCCTGTATGCTCAATATCCTGCATTTTCACATTTGAAATGAAAATGTTCTGGTTTGAGCAATAAATGATATAGCCACCCAGTTGAGTAAGAAAGCAAGCGGCACATATGTGTTATTTTATCTTTTGCCATAGCAACTGTAAGGTATAAAATAGCTTAGATTGAGTTTCCTACCTCGTGTAAAGAAAGAGTTACTATACAGATATACTGGATGCTATGCAGGAGCAAAGAAGACAGAAGAACATGACAGCTAGAAGTCATCTTCTGAATATTTTCAGAAACTATCATGTTATTTTGCTGTTATGCAGTCATGTCACATATCTGATTATTTCCCCCTCTTTTTTGTCACTTTGTTTATATTTTGTGATGATCATGTGCTTCTTTTTAATTCAATTGGTGTAACACATAGTTCTTATAGAAAAATGCTCACCAGAGATTCCACTGCGTGTTTAGTGTCTTTACAAAAGTTGGGTGGAGGCAGGGAGACTGGTTTTGGCCCATACACTGTGGAAGAAATGCTATGTGTCTTGTCTTAGCAGAGGCTTTGTAAAGGTTTGTGGCCATTCTAACCAGTGCAAAGTCCTGGGGTTGTGGACACTAGTTCCATCCAGCTGCAAGAGATGTGCACCAAGCCTGAGAAATGGTGTTTGGGGAGCAAAACCAAGGGATTTGGAGGTTGCTAGTTATGCTATGCTATGGTCTCAGTGCTTATTCCCTCTAAAACTTATTTTGAAACTTAATCTCTGGAGTCATATGTTAATGGACTTGAAAGTAGAAACTTTGGGAGGTCATCAGGACCAGTCCAGATTGAAAGAGGAGGGCTTCTGACTGCATTCGTTGCTTTATAAGAAAAGGAAGAAAAACCCAAGTTAGCAAGTTTGCTCTGTCTCTCCATGGGGTGCCTCCCCCATGACATGACCGTGCAAGAAGGCCCTCATCACACGCTGAATGGATACTAGCACCATGCTGCAAAACCAAGAGCTAGACAAATCTGCATTTTGTGTAAATTACCCAGTCTGTGGGATTCAGTGATAGCAACGGAAAATGGATTATGAAACACCAGCATTACTGAGTGTGTTCTAATACAGAAAGTGGTATCAAGAGAGATATGCTGCTTCAACAAACAAATTCAAGCCCTAAAATACATTCAGTGGTTTAGAGCCCATCAGGAGAACGATCATCAAGCTAGACAGGTAGCAATCTATTTTTCAAATAACCTTTAAAAATTTTTACAACTGCTTTAGATCTGTATTAGCAATTTTTTTAGACAGGTAAAATATTTCCTGAACCTGGACAAATGCCATCAAATATTACAAAATGTTTGTAAGGCTGTGAGGATGTGCATGTCACACAGCACAGCTGATGCTCAGCTTTGAAAGAGGTCTGAAAACGCAGCCTTAATACTGTGTGTTAGTTGTTTTCGTTTCTTCACTGTATTTCATAACAGGTTACAAGAAAGAAGTGATTTCAGCAATGATATTGTCAATTTGTAGCCTAATGTAAGGCAATTAGGACAGTTAGGATTTTCATCATTAAGAGTCAACTGCTACCAGTAATAGGCTTGGGAAAGTTCTTGTTGAGAAATATACTTTGTACAATGATTCTACTCATTAAAATGCTGAAGAGAAAAATTAAAGTAATTTTAAGCACCCACAATAATCTTTTCACTGAAACTCAAGGCCTTGCCCTCAAGTGCAGAGTAAGGGCTGTAGAGATAAGAAAGTAGACAGCTATCTCACATACGGGAACCGTGTCTGAGAGAGGTGGCTGACGCATTTGCCAGCACATCCAGCTAATTAGAATGGACTGTGTCAGAAGTCCTGCTGAGTTTTTGAAACACTAAAGCAGCCACTGGACTAGGACATGCGGTCTTAAAAATGACCAAGGGGGCTTAGATCAGTTTTAAAATAGGTTAAGGTATGATAGCATTAAAATGTCGGTTTGGCTTACAATAGGCAAAGCTTATTTTCTCCTGCATGCTACATGACCACCACAGGTTGGCTGCGGCTCTGATCCATCCTTCGACTACAGACTTCCCACCAGAAAGCACAGTGACAGTTCTTTTTAGTCTGTAAGTCTCTAGACTTAGAAGGGACCAAGCCGTGTGCAGATCTAACAAAGAGATTAACACGCATCACCTGGGACTTTAAACTTAATTTGTGGCTGGATGGAATTTTTGTGTGGTTCCCCCTGGGAAGCTGTTTAATATAGACTAACTGCTGATAGAAAAGAAGAAAGATGTTTGTTGATTGTCAGGGTAGTTCAGGGTGTAAAGAGTACTGTGCCTCTAACTCCCGTCAGTTTCCACCCACGTGATTAGAGATGGCCAACTGGGAGCCATGCGTCCCTTCCAGACTGAGGCAATGAAACCCTCCCACTGGGTCTGGGGTCTTTCTCCCTGGTGGGCAGATGGATCTACCTCTTACTCCAGGCTTTGCAGTTGCAGGCAGAGCACCCCCTACACTCTCAGCCTGGGGTGGGACAGGGCCTTCTCCAGTCTGCCCAGGGCAGGAGTCCTGAGAGGACCACATACCTTTGTTATGGGAAGTGTCTGAACTTTGGCAGGAGTGATTTGCTTTTTTTTTTTTTTTTTTTTTTTTTTTTTTTTTTTTTTTTTGTGGTACTGGGGATCAAACTCAGGACCCTGCGCTTGCTAGGCAAGCGCTTATTCCACTGAGCTATATCCCCAGCCCCGTGATTTGCTTTTAAATCACCATCCAGCTCACCATGATGAACTCAGTTTCAGTGAATAAAGCTGAAAATTCTGTGTAAAGCGATCATTTTTTAAAAAGTCTTTTATTTTCCTTCATATTAACAAGGACATTTCATACAGCTTTTCCTTCCCATTCGCCCATCTCTGTGCTCTTGGGGGAAAATAAGTATTATAAGATTGATGGCGAAAAGGCACAGAGTGAGTTCTCTCAACTATAAACACTCTGTTTTCAGCGCAGCCAGATGGGGATAGAAGGGTTCACTTTTCCCTTCCCGCACAGTGGTGCATTTGAGGTTAGACGCAGTCAGGAAAAGGTTACTGCGAACATCCTTTGGGAATTCTGTAATGGGCACTCGCTCTTTGTGCAAAACAGCAGATTGTGGGCCCCGCACACAAAGGCACAGACATTTAATCACATGAATGCTCACAGATCCAAGAGAAGAATTAATTATTAATAACACTATGGTTAGGTGCAACTGCAATTAATAAATAATTTAGCACACTGTATACAAGAAAACCACATTAAAACAAAATATAAGATAAAGTCTTAGCAGAAACCTCCAAATCAAAATTTAGGAGGTTATTTCTCCACCTTACTAATTCCTAATTGTACAGCATTCCAGTCAGTCCACTTCGGTTTATTCATATAGCAACACCCACTGGCCAGCGTGAGGTAAAGGCTTTATTAATATCTACAAAGCTCTTTTCATAAGTCTGTGATGGCTTACTGTAAAAATGTCATTATTTAATCTGTAATCTGGCCTGATAAAATGTAAATTTAGCGCATGGAAAGATGACAAACATATTTCTGTTTATGGTGATACCTAGACTACGCCAAAGGCTTTCACATCCCAAAACTACTTCAAATAAATTAATAACCATATTAAAAAATAATGCACATCAGTTTCTGTTCTCAACTTACGGTCCACCTGCTGCTCATGGCTAATGTATGTGACACATCGCCTATTCCAGAAACCACCAGCAGTCGAGAGACAAAGACTAGCATGTCGATGTTTCCTTGTATGGTTCACAAACCAGTCCTTCCTTGTGGTCCTCCAGCTCTCTCAGAAGTCCCTCACCACAGCACAGATGGTGGGAAGAAATTAACTTGGGAAGTCAGAATTTGGAAATTATGTTCAAAACCCTCTGGACACCTCTTGTCACCTCTCCTTAACCCCCTGTCCTTCGATGAGAACAGAAAAACAAACAGTGTGTTCCAATTTATATTTCAAGCTTCTTTTCACATCAGTTTCTTTTCTGAAAATGAGATAGTTCAGGGCAGATTCACATCCATTCGACTGTGTGCCATGTCCTGACAGTCCCTGTGCTGCTCATTTTTGGAGTTTGTGAAATTATGAATGAAACCTTTTAGGCATACTTTAGTTTTCATAATTTATTGTTTTATTAAACCTGGAATTTATTCCATGTCAGAAAAATACGGAATCATCAGGTTTACCTGGATCTTTTATCTCAGATTAAAATAGAAAATGAAGAAGCAGCTATCATGATGTTGATAAAATGCTCAGTTCTGTGCCTCTGAGTTACTTCCATTATTATTTGCAAATAACTACAAATTTCTTGGAAAAATTATAGCTCTATAAAAGGACTGCTTATGCAAAACTAGCAAAATGAAATGAAAGAAAAAAAGAGGTCTTTGAAGATCATGGTTCTACATTATATTACCCAGTGTTCAGTTTGCTTTGTTTTCTTCTTGGTCACTAACTAAGTGCAGCACCAGTCAAGGGTTCACAGAGAAGATAATATTCATAAATTTTGTGATATATGTTGAAATAGTTGCTGTATTATATATAATAGAAACTATTGCCTATTCTCTATGTAGTCTGTATATAATATAAGCCAGTGTCCACCACATAAGATTTTGTATATATTTATTATGATAATAGGAAATGGATTACTTTTTATTACTTAAAAAAGTAAAAAGCATTAGTGAAGATGTGGCAAAATTGGAACTATTGTACACTGTTGGTGGGAAGGTAACATGCTGTAGCCACTACAGAAACCAGCATGGCAGCTCTTCAAAGATTAAAAATAGAACTACCGCAGGACCCAGCGATTATACTTCAGAATACCTATCCAAAAGAACTGAAATCGGGGTCTTGATGAGATAGCTGAACTCCCGTGATCACTGCAGTATTGTTCATAATATCCAAGTTACAGAAACAACCTCAGCAGCACAGCTCTGCCACTTTTGACAAATGTTTCCAGTGGGTAGTCACTACCACCGTAAGGATATAAAACAGTTCCTTTGCATGCCAAAACTTACCTGTTTAAAACATTTCTTACAAAGCCTCCTAATATTTCATTTTCCTCTCAGAAATTGATCTCATCCCTTGTCAGAATGGGAAATGAATGGAATCATAAAATAGATAGCCATTCGAATCTGAGTTTGTTCACTCAACATAATACATTTTCAATTCATCTATGTTGTGTTGGCTGGTTGTTTACCCCTTTTTCTTGTCTAGCAATGGCTGTTAGAGGGATGCACCAGAGTTTATTTATCCATTTCCAAGCTGAGGGGTACTTGAAGTTTCTGCCTGGTTTTGGCTATTATCATTTTTTAGTGGACAATGATATTCAGGAAACTGTTACTGAATATAGTGCATTCAGTGTTACTGAAGTGGTCTGTTCTATAGGCCCTTTCCGTGGACAATCTGAGGAAATACGTATTTTGTAAATTATCATGAGTCCATACAGATATTTCTAAGTCAAATTTTAATATTACGGTATTTCCTTACCATTTTTATAAATGTCACACTTGAATCTGCTTTTACTTCTGAATCTTTGACCCTAATGACATTATTATGTTTGCGCACTGGCTTTAGCCTATTTAAAGTACATATATACGCCGTCATTTTAAAGTTGCTGCTCATAATTCTACTAATAAGAGACTTACTAAGTTTAAGATTTCTTTGGACTTACGTTTCCTTTAGAATCATATATATCTTCAAATACTGAATATATATTCAAATACTCTTCTTAAAATTGTCTTATTTTTATATTCAATATTATCAGTTTGCTATGGAATCAGCCTCGTGTATTCCTATTTATATATAACTTAGGATTTATACTTTCCTCCTCTATGAGTTCATTTTATTTTTGAATATGTAGAATATGATAAAATATTACTACCATTCACAATTTACACTGTACGCAAAGTACGCACACTCCCTCCCGTGTTTATCATCTACTTCAGTTCCGAGCGCGGCGCCTTAGACGGCTCCAGCACCCTGATGGTTCTGACTGCCTTATTTCTACCCATCTCCAAAGGCACCACTTTCATTACTTTATGGCGTCTACTTCCATTCGCTTCTTCCCTCCCTCTCTTTCTTTCTCCCTTGTCCCGCCTCTCTTTCTTTTCTCTCCTTTGTTCAGTGTTTTTAGGAGTACTAATGCTATGTACTGTACACATTTTATTTCATTTTTTTCCTTAATTATATATCTTCATGATCATTTGTAGTAGTTTGCAAAGACTATTCTCTTTCTCTTTTGTGGCTATAGCAAATTCCATCTCCTGAAATTACATGAATTTATTCAACCAATTCCTTATGAATAGACATTTAGTGAGGCATAGTATTTTGTTATTATAAATGATGCCTTGGCGAGCACAAAAGTTGGACGTTTGAATCTCTCCTAATCTGAACTAGTTCATACTTGCGTCAATGGAACCCGGGGTACTGAAAGCACAGATTGGCATCGTCCTTTAGAGATCACCTAAGTTAACATGATAGCGAGCAAGGTGCAAGGGCCCGAGAAAAAGAAAGCCTTCTCCCTGCATTTGCCTGTCGGATGCTTTCTCCTCCTCCGGGGAGTGTGTAACACGGCACGTGAGCACAGGGTCTCCTCAGAGACGCCTAAGAGCCCTTCTCACCAAGACTGGTGAGGAGCAGTCTACACCCCCAGGGCACTGTTCTGCCCTTTCCTTATTTATATGGGTAAAATAATGTTTGTAGGATTCATGATCAGGGAAGGCCCCCTTCTTTTCTTCTTAAAGATTCCCCTCAAAAGCCCAATTTGTTCTTGAATTACTCCAGTGTGGCACTTGGAATCACGTGTTATCAGACACAACGGGGCACCACGGTGCCATGACAGACTGTGTCCACTCTGCCCTGGAAGATGGTGACAAACTTGCTGAAAGTAATGGGACAGACGGTGCACATCAGTATCACTGCTCATGGCCAGTGAAGACGGATGGTTTCTCTTTTCTTTGAAAAGAAGCCAATACTTTCTCTTCTGGTTATTGTGAAAATAATTTGCTTTATGTTGTTCCAGGGCAGCTTTATTTGATTGCAGGGCCTCATGTCCTCCACCCCGAGGATGGAAATAATGAACAGATCCTTCTTCTGTTAAGTACCTGCGTAACTCCGTTAGAGATGACTTCCCCACGCGACAGTCTGTTTGCTGTAATCAGGCACCAACAGCAAGTTTGCCAGGTACTCAGCCCCCAAATACCACTGGGGTTTCACAGAACTGTTGTGAAATGTGGATCACAAAATAAGAATGAAAACTCTATTTAATACATCTGGACCAACAATCTAATAGGTACATTATTTTTGAAGATTGTAAAATATGAGCACCCAAACCTCATATTAAATTGCTTTAAAAAGTTGTAATAGCTTTATTTTCCCCAGGAAACATTAGACAATTTCTGCAGTGTATGTTGCTGGAAAGACAGAAGATTTACAAAGAAAGCAAGTGTGCCAGGGACATGATACCTGCCGGTTTCATCTGTTTCTTTCCAGTTTGTTTCTGGACTTCTCGAAAGTAAATGTTGCACATTAACATAATTCCCCCCTGCTTGGAAACAGTATATACTTGGAATCTCTCGTTTTAATTAAAAGAGTCTCGCCTGAGTAGGAGTTGTCAGGACAGGCTTCTGTACTGTCTGTCGCCTGCACGCTCTGACTATGGGTTACAGACAACACGGGCTGGGGAATTAGTGAAGTCTGTCTTTCACCTTCACAAATGTTCTTTCTGTTTAATATAAACAGAAAATACACCGGTTATGAAAGAAGACTATTAGGTACCATCCATTCAATATCATCTATTATTGAACATGCCTATAGAATTTTTGTCATTTGTGACATGATCACTAGAGTTTGCTGTACCACACCCATTCTTTATGAAATAAGACTTCTACAGAGGAAATGAAAACCAAATAAAAGCAAGAAAAGAAAGGCTCTTCTCTAAGGCTTAGGAACTCCAGAACACACAAACAACCCTCCCAATCAGTTAAAGCAATGAACTCTCAATTGGCATGCAGGAAATGAAACCCAATAAAAGTAAGAAAAGAAAGGCTCTTCCTTACCTAAACAAACCCCCAATCAATCAAAGCAGTCAGCACCCAGGGGCATTTTATCCAAACAGTAAAGTGCAAATGACTCTCAGGAAGGATGGACCATTTTCAGCCATTAAAAAATTAACTTTGACCCTCGATCCCTGGATCTTACATGGCACCTCATGATAACCAAATATTCAAAAATGGTGTTATTCTGCAGGTGGTGTGACTTTTGAGCAGTGGCTCTCCGGAATGCTTCTCTGCTCACTGGAGCTCTCCGTGGGTTCTTTGCACCATGTGAGACAACTTCTCTCTACAGTGAAGTCTGTAGGAGCAGGGGAGCTTCTTCGAGTGGTCTCTGTGGACACAGCCACTCCAGCCAGCCTTTCCTGATCGTTCCTGTGCCACTTTGTATCTCACCTTATGTGGCTAATTCCCTTCTACTTTTTCTTTCATCTCTTTATGTTCTCTAACGTCCTACTGTATCAAAAACAGCAAGAACAAACAAGCCAAAAATTCCCCTTTACTTAAATTCCATGCAGAATATTACCAACAATATCTTGGCTTTATCTTCTTCCTGTTTTTTCTCAAGTTGATAACTGGCATGGTAGGAGGGTTTGGCATGGGGCAGCTGCTCAATCCACTGCAACCAGGAAGCAGAGACAAAAGGAAGGAGGCAGAGACAAGAATACGCTTTCCAGGTCATGTCCCCAGTGACTGACACTCTCCAGCAGGAGATGATGGGGAGACACTTTAGATCTCAACCATAAAGTGAGAGTAAATAAGTGAGCAGGGGCGGGGGATAAACATCTTCTGATCATTTAGATATCTCAGGATCTAGAGCTCTAATCGTGGAAGCTACAGCTCCCTTCCCAGACAACAGGTGACTGTCGATGACTTGCAGAACCCACAAAATTTCCCCAGCCTTACCCAGATTTCTTTTGCATTTAACAATTCTTCTTGACTTTTGACATCATGTAGGGTGTCCTTCAAATCTAAACTAAACAGGTAGAGTAAGGTCAACACACTAAGAAAGGAAGAGATAATGTTGCTAACAACAGCATGCCCAAGGGTGCACCTTTCTGGAGCCCTGGCAAAAAGTAAATCTTAGATGAAAGTATGGTTGGATTCTAGAAGTCCTTCCTCATGTAATTTTTATTAAAACTTTTTTGAAACATGGGTAGAGGAGACAAGTCTGGAAAGGGCCTGAATGAAAAGGTCAAATAGGAATTGTGTGCTCCGAGAGTTCTTGCTAACACGTAATTGTGATGCTTAATATGAAGTGTCAGCTGGATTTGACCAGGAGATACCTAGAGAAGTGATGTCATTGAAAAGCAACTAACCTAACCAATGGATTAACCCACTGATATATTCATAGCTGAACAGACTATTAGGAGTGGGGTCTGTTTGGACAAGGTAGGCCATTTGGGACATGCTTTTGAAGGGTGTATCTTTTCTTGGAATCTTTTCCTCTCATTCTGACTCCCAGCCGGCAGGAGGTGGTGAGTCCTCCTCCAATATATCCTCCCACCATGATGCTTCTGCCTTGGAGCTTCTTGAGCAAGTGCTGAAATCTTTGAAACTGTGAGCTAAAAACAAATCTTTCTTTCTTTAAACTGGATGTGCCAGATATTTTGGCTCAGCAGTGGAAGACTCTCCAGTCCAGTAATAAACTGAATCCTGAACCAGAATCAAGCCTACTTCTATGTTGCCATGTATGCGTACATGTATACACATGTGATTATATGTGTATAAATGCTTTGCACATGATTCATATATTCATTACAGTTCTATAGATGCTACCGACGTGTATTGGAGTTGAGAGCACAGCAACTCAGTTTCACGGAGCCTGTTATCACAGCGCTGTTATGCATGGTGAAAAGAAAGACAATAACCTTGATGTCATTTAGCAGTAGACAGCAGGACCACCAGTGCCATGACTTCAGAACCTTGCCTACTTTTTCTGTAATTTTCCAGGTAAACTTCTCAGGAAGACACAACTTTAAATTAATGGGTCAGGCCTTCTCAATGTTTTCCAGCCATCTCAAAAAGAAAGAAAAATGTTTTCATTTTATCTCTTGACCCTTGAGAGATTCCAAGAAAAAACATTATTTTTAAGACTGGATGACTAAGGGCAAATCACAGTGGATGAAAAATCCTGGCACTCATGACCTCTAAGATTTTTATATCCCTGTGGTAATTCTCATCATTTTATAAGTGGTGTAGTTTGTCAAATTTTGAGAAGGACTTGAAACTTGTAACTGCAGAATTTTTGCATTACATTCTATTCTCTTTTAATTGCACTGAGTTTCCTTATTCAAACTAACACTCACCAAATGCAAGGAGACACGGGTAACTTCAGAAGGTCTGTATTAATGGGAAGTACAGTGGGACCTCGGTTCACAAATTTAATTTGTTCCATGATAAGATGGCTGCAGTTGTGTTTGTCTCCTGATTCGGAGGTTGCAAATAGAAGCAAGGTTTTGCTGAACATTTCTGTTTGTGAGTCAAACTGTGTGCAAACAGAAGAGTTGGTGAGCAGCAGTGTTTTTGTATTGTGAAAGCCTCTCTGCTTCTTGTTATATTTGACAATGAAAATTAGGTTTTTAAAATACTTTTCCTTGATATCAATGCCTGTTTTGATTGTTTATGAGTTTGTGTGATACAGAAGTGTAAGTATGCACTGGGCCTTACCCATGGGGTGTACCTATTTTCTGGTCTTCTCAAATTTTTAGGGTGTCATAAGTTTCCTTAGGAAACAGGCATTGTATGAATGTGTTATGGTGCAGTGGTTTTCTGCCTAAAGTCTAGTTGTTATTCAGATAAACTCATAGCCTGGTTTTAGGGTTGTGTCTGTTTGAAAGGAACAGAGAATGTGGTTGGCCAACTTTAACTGAAGGACACTTAGTGAAAGGATACCGGAGATGACACTGTTGTGGGGGACTCTGGAGGACTGGGGAAGCAGACACCATGAGACCAACCATAGAAACTGCTAGTGAGGATTCTGGGTCCTCCAAAATGAGTAACCTCTGTAAAAATGTTACTTCTAACAGAGCAGAGACAGAGAAGCCAGAGACAGAATCAATATCCAGTTATCATCAATGACACCCAATGATTCAGCATATAATAAGTGTTTTAAAATTCAGTAAAATGAATGTATAAAACATTCAATAGAAAAGTTTGTAAAGGAAACAGGCAGAAGAAACCCAAATGTCTAATAAAAATAAGACATTCAACTCCCCTAAAAGAAATGAAAGTTAAAAGGAGGTTTCATCTTTTTGATGAAAACTACAAAGCCTGATAAGGCTCAGTGTTGATGAGTGTCTGAGATGAAAATACCTCTTACATGCTACTATTCAAGGTACATACTTATAAAACAGCTTGGTGGAGAGACGTGGCAATACCTGGTAAATCTGAAGAAAGTCTCCCTGTATTTTCTGATATTTCACTGATACTCCATTTCCATCTGTGGGCGTGCACTTCACAGCGCCTCTTGTACATACATGCATGTGGCAATATGGTAAGAAGGGCTGTGATAGCTTTTTAGGTAAAGGCAATAATATTGGAAACACACAAATGACTATATGCAGGACAAAATATACATCATTCACTGATTCCCTGGATAGCTATAAGCACAGAGTAATAGTCTGCTAAGAGTTTTATGGTTTAAAGAAGTTCTAAGGCACACTTACAAACAATGTTCTCAGGTTTAGTGTCATTACTTCCAAAAGGGATTATGCTGCACATGGTTTAGCAACAAGAGTTCTGTTTATGGTAGTGGATGGGGGCCAGAGTTGGAAGAATAAAACAACTCAGGTCAGAAGAGGTGCGAGTCAAGGGCAGTGAAGAAGGTCTGAGCAAGGTGAGAAGGCAGCACGGGTCAAGAAGCCTGAGGAGGTGGGCAGCAGGAGGGCTGACCCAGAGCGCTGTGTTTCCACTACTGAGATTCAGCAGGACTGAGCTTTTTGGAACTTCCCTTAAAACGCTATCAAAGTCCGTGCGACACAGATGGGGTTTCCAAGGCATATGTATTGATTACTCTCTAACATCAGAATGCTGGAAATGAAAAGAGTTCATGCAATAGCTGCCTGATGCCTGGTACTTTCATATTGATTTAAAGCTCCACTAGAGAATCTTTGAATTGGCTATGATGTGTAAAATACCACTAGCTACACCATTAAAGAAATATATGTGGGGTTTTTTTCCTACTGAGTTTGATCTTTTCTTGTCAGACATGAAACAATTGCTAAAGTTTAGGTATTGAGTAGACAGACAGCAAAACTTACATTTGAAGTATTGTTAATTTATCTCATTTAATTAATAGCTTTGAGATGTGTAATTATTTTTAGGACACAATGTATGTTTTATCAGTAATGGGATATCTTAGGGTATTGCTGTATAGAATTATTGATCCCTAAATTATTTTTGGGCAAAGATATTTTTGTATTGGAATGAGAACAATGTCTATGTTTTTAGGGTTTAAACTTTTGCTGACTTTTAGGTGTGTTTGATTAAAATTTCATTATAGAACTGCATACTTTCCATGTAAATAAAACACATTTCCTATATTCCTCCCAAATTGGAGATTTAGACCACTAAATCATTTCTCAGAAAAAATAAGATGTTTTTTTATAACACATCCATCAGTAGATTTCTCAGGGAACTTAAATTTTGTACAGAGAGATTGACCTTTAGGAATTGAATAAATTAAGGAATTTGCATGGTAATGAATTTGCAGAGCTCCTGACTCTGGAAATAATGATGCTATTGCTCCATGTTTGTGGTGTAGTACTTTCAGCTAGAAATGTGGTGTTTGATATTTCTTTGACTTTTGAGAACTCAGAATTTGTTCACAACAAGATTGGAACACATGTCCATTCTTTATGTATGAATCAATGTCAAACTCAATCACGGAAAAGAAGAGACACATTAGACAAGAAGAAAGTAATGAATTGTTTGTGGAAATAATGCAGCGTGTAATTGCCTTTCCACATGCCAAAGATGAAATCTAGACCTATCTTTCTCCATGCACACTCTAAAATCAGAATGGATCCAAGACTTTATGAACAAAACTTTGATTGCACAGGAAATATGACAAAGGATCAGCAAGTAGGATCTCAACATAGTGACATGGGTTGGTATATAAAAGAAATCACCAACAAAGTGGTGAGACAACACACAGAGTGAGAAAAAGTTTTTGCAGCCTCTTCCTCAAAGGCCTAATATCTAGAATATATAAGAACTCAAAAATCAGACCCCCATAATTTAAAGGCCCAGTCTAAAAGCAAGTATCTGAGATGAATAGACACTTCTCAGGTGAAGAAATACAAACAGCAAATAAATATATAAAAAATGTTCAACATCACTGGTCATTTCAGAGATGCAAATTAAAATAACACTAAAATTCCATTGCATCCCAGAAAGAATGGCTTTCATGGAGAAATCAGCCAATAAGAAATGCTGCTAAGGCTGTAGGGCAAAAGGAACCCTTCTTCACTGTTAGTGGGAGGATAGACTGGTGCAATCATTGTGGAAATCAGTGTGGAGATTTCTTAAAAAACTAAAGCTAGAGTTTCCATTTGACCCAGCAAGTCTCCTTCATGGGATCTTCCCAAAAGAATTTAAAGTATCATACCACAGTGATGTATGCACACCCATGTTTGTAGCAGCACAGCTTTGTAATTGCTAAATCTTGGAACAACCCAAATGTCCACCAACAGATGAATGGGTAAAGAACATAAGGGTTTTTTTTTTTTTAATACAGTGGCGTTCTACTCTGTCCTAAAGAAGGATCAACTTGAGACATTCCTAGGTAAATGGATGCACCTTGAGACCATACTCTTCAGTGAAATAAATTTGACACATGTTTACATATTGGATTGTTTCTCTGGTGTGAGAAACCAAATGTGTAGATAAGAACCAAAATGTATACTATACATTATGACATAGGAGGATAATGTTTAAATGGGAAGGGAAGCAAGGGGTGGAGAGGTAAAAGGAAGGAAGGGAGAAGAAAAAAGAGAGTAGAAGGAAAAAATAGAAACAAAGCTTTGTAAATAAGAAGGTGAAGAGGGGTTGAAGGAAGGAGAGGAGACTGGGGAAAAAGAAGAATTAAGATACATTATGTACAAGTACAGATTTCCTACAATGAATACTACCACTATGTATATCTAAATTGTACCAATAAAATTCATTTTTAAAATATGTGTTTTTCATATGCCTCCCACCCTCAGAACAGTTAGTAGACAGTGGGTGTCAGATGAACGCATAGAGGAAAGTTAGAAGCCTAAGTATGTATTGAACACAAGGATGTTAGCAGTGTTCATCGGGCTGAATACCCTCACTAAGCGTAGCCCCTCTGGGACCTCAAGGTACCTATGAATTACGCACCCTTTCCCCACGGGGCACCCACAGAATGGGTGCACCAGGAGAGACCACGTGTGCTTCGGGTCTAAGAGCTGCATTAACCGCAAGCTCTCTTTGTCTGAATCAAGGTCCTCATACTACCCTGATGTCTCGCCCACAGTACAGCAGCGAGGTGAGACGAGCAGACTCACAGGCAGAACAGGAGGAGGCAGGGAAAACCACGGGAAGCCTGCGAAGCCTCCTGAAGGTTTCCCTCTGTGGTGAAAGTACATGGAAGAGGGTAGAGTCTTGTAGTAAGAAAGAATTAGACAGGAAATAATTAAACAGGAAGAGACAAAACAAAACAAAGATGAAAAATTTCTCTAAAAGGAACACATGACAAGGTGATAGGAAATTAACAGTGGTGGCTGTATTGCATATTGTTATCTTCAAGTTGGTTACTCACTTAAACAGTTAGGCATGTAAGACTGATCAAACAATTAAACATTAACTGTTCCTTCCCCTAAAGCAGCAGAAATTAGTAGTACAATTATCTTAGCTATCTTGAGTATGCATACATACATATTTTTCTATTTCTTTTCTCCTTTACCTCATCCCAGTTGTTCTATCCTTCTGAGCAGTTTCTTTCCCTTTCACAATATCTACTGTACCTTTTAGAATATATTTACTCTTTCAAAATAAAAAAAAAGGGACACGACGTGGCTGCCACATTTTCATTTATGTCATGAAACAAAATGTTGACTTTAGCACTTTAACTCCGACTTACTTATGTCAGGGCTGTTCCTCTTCCCCAAAGCGGTGTAGAAGAGGTGAGGTTTCCCTGGGGTTGTTTTCATGGTCGGTACTTTCCTGATTTTTTTGACAAGAACACTGAGATAGAGGGAGGAAAAGGGGAGGAGAAAAAGCCAGCCAGTGTTCTTACACTTTAGTGTTCAAATGGGTCATAGTCACAAGACTACACCCCAGTAATTCCAATTTAGCATTTTTAGGCAGGGGAGGAACACGAGGAATTTGTAAGTTTAATTAACAATTCTTTGTCGTTTCTATTCTTAGGTTGTACGGATAATATTTAGAGAGTCTCTGAGTTGTGACATAACACCCAGAGAGGACAGTAGGCTTGTCAAAGTGTGTGTGTGTGTGTGTGTGTGTGTGTGTGTGTGTGTGTGTGTGTGAAACAGTCAGGGGTTTGCTGTAAAAGTGAGATGGTAGAAGGCAGGATTTATTTAATTCATATGTGTTTATGTGCCGGGCACTTGTCTACACCCTTTGGTCTTATTAAGCAAAAATCCCTCACCTTAAGGGAAACTGGGAGGCACAGAGTGACTGACACACTTAATAAACAAATTACATAGTGTATTAGGAGAAAAATAAGATAGAAAGAAAAGTAAGTAGAGAAGAGAACCTCCCCACCCCCTCAGTGTCTGTTCAATTGAGAAGCCAGGGTGTCTCTCACAGCTATGGAGCTCTTTTGGCAAGAGTTGAAGAAGGTGAAGAAATTGCCAGAGGGAACACATGGGGAAGAATATCCCAGGAGAGCCTCACAGAGGCCCTAAGGGGATTTCCTGAAGGAAATGGGAGGGAGAGTGAAGAGCGAGCAGTGTTAGAAGATGGTGAGCCTTGTGGACCACGGAGAGACCTTGATGTTTGAGGAAAGTTAAGGTCTTAGGAGGGGCTGGGGAAGAGTCACGTGATCTGCCTTTTATTAACATTCCAGCCAGGGTACAGGATGGTATCCGTACAAATCAGCGAGTAATTCAGAAGAAAGAACCTCAGTGATACTTGTGAGAATTGTCAAAAATCTGAATACATTTTGATGATACATCCAAGAAATGCTTGGCTGAGTAAATGTGAGAAAGGGCAGTATGATAGAGGAGAATGAAGAACGACGCCATGGCGTTTAACTTCAGCTGCTTGGAAAAAGATATTATCATTTCAAATACGGAATATTTTAGAGGCAAAGGCCCCAAGCCCTCCAGTTTAGTACAGCTTATTGAGTTTAAAATATGGAGTCATTTCGATGATTTACTATGGGCTCACTATTTAAACAGCACTGCGAATCCTCCTCTCATCCTTAAAATGAAATTTCAGTCCTGTATGCAATAGAGTTCTTTTGTGGGAAACACTGAGATAACGAATAAATGTTTTAATGTGCTGTACGAGAAAGTTAGGAGTTCATAACATTACCTAGACTTATTTCACAGGTACAAATTACACATTTTTAATTTAATCATAGCAAGGCAAAAAATACAGTGTTGCCATTTGTTTTTACATCCAATATGTGCCAGACTGTGCATAAGACAATTTAAGTATTCTATTTCCAATCCTTACAGCAACTTTATAATTTTACAGATGTGCAAAAGTTCATGCATATATTAAATACCATAATTTAAATTCAAATACTTTTTTCTACAACATAAGACCTCGCTAGCTGAGAGAGTAGTACCCACTAAATCCAATAAATTCTGATCTTTTCAAACTTTTACAAATACATATGACTATGGTAAAAGAATAGACGTCAGCCACGCTAGGGGTAAATGGCCCGCAGATGCTGAACCAAAACTTAACTGTAGAACAAAGCAAGATTGAATTCCTTAGACAGAGGAACAGCAACAATGAACCCGCTGAGATTAGAGAGGTCGTAGCATCGCGTGCATAGAACCTGGAGTTACTTTTCCTGTTACGTAAGGGACTTCCATGTATTCAACAACATTTCCTTCAGTGTGAACACCTTATATTTCTGCCTAACTCATGCAGAGAAATGTTATTATGTTCTTTTTCAGGATTTTCTCCTGCTAAATTTAACAAATGCTACATGGAAAAGGTACATTTTTATTCATTTAATGCATTGCCAAAGGAATGTAGGCTACACAATTTTTTATAAAATCAAAGGCTTTTATAGGCAAATGGTCATAATTAGAGACTATACTCGTAAGTGAAATAAATGAGATGTGCATGTGCAAGCAGCATATTGTATTACTAGTGTAAGAACCTGAAAGTGGGAATATAAATTAGGAGGTAGGAAAGGAAACTGCTCAAAACTAAAGAGCAACTGGGATGAGGGGAAGGAGCAAAGGAAGAAAGGGATTACTACATATGTATGTACGTATGTATATGTAGGAAGGCTAACGTGGTTGCACTATTGTCTCATGTTGCTTTATTGTGTCAGTTTTGTATGTCTTTATGCATTACCCTGAACATACACTTTGAAGTTATCAATATGTAATACAACAACCATTAATTCCCTATCACCTTATCTGTAATTCAGTTTTTGTATTGTTCTTGTGCTATTTTGTGTCTGTTTGCTGTTTTCATTCTTTTACTTTTAAAAGAAAAAAAAGAAGGGATGTCATAGTTAAATTGCTTTAAAAGCTTTGCTTGCTACACTTTTCCTTTAATAACTGAGTATAATTTGTTTTGTTTCGTCATTTGTTTTGCTATAGGATTATGTACCTCTCCTTCCCTCTTCTCTTTGACTGAAGATAAAAAATGCCCTTTTTTTAATGCAAAAGCAAGGAGAAATAATCCATTCAGCTCATAAATATTCCTCGTGTGGTCTATAAATTATTTTCAATGTATAAAGTGAAGTTAGATTTTAAAAATATTACTTTGAGTTGGTGTAATGATATTTTTATTATTAAATCAAAGTGAAGTAAATTAACTATTAATATCTTTTATTTTTCTACATAGCACTAGTACTATTTTCCGTTTAGGTTTGAATATTATTCATAATAAAGACTTTTACTTCTTTTATCATCTCACAAATTTATTTCGTAGTCAATTATCTTCTACTTTTTACTAAAGAAAAACAAAATCTTTTAAAGTATTGGAGTGCCACAGAGCATATGTGAGGATAAAATATCATATTCCTGTTTCTAAACGTCTTTACCCTTGAGGGTATACCCCAGCAGGGTAGAGACTGTGAGTCCTTGGCTATCCTTGAGAGTAGTACAAAAACATTAATCTTCACTACATGAAGAATTACTCATAATATTGTTCGGACTCCCTTCCTTCTCCAGCTTAGGTACCTTTCTTTATGGAGCGGTTATATTATTATTGGTGTTATTAATTTGATTGAACACTAAATATAAACATTTTGAAAATACTATTTGTTTCAGAATGCAACAACCCACCCCTACTGGCAGAGAACATACAGTTGTCCCAATTTACCGATGAAGTCCAAGTAACCCATCTAATTGATCGTTAAAATGCTTTGATATGGCACTGAGGCAGCCTGTGTTATTCATTACATTTCTCTGCAAGTGATTCAGAGTTCCAGATACGCCCTCACCTTTTCTCTGCGGCAGGAACACACTTCCTGGTGTAGTGCACTACCAGTGCCTGTCCTGTTCCTCTGGGCACTCTTGGCCTCGCCCTCGTGATCTCGAGCAGGGTCCTCAAACACTCTGGCCTCAGAGAGGTCTTGTGGGAGATAATTTTTCCTGGATAAGGGTGAGGGAGGGTGATTTCCAAGGGATGCACAACCTACATGCCTTCTGAGCATAGTTCCCAGGAGGGTTCAAGCTCCTATGAGAATCCCACGCTGTGGCGGAGCTTAGCGTAGTGCAGGGAACGGGATAAGCTCTAAACGCCGCATGAGAAGCTTGCTGGGTTGGCTGTGATTGCTTCTTGCCATCTGGCCTCTTTCTTAACAGACTGTGGGTAGCCTGCGTCTGGGGGAACCCTGATCTGGAAAGTCTCCCATACTCATTGATAACCAGGGACCCTTTGGTCCAGCCTGGGATCTTGCCTCAGATTTTATTAATTTAGCATATAATTGATACATAAGAGTATACAATTTATACATATTAATTGAGTGATGTGCAGTTTTGAAACATATATATATATGTATATATGTATGTGTATATATATATATATATATATATATATATATATATATATATATTGCACAGTGCTTAAATCAGGTTAAATGCATCCAATGCCCCAATCCTTTATCATCCCTATGTGATAAAACCCCAAATCACTTCCTCTACTATTTGAAATGTACAGCATTGCTACCTAGAGTCACCTTTCTGTACAATATCACACCAACGACTTACTACTCTCATCCCACTGTAGCTTAGCATCCACTGTTCAACTTTCCCCTGGCCCCCTGCCTGTATTCTCCCCAGGCTCTGTAAATAAGTTTTGCTCTCAACTTCCATGAAGTGCAGCTTTGTCCAGACCACATGAGTGAGATCGTGCGGTGCTTGTCTGTGCCTGGCTCCTTCCATTTACAAAATGGCCTCCAGTTCCATCTATGCTGCTGTGAACAACAGGATTTCACTCTTTTTGTGAATGAATAGCATTCCTCTGAATATATGTGCCGCATTTTATTTATACACTCATTAGTTTATGGACACTTGTGTTTCCATTTTGGGATTATTGTGGATAGTGCCACAATAAATATGGGAATGCAGTTGTATCTTTAATGTACTGATTTTAATTCTTTTCAATATAGACTGATTAGTGTGATTGCTGTGTCTTATGGCATCTCTGGCCTTTGAGGAACCTTCACACTGTTTCCCACAATGACTGTACTAACTTCCATTTCCACCAGCAGCATCACATCGCTTTTCTTCACATCCCTCCATACTGGTTATTTGTTATCTCTTTTGTAACAAGCATTCTAACAGGTGTGAGATGATGCTCTCTTGTGGTTTAAGCTTGCATTCCTGTGATGATGGGTGGTGCTAAGCATTTTGTCATAGATGTGTATGACTTTTTGTGAGAAATGTCTATTTAGGTCTGATCTGGCCTTTTGGTGGGCCGGAACCCTCATCCCCAGCTTCCAGCCTGGAGCCTCAAGCCTCTGTGGCCTGGCATGCACTTCACTTGGGTGCTCTTAGCAATTTGAGGGGCTCATTTCCCCTCCCGCTCCTAGGCAGTAGGTGTCCCACTCGGCGCTGCTGCTTGGGTTGATGTAAGGTTGATATAGGGAAAGCAAAACTGTCCTTCCTACCCTCTTTATTGCATTGTTTCTTCTTTCTCTCCTACACTCTCTTGCTGTCCTCCGTCCCCCGATTTTCTTAGCTCTTGTGAAGGTATTTTCGTGCACAGAAGCTGTCAGTTAGAAGTTTATATGAGCAAGGAGTGCTAGAAAGTCTATTCTACCATCTTGGTAATGATACAACTTTACTCATTTTTTGAGGATGCAGAGAGTAAAGGGAACACTTTTATTTTTATGAAAAAACTACTAAGAGTTCAAGATGAGCTCGAACATCTACAATACAGGTGTGCAAGTGGGAAGAGGGAGGTTTGATGTTTGGTCGGTGCTGTTATTAGGCAAAAAGATACAAACCATGGGGAGCGGGGATCAAGGATGCAAGGAGATATGAAAAGTCCAGAAAGCAGAGAGAGGCGCTTGCCCAGACTGTGAGACACTAGATTAACAAAAAGGGCAGGTAGTTTATAACTAGCTACTGAGGAACACCTGCTTCATGAGATGTAAGAAGAAAGTAGACTTTTACCGTGATGGCTTTGATTCAGTAAATCTGATGCTGGCTTCAGACTGCATTACATGGTGTGGTCACGTAAGCATAGAATTATAGTTCAAAGTCGCACTGAAAGGAATAGAAATGGTTCCTGAGGAAGAAAGCAGCTGTGGGCATTGTGAGAATAAATTCAGCTTTCTCATGGTGAACATATATTAGCCACTGCCATAAGGGAAGAGAAAATGAGAAAATGGACATTACATTCTGATCTATTAGAGCTGAGCACTGTGCCCTTATGTCTGTGAACAGAAGGTAGTTTGTATGAGACAGAACAGAAATAACCATGTCTTTTTGTTACTTCTCTTTTGGAATGAGAATATAAGAAGGTAACTTTCATATACGCTATTAAAGTATCTGTGGAATTGTAGTTTTATGGGGGAAAATAATCCCCAAACCCCAAGCAATGAAATTAGTGATGATGCTTTAAAATATAGAGCTCACACAAACTGGCTCTCATGTTTGAGTTTCTCTCTGTGTGAAAAGCTGTGTAACATTATTAAAATTTTATGAAAGGATGAAAGGACATTTAAAGAAGGAAAGGAAGGAAGGAAGGAAGGAAGAAAGGAAGGGAGGGAGGGAGGGAGGGAGGGAGGGAGGAAGGAAGGAAGGAAGGAAGGAAGGAAGGAAGGAAGGAAGGAAGGAAAGATCCTACATATTGACTTAGGCTTATTTCTCGACAGATCTTATATGAAGGAAAACAAAGCAAAAAAATAATAATCATATGTCAGCAAAGAGCTTACCAAAATAGCTACATATCTTTAAAAAATAGGTGAGAGAATGTTGGAAAAACTTGAATGTGCTGGAAACAGCAGGGCCCAGATGGTGTGCACAGTAGGGTATTAAAGAGAACCAGTTTGTGAACTTACCAGACTAAGCTGCTTCGGTCAGTAATAAATCATGGGCTTCAAGGTAGGAGGGCCTGGTTGTTTATTTCATGGAGAAATAAAAATCATACCACCTACCCAAGTTGAATGACAAATGGCCAGGAACTTACTCAGGAAACTACACATGCAATGAAAAATATTTTTAGCAAGCATATGGAAAACAAACAATATAAACCACTAAGTGGAAACATTTAAAAAATTGTACAAGTTTTACCTTTTGTTTTTGCCACAATGAAATAAATGTGTATTATTTAAAAGTGCACATTCAGTAGGATTTATAGCCTGTACGGTTGTAGAAAAACAACAGGGTTGAGACAAGGACTTCCACTGACTGAACTGAGAGACTTTCATTCAACATATTTTCATGTGCATCTTAGAATGTAATTGAACACTAGCGTCAACAAATCGGTCTAGTACCTGAAAAATAGGTAAAGAATTTTGACTAATCTTAAAATTAATCTCAATATATTTAGTGAAGCTTAACTTTGTGTAAAATTTAAGTATTTGGTCAACAAAGTTTAGATACACACATATAATTGGAGAAATGATATAGTTGGGTCTTCCAGACAACGGAGTGTAGTAGATGTAGTTCTAGCTTTCCTCTTCCTCTTCCTCTTCCTCTTCCTCTTCCTTTCTCTTTCTCTTTTTTCTCTCTCTTCTCTTTCTGCTTTTTTCTCTCCCTTTTTTCTTCCTTCCTTCTCTCCCTCCCTCCCTTCTTTCTTTTAAGGTTTTACTGCACATGGTCAAGAGATTTCCTGCCCCTTCTCTTTCTCTCTCCAGGAAAGGGAGCTTATCAAAACAGTCAGCTCTTTAGTCCTCTCTTTGTACTGGAGTCTGCACTGCTCGTCTTGATAGATGAGTCTGTCTACATGGCTCTGAATACTAATTTTTAAAGACGGACATACACAGGGATGCATGTGGGTAGATGGACCTGTTGCTTACAAAACTTACACAAAATCATCGAGCAGAAGAAACACAGAGGCACTATTTGGAAGAGTCATCTTCTTTCATTTTCCTAATAAAATTGTAATTTTAAAACAAAATAAAGGAGTGGCAACCACAGTCATCTATGAGGTGTTCACCATCTTACATTGTCCTTGGTCCTTCAGACACATTAAGTGTGATGAACCCTGCAGCTTATCCCCATTTGATGTACGAGGACCCTGAGTCCAGAGAAACTTCAGGGCTTTGGGGTTGGCTAATTGCAATCCTAAAGAGCTT
Source organism: Dinomys branickii (assembly GCA_004027595.1). NCBI lineage: Eukaryota > Metazoa > Chordata > Mammalia > Rodentia > Dinomyidae > Dinomys > Dinomys branickii. Next base: position 143,657 of record PVLD010001756.1, on the reverse strand, counting down.
CCATGGAAGCTGTTACTGAGCTGTCTTTCTCTTAAAATATAGAAAACCGCTGCCAGCAAACGCCATTGTACTCTATTGATCAAAAAATGTTCTGCCTCCCCCCTAGCGTGGGAAAAGGAATATCCCTTGTCTTCGAATTTCAAGGGCTTTGGAAAGATAAATTACATGCTACTAGGGATTTTTTTTTTTATCAGAAATGATGCTGCATATATTTGGTGAAGGCACTGATTTATATTGTCATAATATCAGGGAGCATCAGAACTGTTCTCTATAAAAAGAAACTAGGGGACATGGTTGGATGATGATGACGAGAAGAGACAGAAGGTTATCAGTTTTCACTTGGAACCTGACAAATGAAAACAACCCCCTTTGGACTGTGCACTGCTCATCGCTTAGGCACACTGCAGGTCCTCGGCCCACAGGGCTGTGCGGGCCCCTTAGGCAATGTGAGGAACAAGGGAGGAAACTCACGTCCTACACGTGAGGCAAAACCGCAGGAAGTAAAAATGGAAACGGTTGCCTTTGTTGTTACTATTTTTTTCATGACGGAGGGTTTTGATTCAAAGTGACTGCTCCTCCCTCACGCCAGGTGACTTTGTCCTCCTGTCTGACTTTCGTTACACCATAAAAGCCTGGCTGTTTTACTGTGCATGTGTGTGTGTGTGTTGCGTATGTGCGCGCATGCATGTGTGTGTGCGTGTGTGTGTGTACTCTTTCACGAGCATGCTTACCATTTTTCAGGATGAGATTTCTCTTTTGCGATTTCCTGGGTGCAGACCTCACTCTTCCCTTTCCAAGTCGTCTGAGTTTCAAATAGATCAGCCTCCCCTTGGTGGTAAATGGGCTACAGAAAAATTTGACAAGGTCTAGGCAGCCAGGAGTTACTTCATAGTCTGTGTGATGTAGAAGGCAAAAAGGACCTAGGACCCCTGTGGAGATGGCTACTGCCTTCCACACCTTCTGACTGCAAACTCAGTGTGGTCGAGGTTAAAGGCCCTGTTTGGCCTAGGACACATTAAGCTGCTAAAGCACTGTGTCTGTATTCATAATTGCAAAGATATTGTCATTAATGATCCCGCTTCAAGACTGGGGGCTAAGCCTCTACTCTCAATTGAGTCGTTCCTTTATGTTTTAATCATGATTCTGGCCATTTTAGTCTTAGCAAGACCATGGCAGTGATAGCTATGCCCCATGGTTTATCTCTGGAGAAAGTTGAGCTGGGGTCTATAGGTTTGTCCTGGAAGAGAATTTCCTTTGTGATTTGTCTACCAATTTGAATGTTGGATCTTCAAAAAGAGGGTCATGTACATGAGTAGAAGCTTGTTTTGGCCAAGGGCTATTAGTAAGAAACAATAGTAAGCAGAATATAGTTAGCCAGAAATACTCTTTCCTTACTTATGGAGGATTCCAGGATCTTATTTGAGTGTTTCTCACTGTGGAGTTTGTATGAATGTTTCACTTTCCCACAGCCTCCAGGAAGGAAGCAATAAAAGCATTCTCAAATTTGCCTTCTCAGAGTTGGCCCCTAAAGCATCCTGAACAACCCTATTCTTAGCCTTAGAATGGTTCATTGGATACTCTAAGAACAGAACTGGTATTAGTCACTATCTTTGCTAAATAGCTTAAATTCTCTGTGCTTTCCTTTCAGAAATCGAAAGGTCATACTTATCAGAAAGTATTAGCTAGGCAATATGATTTCTCTCAGTATTAAAAATGCCACTTTGTGACATTATTAATATCACCAGGCAGATTGAGGCTAAGAATTATGCTGTCTGACAGTCAATGGTAGAGAGCTTGCCTGGTGTGTTTGAGGCCCTGGGTTTAACCCCTAGTACTTGGAAATTCCCATAAAAATGTTATCATCCTTTGAAGTGAACTGGAAGATGCTTTACTATTAATGAATGCAATAGAATTCCAATTGGTCTACAATTATATGAGTATATTACAGAGTAAATTTTTTAGGGTTCCTCAGATAAGCCAGAATGGTCAAGCCAACAAAATAGTGAGCAAATCTTAAATTTTGCCAAAAATTACATGCATTATTTTAAGTATCTAAAGTATAAGCACTATAGAGCATATTTTATAGTGTTTTCTATTACCCCACCTTTGTTTACATTATTATGCTTACCCACAATTATACTGAAAATCTTTTCAAAAGCTTACTAGAGACATACCTTAGATTGCCATTTAATTCCAGAACACTACAATAAAGTGAATTGCATGAATTTCTTGGTTTCCTGGTGCATCTAAAAATTATGTTTATGCTACAGAGTACTGTAGTCTATTAGGTGAGCAATAGCAGTATATCTTAGCAAACAATGTAAGTACCTTAGTGAAAAAACATTTTATTGCTAAAAATTCCACCGAGGCTCAGAGAGTCACAGTCTTGCTAGCAGAAGGGCTTGCCTTTTTGTGATCAGGGTGGTGGCTATGGTAATGATTCAAATAAGATGAGAAATTGAGCAGCATGAATTGACTCTTCTTTCCACAAAAGATTTCCCCGGAATGTGTCTGGTGGCATTTTACCCACAGCAGAAATGCTTTGAAAATCAGAGCCAGCCCTTTCAAACTCAGCCCCTGCTTTATGCACGGTGTATGCGCTACTCTAAATCCTTCATGGTCGTGTCAACAATCACACAACAGCTCCACCAGGTACAGATTCCATCCCACAAAACCACTTTCTTTGCTCATACATAAGAAGGAGCTTCTCAGGTGTCAAAATTTTACTGTGACTCTGCAACAAGTCAGCCATGGCTCTGGGCTCCACTTTTACAGTGAAACACTGCTGTGTAGTCGGCCACCTCCACCCACGATCTTACTCCCCCTAGACTCCTGCTGCAGCCTCTACCTCAGCCCTGGCAGCTTCACCTTGTACTTTCATATTATAGAGATGGCTTTTTCCCCTAGACCTTAGAGGCTGAGCCAGCTGGAGCTATTCAAACTCTTCTTCGGCAGCTTCCTCGTCTCCCTCAGCCTTCAGAGAACTGAAGAGCACAAGGACCTTGTTCCAGATTAGTGCAACAGTAAGACTGCTGACAGCATTCATTCACTGATGAAATTTGCTGTGTTATATGGGACAGTTTGTGGCCCCTCAAAACAATCACAACAGTAACATCAAAAATCACTCCCCAGCTGATTGTGGTGGTGCATGCCTGCATGCCCAGCACATTCGGAGGCTGAGACAGGAAGATGGCCAGCTCAAGCCCAGCCTAGGCAACTTGGTAAGACCTTGTCTCAACAAAATAAAAAAGGGCTTATGCTCTACCTCAGTGGTAAGGGCATGAGTTCAGTCCATAGGAACACACACACACACATGATTATAATTAACAGATATAATAAGGTTGAAATATTGTGAGAATTATCACAATGTAATACAGAAATACAAGAGAGCACATGCTATTGGAAAAACAGCACCAATAGATTGCTTGATGCATGTTGGCTATACATCTTCAATTCACAAAAACTGCAATATCCACAGCAAGCAGTCAAAGCAATTATGGTGGATTACCTGATGGCCAGTTTAAGTAGGAATACCTAGCTGAACTGAGTCAGCATGGTTCTGGGCACTGAAGGCCCACTTGAAGGTTGTTGCCAATGGCATAACAGTTCTAGGAGAACTGAAGGGGAAGACTGTGTGCTGTTGGTTTTTCTGGAGAAGCTTACCACAGCTGGCTTTTCCTGATATGAACTTGGCTGGATCCTCACTCACTGTTGCCTAGGATGGCTGCTGTCTCTTCGGGGAAGCTCTGGTCTTTACCCTGAGCTTTGCCTCCTGGCCCCAGTGCAGAGCCCGCAGCCTGCTGGCACAGACCCTTCCTTCATCCCGCTGGTGCAGACTTTCTAGCTTCCACCACTGGCCTTTAGGCCCTTCTGCTGTAGGTCCTTGACATGGAATCGCATGGGACATGACCGTGGACTCCAGGCCCTTGGCTGTGCTCTTTGGGTCTCTAGTGTGTGGACAGATCTCTTGCACTCTTCTGCATTTGACTTTTTGAGTGGATATTATAAGATAATCCTATAAATGTATACCCTGTATTAAATCTATTTCCTTGTAAACCCTGAGTACAACACCAATTCTGCCTGTATCTCTGAGGAAGTCACAGTGCGGGAGGCTTACTGGATACTGGTTGCCAAGTTATCAGAGTGCAGCAATATCTATGACACAAAGGCAGCGATGAACATCCGGAGCCAAGGAGTCATTGCCAGCCAGATCCCCAAAGCCCAGTAAAGACATCCAAGATGGAAGGAGTCTCTTCTGCACGTGCCCCAGCTGCCCTGGGGATGAGGGGTCCTGAAAAGTGGTTTGCCCTGGATTTTATTGCCTGGAGCCGTGGGACAGTCTGGGCTGAAATACTGATGGAAATCCTATTTTGATGAGGAGCAAGTACAGAGCCTGGGCCATTCCGTTCAATCCTTCCTTAGCTGAGGATGTTCCTTCTCACAGTGTTTTACAGTTATTCCAAAAAGTGAGAGAGAGAAACAGAAGAGAACTGGGCCAGTCCAAGGCTACTGAAGAACTGGCCTACCATTACCACCAGGCTTGTTATTCAACCAATCAATAATGAAGAGCTAGAAGACAATCTTTTCTTCTGCATCACAAGCAATATGTACTCAACTGGAATTTGAGTCACAGGAACATTAGCATTAAATCTAACTTAGTTAGGCTCAGCATCATGATTTTTTTTAGAAAATTCAAATAGGAGATCAGACTATGTATTTATGATGGAATTGTTGACATGGTGATACTGGTTATAAACACGCATTTGTAACTCAGTGAACTCATATATTTAGTTAGTAAGTTTCTCACTCCAACAAGAATAAATAACTGGAACATTTGCCAGCTTTTTGGGGTTTGTTTTACATATCTCTGATGTTCCCTTTCAGCATATTCTTATGGCCTTTATGATCTATGCCACTTTTTTATTATGTATTCCAAATGCACATGTAATTTTATATTTTCTTTGTGTAAATTTATATATATATATATATACATATATATATATGATTACCTATATACACATGGGCAACTATAAGTGTTCACATACAGACATATCTTTTCTAACTCTGATAACAACATAAGGCATGTAAGTGTGGTTCAGGTTCAAATGAAGCTTCAATAAATGCATAAGTTGCTTTGTTCTTTCTAGGAGTTTGGTCTCAACTCATTCCTGTTTTCTGCAATATACTGTCACCTCTACATTACATGGTATTTTCAAAAAACACGTATGAATAGGTCATCAGGTTGTCTTAAAGCCCGTGAGACTCCTGACATGGTTCTGGATGGCAATTTTCCAACATCATACATGCCTGGCACGGTGTGATGCCTGCTTCCACCTTCAGCCTCATCAAGGACCAATCTGTGTCCAAATCTGGTCAAGTGGTCTGTGTCGGCCCCACATCGTGGCTATGCCCTCCCCACACCAGGATCTCTGTGTGTGATGATGTGCCTTCTCTGCACCTGAAACACACTTTCCTATCTTCACTTGCCCTGTACCGGCTCAGCCCCCATGCAGACTGTGATTCCTCTATTGGGAAAGAATCTTTCCTTCTGGGTCCTAACAATGATTTTTAGCTACAGATCTCACAAACCATTGCTGATCTTAAATTTGTCTGCAAGTAGATAAGGGTGGTAACAAAGCTACAGTGGAAACTGCCGTTGGAACAGAGGGTCTGCAAGGAGAAGAGGCCCTTCGTTAGGAGTGTGATCTATAAGAGGACATTTTAAAGCCAAGAATATGATCAATTATAGCTTTTGCAAGAATGAGCTCAGTTGGAAAAATTTGAGAGTTTTCTTGTCACACAGTAGTCTCTGAGCTATCATTAAAATAAATCATGGGTTTAGTCCATTTCACCATTAAATTTGAGCGCTTGATCGCAGGATTTGTGCCTGGCCAGCCTTTGGACTGACTGCCATCTCAGTGATCTTAGCTCTTGGCCATATACACGGACACTTGGTAAGTGAAGGACTCCCCCTTATCCAGTTTCACTCACCATGGTCTCAGCTACCTGTGGTCAGCCATGGCCTGATTATATTAATACCACCAGCCCTCTATATCCCTGGGTTAGGTATCTGCAGAGCCCACCAACAATGGGTCATTCAGGAGAAATTCAAGAAAATTAACTGCATCTGTACTAAATACATAGAACTTGTCCTTGTCGTTATTCCCTGAGTAATATAGTACAAGTACACACACAGCATTTACATAGTATTAGGTATTACAAGTAAACTAGACATGATTTAAAGTATATGGGCAGATGTGTAGGTTATATTTTAAGTAAGAGACGTGAGCACTTATGTATTTGGTATCCACAAGTGGTCCTGGAATCAAATCAATCCCCTGAAGTCACTGGGGATTTGTCTGGACTGGGTTAAGAAAGGCAAGGAGGGTGGAGGGACAGGGATATGGAGAGAGGGGAGAGGGGGAGGACAGGAAGAGAGAGAGACCAGAGTGTCTTAATTTTGTTACAACACATTGTTATAATTGTGCTATTCTATTACTATTTATTGTTATTTATTCTTATTAATCACTTACTGTACCTAATTAATAAATTAAACTTAATCATAGGGATGTGTATATAGGAAATACATAGCAGTTATGTGCTGGTATTATCTGTAGTTTTGGGCACAGATAAGGAAGAATTTCTACCTCTAATAATTAACGTTTTCATTGTCTCCTATACACAACAGTCATACTTATGCATTTGTTCTGAATTACACAGTCAGCCACCTTTACTCAGAATGAGCTGTTTCAGACCCTTTCCAAGAGGTCGCCCCAATTATTTGTTACTATAATCTTAATTCCTTACATGACCTTAACTTTTTCCTCTTTTTTTTCTTGTAATTATTCTTCCTTTGGTTCTTAAGAATCATATTTACTTAACATAAGTGAACCTTTCCACCTCTCCTTGTCAGTTTGGCTTCTTGTTTGTGCACTCCCAGGTCTAGTTATGCTCCTATACTTTGGCTTCGACCAGTTAACACTAACATTATTCCTACCTCTCTTACCATGCAAGATAGGGTGGGACCAGCCCTTTGTGAGACTTCACTTTCATCAAGTACTTGACTTATCTTTTGATGCTGGAACTGTTATGACTCATTTTCAGTGATATAATGAATTATTTCACTTTGCTTTATATTGAGTACTACTCATAGTACTCCAGATAGGGTACTTAATGTTTGGTGTACAACTTTACCACATATAGCCCTCCTCAAATCAACCTTCATACATACTGGCAAAATTTGAGAACTTGTTTGTAGCTGAAACAAGTTGTAATCACTCACTCATGGTGAGTCCAACAGGGAAAAACAAAGCAAAACAAAATAAAACAAAAAGCAACCAGGCAAAGTTGGAGAAATAATGCCCCAGAGAATTCATTACTGAAGGTTACATTTTTAGCGTTTTGTATTCCAGGGATTTAGTTATTTCATGATATTTCAGTGTGGTCAAAAGGTCAAGGAATTTGCACATACCAGAGCCTTATTCTGTTTGGAGATGGAACTCCTTTTGTGGTCTACATTTTGTGGTCTGCTTGTTAACTATGGGTACCTCCTAGCAAGGTTAATACCACTTCAGTCCCCAGAAGCATCAATTAAAAAGAATTCCTGTGGCCTGTGTCCAAAATCAAGAAACATTCCTGTCTTCTTTTCTTACACCACTGTGACCTCTGTGAGCACTCAGAGTTCAGTTGCTATGTCTATGCTGGGTGAAATATGATCATTACCAGACACAAAGGAAAGAAATAGAGACCAATTTCCCAAATAAAAATATAAATATAAACAAAGCCCTACAGTAGATTGGCCTTTTAGTCTATAGTTCTCATCTGATTTCAGTCCTCTGTGGCTACATGTAGGCAGAATTCTTATGAAGTTGCAAAAGACGTGTATTTTCCCTCTGGTAAACATTCTAACAGCCTTTTGTATTTCCTGTTGAGATCTACTTTGCTCTCAAGAAAAGCACCTTGGTAACAAGCTTCCTAGGGAGGAGGAGGGCAGCGTGGAAAATTTGGCCATTCTCAAAAGCATGTGCTATAAATCTCCATTTAAGTGATAATAAGTACCTGTAGTTTTGCATTTTACAGGGTATAAAGATGAAGAGCAATAATTCTGGTCATAAAATGGCCCCCTGAAAATTAAATGGATACTTACAAAATTTTTTAAGGAGCAAACTGAAACATGAAAGTAAAAGCGTTATCTTAAAATCTTGCAACAGACTTTATCATGATAAAGGACACAATAAACATAGTTGGAGATTTAAACACATTTCTTTCAGAAACTGACCAAACAAGATGGCAAAAATAAGAAAAATATTTGAAGAGCTGGCTAACAAAATAGTCTTAATTGGTGTCTATAGAACAGAATATTGCATTTAACAACTGCAGAATACATAGCGTTCTCAAATGCATATAGATCATTTTCCCAAATTGACCACAAAATTGAGCCAATTTTCAACAAACATTAAAAGAGTAAAGTTACACAGGATTCATTCTCTGACCTCAGTGGAGTTAGAAGTTAGAAATGAATACCAGAAAATTAGCTAAAATAACCTAAATATTTGAAAATAAATAATATCTAAATAATTAGACTCAAAAAATCAAAAGATAAACTAGATCAAGCTTGACTAAAAACCAAAAACACAATAAATCAAATATTGTATAATGCATATAGTTGTGCTCAAAAGGAAATTTATAAACTTTAAAAGATAAAAGAAGGTGAAGATCAATCATCTAAGCATTTATCTTAGGATGTTAATAAAAGAATAGCATAATTAAAACAAAAGAAGAAGTAACAAAAAATAGAAACTGGACACTGTGGCTCACATGGGTGAGGATGGAGGACTGCAAATTCTAGCCCAGGCTGGGCAACTTAGTGATTTATTGGGGGGTCCATCTTAAAATTTAAAAATAACAAAAGGGCTGGTATTCAGCTCAATGAGAAGGCCCTGAGTTAAAATCCCTGTACAGTAAAAAAGAAAGTAGACATGAACATGCAAAAAAAAAAAAAAAAAAGAAAGAAAGAAAAAAAATACAACACAGAAGAATATTATTTTCTTGGAAAAAGTTAACAAAATTCAAGAGTCACTACAATACTTCATACAGAAAAAGAGAAAAATTACAAGGAACCAGTTTCAGGATTGAAAAGAGTTACATAAATGGAGATCTTACAGATGTGAAAGTGGCACAACATTTTTAAGGTATCAGTATATTAATCATGTTTGATAAAAATGCATAAATTTTGAGGAAAAAAACACAACTTACCACAGCTATTACCTTAAGAAACAGAAATGTTCCTTTATCTATTAAGGTAATTTGGATTTGGGATGAAAACTATTCCCAGAAAAGCATAGGGGCTTTATTTGTGAAGTGTTTTTTGTTTTTGTTTTTTGTTTTCACTGTGCTGGGAATCAAACCCAGGGCCCTATGAACACCAGGCAAATGCTTTACCCCTGCGTTATACTCCAGCCTTCATTAGAGAGTCTTTACAAAAGAAAGTAACAGTGCCAATCACATACAAACACAGAGACTAGGAAAAGAACGAACACTTTGGGCTTGATACAGTCATTATAATTCAGTGTAAATCAAGGAAGTTCAGTTCACTAACTGTTAAAGGAAATCATTTGACCATATCAACTACTATAGAGGAAAACTTACTAAAGTTTGAGTCCTTCCATTAATTCATAGTTACCAGGAATAAAGGAGAAGTATTTCTTTAATTTAGTAAAAGGTAACAGACAGAAACTAGCCAATATTATATCTTGTGAAGATATGTTGACAGCTTTGTATCTTCTTTGAATCTGAATTTGAATGTGGCAAATCCAGAGAATTTACAAACTGAACCTAGCAAAATCTCTATGTATATCAATATACACAAATTGACTGTATTCCTGGGCAAAGGCATAAATAAGAAGAAACTGCAACTTACAAATGACATTTTTCACAATAGTATAAAACAATATCTTAACATGTACTGAACACTTAGAACCTGCAAAATGTTCTATTTGACTTATAGTTTAAAGAGAACCATAATTAAAATTGTGGCAGGATAGCTGGGTACAAAATGTCAAGTTAGTTGTAAAATGTATATGGAAAATCCAAAGAAAGAAGTGTGAATCACTTTAAAGAACAACAAAACTAGACTTGCACTGCCAAGCATCTAAATGTAATAAAACCTCATGTACAAGGCAGTATGGTATTGATCAAAGAAGAGAAGACCAATGAAACAAAATATCAGGCATCCACTAGACTCAAACATATATAAGTACTTGATTTATTAAAAATATCTCTACATAGTGGTGCAGCAGGGGGAAAATTAGATACTATAAAAATGTTGACCACTTTATACCAGATACCACAGTAGGGGATCAAAATAGATTATAGAACCAAATCTGTAAGGTAAAATAATTATAGAGGATGGTCCAAAGGTAAATGTCTTCATAGTTTTCTGGAAGGTATAGATTTGCTAAGTAGGCTATGATTACAAAAGAAGGAGAATTAGTCATAAAGGAAAATACTGATAAACTGGAATATATTAAAATTAGGAACTTCCTTTCATTAAATTTAAGACAATAAAAAGGCAACTGCAAGGGAAGTTATAGTCAGTACATCACTCAGTAAATTTATAAAAATATCAAATGAAATTACTCAGATAAGAAAAAGGCAGAATAAGGTACCAATATGTAATACAACAACCATTGTTAATTCCCTGTCACATTGTCTGTAATTCAGTATTGCTTGTACTATTCTTGTGCTACTTTGTAAATGGCTGTTTGTTAATATGTTTTCATTTTCTTACTTTTAAAAATAAAGACTTAAACAGGCATTTTACAAGAAAGGAAGCTTTCCATTCAGCCAATAATTCTATGACCATGTGCTCAAATTCAATTTAAAAAGTTAAAACCCAGTCAGATAATTTAGTTAATTACAAATTAAGAGGTCAGTTTCATTGCTGACAAAAATGTAGCACAAGTGCAATTCTCAACACTTGGTGAGAATCAAAATTGGTACAATGACTTTGGGAAGCTTTTGACAGTCATTGTTACAGTTGAAATTCTAGCAATTAGACTCCTAGGTATATGTTTGCTCTTCCTTCAAAGAAGTATATGAACTACTTAAAGAATTCACATGTGGTTATAACCGTTCATTGTAGCATTCTTTGTGATACCCAAAGCTGAAACCAAACCACCAACAGGAAATGAAAACGTGAGCAAGGCAAGCAATGAGATATTCCAGGACAAGGAAATGAGCCTAGTGCTATTACATGATAGATGTGACGTGAGAATACTAACAGAATTTTGAGTGAAAAGAATGGCTAGAGACAAATATTTGAGGTAGCTGCTACTTTTGAGAAGTAACTGTGCATTTGGGCCAGGGAGACAGGGCTCTATTCCATCATCTGATTTGGGAGATACTAGATTGTGTTCACTTTGTGAAAATTCACTGACTTGTATGCTTTCAGTCTGCACTTTTGTGTCTTCCTTATTTAAGACAGATTTCTAGGAGGATACTACAAGAAGGAGATGCTCTGCCCATTTGAATATCCATGGTCTTCCCTTTAATCTCCCAGAATTCTTAGGTGCAAATTTCCCATTCCTAAATTTATATATGAGGACACTATGCATTGGATTTTTCATGAGTTCTTAAAATTTCCTCCACCTAAAAATTATAAAAGTCTATTTAACATTAGGTATAATTAGGATTATTAAAAATAATAGCTTGAAAACACATGTTAGGAATGTATAGGAATGCTAAGGAATGGATAGCGTGAGCAACAATTTGTTAGGTATTACCTAAATACTTTGTGATCTAGCATATTATTAATTTTAATGACCATTATGGGACATTTAAGAATAATCTATTCAAAATTCAACATTATCCTACCAATTCTGCATCATTCACTTATATTTTGAAAATTTTATATTTCCACTGACCATATAGCAATTTTTGTTCTACCAATATTTTTTGCTTAACATCTATGCTAAATAAATATTCTTCTACAAAATATGTTGAATCAATATGACCAACTACAAAAAAGAAAATTTCTGTGCTCTGGTTATAATGTTGCCAATACAGTTTTATAAAATTAAAAATAATTTTATTTTGTTCTCTTTGTTATACTGATGGAAGTGTTATTCTGAATTAAAGTGAAAAGTCTAAATTTAAAAAATTGCCAATTACGTTTCAGAGCATTATACTAATTATCATTTATGAAAATGTAGTGTAGTTTTTTCTTGCTTCCTTCTGTACTTATTTTGATTGTTTTTCTATTTTTCTTTTGTTGTATAGATTATCTTTTGCATATTTTTATCTTCTGAATGATTTTTAAGATTATACAGATTGTTGTCCTTTTCATTTTACCACTAAATATTATAAACTTTTCTATCATGAAACCTCAAAAACTGAACCAAAGTAAACCTTTTCTCTCCATAGATTTATTATCTCAGGTACATCATTATACTGGCTTAAACCCAAATAACACATAGAGACATTAGCTAATGATTGTGAGGAGGTAAACAACTCTTCAGAGTGAGGTGGCTTGGGAGCAATCATTTTCTAATCTAGTACTAATCTGTCATATGTAGATATAGCTTATGTAATAATTTATATCAGTTGTATTTACTTAATGTGATGGGGGAGTAATTTAAACATTCCTAGGCATATTAGCTCAGAAGCTTTTACTTTCCTGCCAAAATACTACTCTGAAATTATTCTGTGTGAGTAATTCACAAAAAATTACTCTTAGAAAACTGTTGTTAGTCAAAAGATTATTAGACATACACTCATCTCTTCCATTGCTTATTGCGTGTATGGCAGGGAAAGTAAAACAGGCCTTAGAATTGAAATAAATGAATTCTATCTACACCACTAATTATCTTTTGACACTGAGTTACTTCTTCATCACCATTTCACTAATTGCAAACTGTGGGGCCACCGTCTCTTATCTAGATGTTTTGATGACTAAGCCAGAACCGTATCTGAGATATTATAGTCAATTTCTGTCATCAGTTCACAGATTTAGCAAATTGCATCATGTATGTATTGGGATTGATCCAGTATCACTCATTTGGATGGAATCCAGTCAGTTCTTACAATATTAATTTGCAGTATCCATCTCCTCTGCTCAGTTTCTTAAACTGTAGTTAGGGTTTTGCTTTCCCCTTACAATTCTCCAACACTGGGTTTGATGAAACTGCCATTACACCAACTTAGTCCTCTGCATGTGGTTTTCATTCTCCCCATAAATGAACTCTTGTCAAGTTTCTAGTCTTCCCTTATTGGAATGGATAAGATGGTGCTTATTCAACATCAGGGCTCTCTTTGAAAATTATTTTCTTTCCCATTTCAACCTCCCTCTCTCCCCAAAGATGGAGATGCTATGCAAAGAGCATAAATGAAATAATTTATTGTAGCAAAGATCTATTCACACAGTTCCTAAGGAAAGATGAAATTCCTCCATAGGTTAAGATTCTCAGAAATATTCTTTTCTTCAAATATGTCTTAGTAAATTAAAAAACAAACTATTTTATGTTATGGGAAGTAGTTTATTGCTAATCAGACTTTTCCCAAACACATAGCTTATAAGAAGAACCTGTTAATTTATGTTTCACCACCACAAATTTCATCTCTTCCATGTTTAGGAGGAGAGCTATCAAGTGCTTGCTTGGGTCTTGTCACTGTACTTATTACCATATCCTCTTATTACAGCAAGTAAAGTACAAGATTTCCCAGTGTCCTTAGACCAGAAGGGTGAATTCAGTTTTTTGACCCCACTAATATGAGTCCAAAAATTTTCTGGTTTAGTCATATTTATACTTTAAATCTCTCCTCTGTGGAATTTCATGGGAAATCTAAAAAATATTGCCATATTTTCCCAGAATGAACAAAAGTGAATAATTCAATAAAGAAATTTATCTTCAGCAAGATTGACCTGGCTGACTCTTAGTCATATTTTCTTATCTCAACTTAGACACTCTCATTTCTAAATCTTTTTGTATTTCCTAAGGCTAATTTTGGTGCTCTTCCTATGTGCTCTTGAGAACCCTAGATTTCTCTTACCATTATGCTTTTCCATAGTACTGCAGCTACTTAGTGATTTCTTCATCACTACAGGGTGAATTACAAGAACAGTAACAGTATCTGTCTTCTTTGCTGTGCTATTTATAACATTAAGCACAGTACCAGACATTAAAAGACATTAAATTTCAATAAATTTTGTTTGATAAGCAAATAAAGCCACCGTGTAAAATGCCACAGATTATTTTGCTAAGATGCATTGGTAGGCATGAGACAAATAGAGGTCAGAAATGGACCAACAAAGTTCCAGAAACATTGGCCCTTAGTTTATGATTTTCTTGCATTGTTTTTCTTAGAATTAAAGAATTTCTTTTTTAGAATTAAAGTTTATCCATTCCCCCCATCACTGTGGGAAGGTTGCTTGGACCTGGGAGGCTGTAGTGAGCTGACTGGGACTCTGGGACCTCTGGCTCTGACTTTGCAGCCATCACAGGAAGGTCACTCTGACTGGGAAGCCTCAGGAACAACCCTGAATCCTGGGAAACATAGGAATATTTGAAACTGATGAAAAGAAGGACCAAAATGCAATCTCAACTCTCCACCCCACCTAGAACCAGTCCAGGAAACATCAACACAGAAGAACATGGAAGTCCCACACCTGAAATTATAGCAACTGAAGTAAAGAAACAACTACATCAGGCTATAGAGGAAATCAGATCAGAAATAATCACTCAGGTAAAAAAGAAATGATAACCACAATGAAAGAGTTGTTCAGCCTATCAAAGGAAGACATAGATTAAAAAATAGAAAAATACAGAAATGATGGAAACATTGAATGAATAGTAAAGAATTAGAATGCATGAAACAGACTCAGAGATATCCTGAAAATTAAAAATTCCACTGAAAACTGGCAAAACTCTTTAGCAAAACAGAATATAGACCTTCAGACCTTGAAGATCCAATGCAGCCAGTGATCATGAAAGGAAAGATCTCATAAAAATAACAAGGAACCAGCAAATAAAAAGTCAACAGCTGCAAGATGATGCAAAGCAGGACAATATAAGACCGACAGGTGTAAATGAAAAAGCAGGGGGCAATATGAGTGACATAAAGACTATTTTCTGCAGAAGTAACAGCAGAAAATTTCCCAAACATGGGAGAAGAACATGACATACACATAAGTGAGGCATATGGAACTCCAGTTAACCATAACCAAAATTAATCTACATGCAGACACATAATAATCAAGATCCCAGAAATCCAGCAAAACAATAGAATATTAAAAGTTGTTAGGGAAAAGAAACAGATCACTTTTGAAGGAAAGTCCATCAGAATCACAGCAGACTTCTCAACACAAACCATCAAGTCAGGAAAAGCTTGGAGTGAAGTATTTTAGATCCTGAAAGAAAAAAATTTCCAACCCAGATTTCTGTAACCTGCAAAGCTATCTTTAAAAATTGGAGAAATAAGCTACTTCTATGACAAACATCAACTGAAGAAATTCATGGTCGCCAAATAAACGCTACAAAAATTATTGAAAGATATTCTACAAAGAGGTAAAAATGACCACAATTAGAAGACCAATAATAGAAAATAAGCACCAAAAAAGATAAGCAAGTAAATACAGGGATAAAGTACAGAACTAACAGTGGGAAAATAACATGACAAAGGTAAGTCAACACATATCAGTAATAACCATTAATGAAAATGGCCTCAATTCACCAATCAAAAGAAACAGACTGACAGAGTGGATCAAGAAACAAAATCCAACTATATGCTGTATACAAGAAATGTATTTAACTCAAAAGGAAATTCAAAGGCTGGAAGTCAAAGGATGGAAAACTATACTCCATGCAACAGAAACCCAGAAAAAAACAGGAGTAGCTATTCTGCATGCAGACAATGTAAACTTAAAAACAATAATAACCAAAAGAGATAAAGAAGGTCACTACATTCTTGTTAGGGGAAAACTGCAAGAGTAAGAGATAACAATCATAAATATATATGCACCAAATGTAGGAACATGCAACTATATAAGGCAAATTTTAACAGACATGAAAAATTAGGTAAGTAATAACACAATTGTAATAAGTGACTTTAACACCCCATTGTAACAAAGAGATAGATCAACTAGACAAAAACTCAGCAAAGAAATAACAGAACTAAACCAAATGTGTGAAGAAATGGACTTAGTAGACCTTTACAGAGTATTCCACCCACCAACATTAGAATACACATTCTTCTCAGCTCAATCTCTAAAATAGCACATAGAACATACTTAAGTAAATTCAAAAGAGTTGAAATGATCCCATGCATATTATTGAACCCTAGTGCAATGAAATTAGAAATGAATGAAAAAAGAAATTGCAAAAACTCCATGAACACATGGAAACTAAATAACATCCTCCCGAACAACCAATGGGCCACAGAAGAAATTAAACAGTATTTATAATCAAATGAAAATGCAAATACAAACTATCGCAACCTGTGGAACGCAGTGAAAGCAGTCCTCAGAGGGAAATTTATAGCAGTGGATTCCCACACCCAGAAAACAGAATGAACACAAAAAAAACCCTTATGCTGCACCTTGAACCTCTAGAAAAAGAAGAGGAAGTCAAGCCCAAAGAAGGGAGGAAATTATAAAGATCAGAGCAGAAATAAATGCAACTGAGACTAAGAAAATAATACAAAGAACTAACAAATCAAAGAGCTGGTTCTTTGAAAAAATAAATAAAATTGATAAACCACTAGCCAACCTTATCACAAAACGGAAAGAAAAAAACTCAAATTCATGCAATAAGGAATGAAAAAGCTGAGGTAACTACAGATCCTATAGATATTAAGAACATTATCAATACCAACTTTGAAAATCTTTACTTTTGTAAGATGGAAAACACAGAAGAAATGGACAGATTCTCAGATACATATGAATTGCCAAAACTGAATCAAGAAGATAAAAAATTCCTGAATAACTTAATATCACACAACAAAATTGAAAATGTAATAGAAAAACTTACCAACGAAGAAAAGCCCAGATCCTGATGAATTCACAGCTAAATTCTATAAGAAATTTAGTGAAGATTTAATGCCAATTCTTCTTAAACTGTTTAATGAAATAGAAAGGGGCACAATTCTTCCCAACTCATTCCTGAAGGAAAGTATTATCCATTAACAAAACCAGTCAAAAACCCAACCAAAAAAGAGAACTATAGGTCAATCTCTCTAATGAACATAGATGCAAAAATTCTCAATAAAATACTAACTAATAGAATGCAGCAAATCATCAAGAAGATAATACACCATGACCAAGTGGGATTCATCCTAGGAATTCAGGGATGGTTCAATATATGCAAATCAATACATGTAATACATGATATCAACAGAACCAAAGATAAGAATCACATGATGACCTCAATAGATGCAGAAAAAAATTCGATAAAATCCAACACTTATTCATATTAAAAACCCTATAGAAAATTGGAATAGATGGACTTTATCTCAATCTGATAAAAGCTATCTATAACAAACCAACATCCAAGATCATACTAAATGGACAAAAACTGAAAGCTTTCACTTTAAAATCAGGAGGAACACAAGGATGTCCACTGTCACCACTCTTATTCAACATAGTTCTGGAGACACTAGGCAGAACAAGTAGACAACAGAGAGAAATAAAAGGAATTAGGATAGGAAGGGAAGAAGTGAAGTTATCGTTATTTGCAAATGACACGATATTCTACATAGAAGACCCCAAAAACCCCACCAAAATTCTCCTAGAAATAATAAACAAATTCAGTAGCATAGCTACATACAAAGTGAACACTCAAAAATCAATAGGATCCCTGCACACAAACAGCAAACAGATTGAGAGAAAAATTAGGGAAACCATACCTTTCACAATAGCATGCAAAATCTTGAAATACTTAGGAATCAATCTAACAAAAGAAATACAAGATTACTACAGTGAAAATTACAGTATTCTGAAAAAAATGAAAGAAGATTTCAGAAAATGGAACGATATTACTTGCTCATGGATAGGAAGAACATTGTAAAAATGGCATATTCCCAAAATTGTTATACAGATTCAATGCAATCCTGATGAAAATACCATTAGCATACCTCACAGGTCTAGAGAAAACATTCCTAAAATTCATCTGGAACCAGAAGAAAGCTGGAATAGCAAAAGCAATCCTGGGCATCAAAGGCAAGGCGGGAGGTATCACAATCCCTGACTTGAAATTATACTACCTAGCTACTGTGATAAAATCTGCATGATACTGGCAAAAAACAGACGTCAAGATTAATGGAACAGACTAGGAGATGCAGACACAACCACAAACATACTCAACCACCTTATCTTTGACAAAGGGGCCAAATATGTTCCCTGGAAGAAAGACAGCCTCTTTAATAAATGGTGCTAGAAAACCTGGCTTTCCACCTGCTGAAGACTAAAACTAAACCCATGCCTATCTCCATGCACCAAAATAATGTTAAAATGGCTTAAAGATCTAAATATGAAAACAGGAATACTACATCTACTGGAAAAGAAAGTAGGCAGAAGTCTTAAAGACAAGGGTGGGTAGAGTGTTCATGAGCAAAAACCAAACTTTATGAAAAATACTTCAGAGAATCAACAACTGGGAGCTCATCTTATTGAGAAGTTTTTGCATATCAAAAGAAACCACCAATAGGGTGAAAAGGAAACCCGCAAACTGAGAAAAGATTTTAGCCAACTATCCCTCAGACAAAGGACTCCTGACTAGAACATATAAAGAATTTTAAAAATCAGGCCCCCAAAATTCAAAGCCCCAATGCAAAAATGGGCAAATCTGAGATGAATACAAACTTCTCACATGAAGAAATACAAATGGCAAATAAATATACGAAAAAATGTTCAATATCATTAGTCATTTCAGAAATGCAAATTAAAACAACACTGAGATTCCATCTCACCCCAGAAAGAATGGCTAATTGTCAAGAAATAAACCAACAGCAAATGCCGTAGGGGCTGTGGGGAAAAAGGAACACTTCTGCACTGTTGGTGGGAATGTAGACTGGTGCAACCACTGTGGAAATCAGTCTGGAGATTCCTCAGTAAACTAGGATTAGAGGTCACATTCAACCCAGCTATTCCCTTCCTGCATATTTTTCCAGAAGAACAAAAAAAATACCACAGCGATATATTCACCCATGTTTATAACAGTGCAATTTGTAATGGTTAGATCTTGGAAACAATGCAAATGTCCCTCAATTGAGGAAAGGAGAAAAAAGATGTGGTGTTTTTATACAGCTGAGTATTACTCAGCTATAAAGAACGGTAAACTAGGGGCTTTTATAAGTAAATGAATGCAACTTGAGACCATACTCGTAAGTGAAATAAATCAGTCTCACATGTGTAACCATCACATTGCCTCCCTAGAATAAAAACCTGAACGAGTAAATAAAATCCGAAAAGTACAATAGATATTGTGAAAGGGAAAAAAACTGCTCAAATTATAAGAACAACTGGGATGAGGAAAAAGAGTAAAAAAGAGAACGAAGGGGAAAATAGATTTATTTATTTATATATACAAGAAAATTATAATGCAATTTTAATACAATAGCTAAGAAAATTGTAATACTAGTTTCTATTTGTTTATTGAAAGGAATGGTTAATGTGTAATTGTTCAATCTTGCATGTCTGTGTCTGGTTGTCTAAGCAACTAATTTGAAGTTAGCAGTGTGTAGAATAAAAACCACTGCTGATTTCCTATTGCCTGTATCATTTTTACTGTTTTTATATTGTTTTGTTTGTGCCTTTGTCTTTGTTATTTTGTTTTTCATATTTTCTCTTTAAAATTAAATAAAAATATATATGTGTATATAAGGATGGCTGAGTTAAGTGTATTACTGATGTCTATTGGTTTATTGAAATGAAGAGTTAATGTTTAAAAATTTTTGTCTTCTCTTGACCAATTTTACATGCTTATATCTGGTAATTGGAACAACTAATTTGAAGACAATATGCAATTTAACAATTGCTGAATTCCTACCATCTTGCTTGATGAAGCTCTGTATCATTTCTTATTTTTTATTACTTATTTTCTTCGTTTGATCAATCTTGCACTTTTACATCTGGTAGTCTGAGCAACTTCATTAAAGATAACAATATGTAATGTAACAACCACTGTTAATGCCTCTCATCTTGTTTTGAAATCCCGTATTTTTATGGTTGTTACATAGTTTTGTTTTTGTCTTCATTGTGGTTGTTATTGTTTTTTCTCTTTAAAATAAAAAAAATGAAATAAGAATTAAAGTTGATCCACTCAATGTTCTCCCAAAACATGTGGCCCAAAATTGTCATTGTTGCTTGAGTTCTTTGGATCTGGATTTCCCACTTACACATCTATGAGAAGCATGACTAATAATTTTGAGACTGGTAACTCACATAACAGTAGAATGGAAACGTGGTTAGAGATATATTCCTACATTTTCTGATTGGCCACTCATGCTGATTAATCTTCTCTTCTGGAGACATAGCGGCCAACTTCATGGAGCACACAGGCCAGTGGAAAAGATGGTATGTCGACGTACCTCCCACTCCAAAAAGTGACGGTACACAATGGCAAACTGCAGAGAGAAAAACAGAATCTACATGAAGAACTACTGAGGATTTGGATACAAGAACTGTTGTAAGGAGAATTTTACTTCGTGTACTAGACCTGAACTTTGGCAGAGAAAGTGGAGACCTGGACCCGTCCTAAACTGGCATTCAGGAGCCGATTTTTATTGTTTTATTGTTCTGAGAAGTGATCACTGAACACAGTCATTATTTTTTATTTTTTGTCTTTTGAGACACGGTCTCGCTATGCAGTTCAGGCTGGCCTTGAGCTCACTTTGTATCCCAGGCTGGTCTTGAACACTCAATGATACTCCTGCCTCAGCCTCCCAAGTGCTGGGATTACAGGCATGTGCCACCACGCCCAGTCATCACAGTCATTACTAAAAATTAAAATAGTTAGACGTGGTAATGCATTTGTATAATCCCAGAACTCAGGAGGCTGAAGTAGAAAAATCACCATGAGTTTAAAGCCAGCTTGAACTGCATAGGGAGACCCTGTCTCAAACAAATCAAAAACTTTAAAATATACAAATATATTCTTTAAAAGCTTTCAAAAACAAAGAAAATAGAATCATGCAACTCATTACTTACTTTTGACTGCATTTTACAACTCTTCACACACCTGAGATTTCTTAAGCCCACTGCACCTGTGCGATGTAAATATACACAACTGTGTAACAGTTCCACACCCATGGATGGCACAATGGTAGCTAGGATTGGGATATCATGGGAGGACTTCAGCATAGAAAGCACAAACACTGTAAATGAGTGCTTGAGGTATTGTTTTATGTATTGTCTATATTTCATTTTTTATTTCATTACCTTTAATTTTATTGTATAACCATAGTAAATCATAGAACAATGCCAATAAAGTAGATAAAATTTACAATGTTTGTTGTGTCTCTAGCTGTTACACTGACATGGCATAAAAATTTAAAATGTACTCGATATTTTGAGAGAATTCTGACATACGTCTTTATTGTTTCACTTTCAAGTTAGTCATCAATGAAAACAGAATCCACAGCTACATTTTCTTTGAAAAAAGATTAATTCATCATGTATAATCATAGGTTAGCTATGGTACAACAGTGCAAAAATAAATAATTTATATTGAAGTATTGATTTATAATTTTTTATTTATTATTCTGAGACAGGGTCTTGCTAAGTTGCCCAGGTTTATCCCCAGGTTGCAATTCTCCTGCCTTAGCCTCCCCAGTAGCTGGGATTGTAGACATGTGCCACTGCATTCAGTTTGGAATTTAAATTTTAAATTTCTTCTCCAAATATCATTGTCTCCCGGTTTTATTTTGTTAAATGTATCAAGTGACATTTAGGAAAAAAAATAGTGTTAGCAGAAATTTGTTATATTTTGAAGAATCAGAAGTTTTTGTAAGAGAAAATTATTCTAGGACATCTTTAGAAAATGTAGACCACTGAATGCTTTTTTCTTAAGTTTGTCATGCTAAATATATTTCCTTCTTATTTACTATGGTCCTGACTTTTTTTACTTTGTGTCATAGTAAGCCTCTTGATGATTTTTCAAAGCACGTAGCTCTCAAGTCCAGGGAACAAACAAATATGTAAACCAGAGATTTCTTTAGTTGAATTCCCATGGGAATTAGGCATAAAAATATGAGAACAAAATTGTTCCCAATAAGTAATAAATTTTGTGGCTATGAAAATATGTCCTTGTCTAAACATGAAGGCCAAGCATGATCAGTATTTACTTAAAATGTACTTATTTATGGTGTAGCCAATGTGATTATTTATGATAACTTCTTAGGAACTAGAAGTAAATAGGGACAAAACTAGAGTTTTCCTATTAATGTGTTTGCTTTAATAATTCATATTATGAGGACATGCACACATAATACATAAAATATGTATCATGCTAACAGTTAAAGCCAATTTGGGTTCCAAAGCATGTCCTGTCATGGTGGACAGCTCTGGGATCATCTGCTGTAGACATGACCCTCAGCACATACATGCAAGAAAGTTGAGCACTGAGGAGAAGTTACTTTGGAGGAATTGAGTAATTTGGCATTTGAAACCTATAGCAATTTTACATTTACAGAAATCTCTATGTGTTTTTCTCCTTCAGAAATGTTACTTAGCTTGTACTATTACCATGGTAGACTTGCATCCGTCT
This sequence comes from Dinomys branickii, assembly GCA_004027595.1. Lineage (NCBI taxonomy): Eukaryota > Metazoa > Chordata > Mammalia > Rodentia > Dinomyidae > Dinomys > Dinomys branickii. The sequence continues at coordinate 120,900 of PVLD010001756.1, read as the reverse complement.
TCTATATTCTCAATTTATGTTACTTCCTGTCTTGACACTACCCGATCAACCCACCAGGTCCACGTTAAATCTAAGGCATCACAACACTGACTTTTAAGCTTAGTTTAGTTGAATGAGTATTATTAATTGTCTCTTTTACAACCACACTTATCATTCAATCAGACCCCCAATATAAGCAATATTTTATACTTCTCTTAATTCATTCTTTATTTCCAATAAGCTTCTCATGCTGCCTGCTCAGTTTTTTAACTTCCTTTCTGACATGCCAGTTAACTCTAATTTAAAATACTTTATTGTTCAGAGTCACAGCAACTGTGAGAAAAAAGTGCCCCGCAGAGCTTATAGGGGATATTTGAAGGTTCTATGAATTTCTGAAGACTGTTGGCCAGTTGAACCATAGAATTAAAATAACTGGAATCTGAAAGACCTATGAACATGCATATTCCTGTAGGAAAGTAGCATGCCAACATCTCTCCAGAAGGCAGGAGAAGTTACAGAGAAAGTGCTAATTCAAAAAGGCTAGTGAGGCTGAAAAATAGTTGGTTTGTTTTGTTTATGCTTTTAGATATTTTAGTCTGAAAAAATTTTAATTAAAGAGAAGTTTGCAAGAAGAGTAGGAAGAACTCCCACATTCCCATCACCCAGGTTTATCCAGTGTTAATATTCTTAATGTTATTCTTATCTTTAATCTGTGTCTGCATCCTTCACCTACCTGTGTATGCCTCTGTCTACTACGCGCCTACCTATCTAGCATCCATGTATTTATACAGAAGTGTAAGAACGTGGAACACACATTTTGCTGTGCAGAAAGAGAGAACATGAAAACAACAGCAAAGAAAGGAACCAGGTTCAAAGAACCCAGAAGTTAGACTGGGAGGACTCCCATTTGCCAATGGACAAAATTAAGCTGAACCAGTAATAAACTATGACCCACTGAGGTTTACAACTTGGGTCCATACCGATAAAAACGATTACATGAATAGATGAACAGGAGAAAAGAGAAAGATCCTCCCTACAAGAGCATATCCATCATTTCACACAAAGTACTAGGAATTGCAGAATTATCAAGTGATGGTTTATAACTATCATAATAACTGATTCAGATAAAAATCATCAATGGATGGTAACAATGAATAAATTTTTGAAGATGTGAATGAAGAGTATATATGGCATATCCAGTATCTCATGAAATTAGTTACTAGTGATGAGAGGAAAAGTAGTAACTTTAGACTGGAGGAATATGAATGGCATATATACACCAATTTAACAAAAATTAACATTGGCAATAATGGGATAAGTCAACATTATGTGTCTCCTAATACGATGCCCTGGAAAGATCTCTTGACTTTATGAGGGTTTTGAGTTAAAAACTCATGAACATACTCAAATCAAGATCTTATTTATCTCTAAGTAAGAAACATTCTCCAAGTAAATGGTCTGTGTTCTTTAAAATTTTCAGTATTCGGCCAAGGATATAGCTCAGCGGCACAAGCACCTGCCTGGCAAGCATAAGGTCCTGAGTTTGATTCCCGATACCCCAAAAAAAAAAAAAAAAATTCAGTGTCATAAAAAAGAAAACTGAAAAACAATGTCAGATGAAAGGGAATCTAAGAAACAAGATGACTAAATGTATTAAATATTTCTGCAGTGGATTATTTATTTATTTATATAAAATAGTATTTGATATAATTGGCATAACTGAGTCCCTAAGCAAGGGTTCCATTCCATTCATACTGCAATTTGCTAGAAACTTTATAAAATAGATTATTGGTTGAAATTCTAAAAAAAAGCCATGAAAGAGCCTGTACACACTTTCTAAGTATCAACATTTGCTGTAATATTCTAAAAGCAGGGAATGTCTTGATGGCAATTATGATTTCTCCTTACTTTTTTCTATGCTTTAGGTTCTGGTTTTGAAGGAACAATTTACCGGGGAGCAGAGGGCTTTGTCCAAAGATGACTCAGGGATTGACCCTAATGTAAGTCTTTAGTCATTTCTATTGTGGTCTACAATTATAAAATATTTACTGAATTAAAATAATGAGTTTTTGTATTTTAAACATTTAAAAAACTAACAAAATAACAATGAAGACAAAATCAAAACAACACAAAAACAATACATGAACTCAAAACAAAATGATAGGAATTTATAGTGGTTGCTACATTACATACTGTTATCTTCAAAAAGTTGCTCAATCCACCAGACGTAAGAATGTAAGATTGATCAAACAATCAAAGACAGAAACAAGTAACAAAAAAAAAGACATTGGAAATTATGCAGAGCTTCACCATACACGATGGGAGGAGTTCAACAATGGCTCTTATACTGCATATTGTTTTCAGATCAGTCATTCTGATTACCAGATTCAAGCATGCAAAATTGGTCAAGAAAAAAAAATTTTGAACATTGACTATTCCTTTCAATAAACCACGGATATTAGCAAAATAATGATTTTATGCTCTCAGTCTAAATTAGGATGGAATGACAGAAACAGAGAAACTTTATATTTGCAACAAGTTAAAAGGGCATACACAACTTTGTTTTATCATATTCAATGCTCACTATATGCCAGTGAAGTAGGAATAATTATTCTCCATTTTGTGATGAAATTGAGATTTAAAAATATGAAGCAAACTGTACTGCTCTTGTGCTACTGTGTGTATGTTTGTTAATGTTTTTGTTCTTTTACTTAAAAAAAAACAACAACAACAAATTGCTCCACGCTATACAGCTAACAAGTTGGGAAGACAGGGTTGGAGTCCAGGTCTTGTCTTTGAAAGTCCTACACCTGGACAGTTCTCAGCTTCACACCCGGGGAACTAAGTGAAGAGTGGTGGTAAGAAGCTAGAGCATCCTGGGGAAGATATTATTCTCAGTCTTGCTTTAAAATTATTTTCTAGATTAATCATTGACTTAGCTCATTAATTGTCATTCTTTGACACTTCTATAGAATTTGCCTAACATTCAGCTGTGGCCTGATCACCCATGTTCCGTTTAGTAACAACAGCTCCTTATGGTCCATTTCACTATACCTATCATTGTTCCTGCAATAATACTTTGCACATAATGGGTAATAAATAAATACCTGTTGAGGGACTTGGGACTGACAACTCTAACAGATTTACAATAACACATTAAATATAGCAAAGGTTGGGTTATAGGGTCATAGGTTTATGTTACATTTAAGAATGTAAGGCCTTTATAAACTGATTACAGGAAAACTCCCTGTTTAAATTTTGTAAGAAAGTTGTAAATGAAGGTGGGAATGAGGGATTTTTAAATTCAGAACATTCCCATTAAGTGAAGTTAGCAGGTGTCTCACTGGCATGGCTCTGCTTTTGAACCACAAAAAATATAATTAGTGAGTGAGATTCCAGACCTCCAATTGCCAAGGGATAGAGCATAATTAGGCAGCTGCAGGAAGAAGATAACAATCAAAGGTGAGAAAAATGGAAAATATATGAAAAGCTAAAGTTCCACATACAATTCTACCATTCTTAATTCTAAAGAGGCATGAAGTCATTTCAAATACAACTGCTTTAAAATAACCAGAGTGAACTCACATCATGCAGCACCTTATGGAGAGAGCAAAGCGAAGACACGAGGTTTGTCTTCCATTACACGGTGTCTTTTTACTGTGCATGACTTCTGACTCAACAGAGTAATTAGATTCCATTGTGTTAACCTGTTATGCTGAAAGTACTGTATAAGCACATGCTAGCGTAACTATAGAGATTTTATTTCTCCATCCAGTGCATTGTCTTTAGACCAAGACTTTCCTTTTGCAACTGTTTTAAAGATAAAGTCATCTCCTGCTGGAAATACCTTTTTTCTTTCCTGCCAAGGCTAAGTTTTATGATCTCTCATATTGTAACTGGTAGAGAATTTACTATTTTGAAGGGTACTAAATCATCCCAAAAGCAACAGAGGATTGTATAAATGGATGGTGTAAAGCATAAAAATGGGAAGACAAACATTAATAACAGACCTGAAAGACATGAAATCTTTTCATAAATAAATATTTTGACAGATGTTTTACAGGCTGAAGAAAATATAGATGATACAATGACAAGTAGTCCGTTAATAATTTTCCAAGCTTCTCAGGTCACAAATAGTATTTCTTCACTGGTTTATTATTATTCCTTTATCCAACAAATGCTAGTAAGACGTAAATGTTCCTCAACCAAGTCAAATAGTTTTGAGGTTGTGTTGAATTCTCTGAACCTCACTCAGCAGTTTGACATTTTTAGCTTGTTTGTCGTCCACTGTTTAAGTTTTATAGACAATTAACTATTTTCCATTATAAATATTAGTTTTGTCTATACTGTGCAATCATATCTACAAAGACTCTTCTGTTTAAAAATGCTTCACTAGTCTCTATATGTTTTTATTTGTGTATACCAGCTCCTATTTTGGAGTAAGACAAAGTGTTTTTGTTCAGCCAGGGTTAGTTATGGATACCAGTTATTTCAAGGGCTAAAAACAAGGATGTTGAAGTATTAACAAAATGTCTTTGGGTGCTGCCTATCTACTATCAAAGTTTATTTAATATGTAAATTCTTCCTTATTTAATAGTAAATTCTTTCCTTTGAATGTATAGAATGTCTTGGGTAATCAAGTGCTCTCAGTATATCGCCTACATTATAAATATAGGAAGAGCCATTCCTGTCGATATTGTCAGTGGCTACTTTTGTGCTACAGTGAAAGAGTTAAATAGTTGTGACAGCCTTCTCTGGTGACCTCATAACCCACAAAGCCTAAAATATACACAATCTGAACTTTTAGAGAAAAAGTTCCTGACTCTTGGGCTAAATGAAGTAGGCAATGATGTTTCACACTCTTTGCCATCTTCACATGTGAAGAGATGGCAGCTCCCACACACATGCACACATATATGTTACACACATTCACTGGGGAAGTACGCTACCTAGGAAGGAAGGGTGAATACGAAGTAATTGTGGCCCTCTCTGTGCAGACAGTGAGAAATATATGCAAGATAGGTTTTTCTTTCATACGCTGTTTTAGAACTTAGTTCTTCCATATCGTCATTTAATTTTATTATCATAGCTTTGTGAAGTAGATAACATGGGTATTATATTTATTTTCCTTGGAAAGAAATTGGAGTTCTTATTTAAAACATCACTAAGTACTTAGCAAATAAATTGAATGGAAGCTCAACCTTGAGTTCATGATTTGCATTTCTGTTCGTTGTCTTTCAGAAGACAAGCTGTTCTGGCTTTCCTTATATTGGCTAGTCTTCCTGGGATTACAGAAACACTACATTTCCTTGCTTTTAGGGCAGTTCATTTGAGTCATATGATGGAGTTTGGGCCAGTGGATTGGGGGTAAAAGCAAACTGACAGATGTATACAATTTGTCCAATGCCACCACACACCACGTGTCATTTTTTTCTTCCCCTGCTCCTGACAACATAGCTGCAAGATGATAAGACTCTCTACCCTACAACTTGCACTGGGCAATAAATTTGACGAGAGTGAGAAATAAATTTCACTCCGTAAAAGCTAAAAAGATTTTGAGGCTATTAACAGCACATAGCCCATTCGTCCTTATGAATACATAAATGCAAGCATCTTAGTTCACTGCACATATTAATTTGAAAACCAGGCTGATCCTCTTCACTCTCTACCTCCCACTTCCTCCAAATACACTTTCTTTTCTGACACAGGGTCCCTACTGCACTGGAATTACAGGCATGTGCTACCCATGGGGCTTCCCCAATGCATTCTTGACCCCCGTACCTTTGAAACAGGTTAACATCACTTCTGAGATGCAAAACAAGGAGTCTTTTTAGATGTTTCCTTTTCTTCTAACTCTCACATACATTGCTGCTAAAATTCTTAAAAATAATACCGATGTGGTAATGTCAATATCCCAACTTATTTGATACAACAGTTTTCTAAGATGAAAATTGTGTTGTCCAATAATGAGAATTTAGTTCTCTCTTTTAAAGGCTGTGAATTTTGCTCTATTTGTATAGTTCAGAGTAAACTATACTTACCTGTTATTCTTTGTTTATTTAAGAAATGTTCCTTGAGCATTTACAGTGTCCCAAATAGGAACAGAACAGAAGGAGGGAATAAAACTAAAACATTTCTCTTGACCAGGAAAGAAAAGTTTCTGAAATTATGCAACAATAGTCTCAGGGTAGTAAGTATGAAAATAACTCTTTGTCCAAGTTTGATTCAGAGAAATCCCTGCACAAGTGTGAGGATATGTAACTCAAGCTGCCTCCAGTTAGAGTTAGGATGTACCCAAGTGTTAAAATAGTTAAGGATACACCCAAGTGCTAAAACAAACTTAGTACCTGTTACCTTGCTTCATTTAGAATCATTAAAAGTGTGCAAAAATACAGAACTTCATTAAGGACGGGATGAAGATGGTTTCAGAAAATGATTCAGGAATCCAAGAAAATCTCACTTGGTATCTGAAGACCTTATGAAAAATTCCTTGGTAAATTAGAGATGAAAAAAAGTTTAATTTTAGCCCCAAATAAAACGGGAGACTTCCTTAATCTCTTCCCCAGTGGGATCAAAGAGAGTATCTCAGGGCTGTGAGTCATAAACAGCCAACATTCTTGGGCCAAGAATATCATTGACACCGAGAACCCTGCTGTGCTCTAATTGGTGTCAGTTAAATAAGTTCTTTTCCCAGAGATGACCTGCCTTGCCTTACTTTTTTTTAATAAAAAGGAAGGTAAAATTCCAGAGGTAGATGTGAGGGTGGAAAGAACAAATATGTCCATTAACGTAGAAGGGTTGTTTCTTCCCATGTAGGCTGTTTTGCCCCCAGCCAAACAGAATGGTGGAAAAGAAAATGTGCAGTGGATCCCTGCGGTCACGCAGCCGTCCACCCCTGCCCTTACTGGGGGTCCAACCCAGGGCCGCTGTGCTACCATGCTGTATCCCCAGCCCTTTGTATTATGAGTTGGGGTTTTAATTCACTGCTCTGAATGGCCTTGAATTTGGGATCTTCCCATCTCAGTCTCCTGAGTAGCTAAGATTACATGTGTGCCCCTGTGCCAGTACAGCCTCTTACACTCATTACTAAGACTCCCATGTGACCTGTTCAGTCCTGCTCCACTCTCGGGGGGTAAGGCAGGGGTGGGAATGGGGTAAACTGATCCTAGGAAGGGAGATTGCTAAAATCTTTACCCTTGCTCCTCGGGTCTGGCTTGCCTTCACTCAGCTCAGTGCTTACCTTTCACAAAATTTCTGCCTTGGTTCTAGTAATGCCAACTTCTGTTCTCCTATGATGAGCTTTACACAGTTCACTTTGCAGTCCTGGAGAAAAGATCAGTGCCTCACTCCTGGACGTTTTACATTAGCATTTGGTCCCTACAGTATATTTCAGTATTTCTACACATGGGCCCTAGAATATTATTCTTCTAGAGACTGGAAATATTCCCGAGCTTCAGCAGCTTTGGTGGAGCCTCCCTTACTCTTCTTTCCTGAGAGCCTTTGACTCTCCCTCTGCTGCTGTCTCACAGCTATGGTGGCCCCAGTCAGTAAAGCCTGTTCCCAAGCTCTGAATCACAGTTATGTGACCTGAAAGCAAATGATTTAATGTCTTTGAGATTCATCTTCCACAATTATAAAATGAGGAGGTGGAAAAATATTTCTAATATTGTTATGATTTCTTTCACCTGTAGAGCTACTTAGAGAACATCCTTGTAAGTATTCTGGAAGGGCTTATTTCAGAGTTTAGTAATGTCATCTTGCTCCTCAGCTCAAAACGGGCATGGCTCAAAACCACAATGGATCTGCTTTCTATTGGCGCTGAATAAATCATAAATATAGCTGCTTAAAACAACACATGTCTCCATGGGTGAGAAGTCTAGACACGGCTTCAGGCTCATCAGCACAGGGTTTCACAGGATTGCACTGTACATGTGGACTGGGACAGCGATGTCATTTTGGTTTTGAATCATTCTTCTCTTCTTGTCACAGTATCATCTTGGTTACTTTTTTCTCATTGCTGAGACAAAATACCCAACACCCAAAATGAAGGAAGGAAAGGTTTATTTAGCTTACAGTTTGTGGAGGTTTCAGTCCATATTTGGCTGCCTTAAAGGCAGAGTGGCATATGGCAGAGGACAAACTGTTCATGGCAGCAGAGCACAGCAAAAACAACCAGCAAAAGGGAGGAATGGCTGCAAGCAGCCTCTTTCCTTCCCTTACATTGTAAACAGCCTACCCCCACCCAGTGGGCGTGTAGCTCTCACACAGTCTCCATGCCCTCCTCTTCCACAGGCTCAGGATGTATACAAAGTAAGCACCCTGGCTTCCTGCTGAATCACTCAGCCAAACCTCCAGTCTCCCCAAGTTGACACAATGTATCAACCATAACATTTTACCCCTTGTCAACTTGACAACCAGACATATTTCTTTAAACCAGTTTCCAGTTACAAAGCCATTATATTACATTAGAACTATAACACACAGACTGGTGGTAGAATTCAAACTTTTACTGTTGTAAGACCGAGACCTCAGCTCCTTGGGATGGCCCATTGCTCCCTTCCGTGAGACTCTTATCCAAGCCAGTAGCACATGGCTTCTTCAAAACCAGCAGGTAGCATCTCTGTGACTTCTTCCATTTCTAACTTGCACACCCTTTTAAAAGCATCACTGGAGGGGGTAAGACCCAACCAACATAATCTCCCTTTTTATCAACACAAAATCAGTTGACTGTGGCTTTGATTATAGCTATCATAGAATGCAGCAAAATCATGGGAGAGACCCTATAGCACTCACAGGTCCAGTCATATTCCATGGATGGCATGGATATCAGTCAGTGGGAGCCTTGAGGGCATCTCATAGTTCTCCCTCACAAAGTCTTGTTCATATTACAAAGGGATAATTTTCTTTAATTTCCCACACTAATGGTATCATCCATTGGTTACTACTTAACTCACCCTATTTATTGCACATACTTTTATTTAATATTTGCAAGTGTTTTTGAGCACTGTCTATGCTTAGATATCTGCCCTGAGAAGAAAACAAGTAGAAAGGTTTCCATTTCTGTTTTAAAGAGTTTATCAGGCTGGGTGTGTCATCTCAGCTGCCCGACAGGCTGAAGGGGAAGAAGCAAGTTTGAGGTCACCTAGGCAAATCAGTGAGATCCCATATAGAACAAAAAGTTTGCTACGCAACATGTAGATAATACTATTTTGTGACCTGACTTTCTTCTTATGATTATCAATTAGCTGAAAATGAGAATTCCACACTCCCAGAGTATTAGTCTGTGGCAATGGCCCACTCAACACACCAACATATGGTAGAGAGAATGGCGGATAAAGAATGATGGGTTGGCTCCTCTCCGTGTCATCAGACATTACCCCCTGACACTCGGGATGCTGCAAATCATTCACTGAATACACATGACCTGGGGTCCTCCCATGATGAAGGCCTGATACTAAGCACCGATGGTATTGAAGCAAAAATGATTTTTTTGCTCTTTTAAGAGCAAAATCTGTTCATAAAGGATTTAAACCTGATAGCAGAGTTCAATGTGAAACTGAAGAAGCTGGTATATACACAGAACTCAGATGCAGCGAGAAAATGCCTTTAATTCTGAGAAGTCTTCGGCAACAAGGGAAGGCTTCACATATGAGGTCTCATTTGAGCCCAATCAGTCTTAAAGGATGAACAAGAGTTCATGTGTGAACAAGAGGAGTCCTGGGCTTTTAGGTGGGGGAAGTTTCAATAGGATATGAAGACTCTGATGAATACCCCAGAGGACACTGAGGCTAGGGTGCTGTCAGACAAGGAAGCTCTTCATGTGCCAGGGATACAGATGGACCACACAAGAGGGTTTTGTTGCTCCTTTTGTTTATGATAATCTTCTTGCCACATTTCTGTGTTCCACCCATCTTCCCAAGATTCCACTTGTGGAGTTCTTCTGTTCTCCTCTGATCCTCGTAATCCAGAAGTACTAAACCTTTTATCACGACACTTCAGGTACCTCATCATCCACTTAAACATTTCTCTTTTAAGATTTTGGAGTTCTTCTGTTCTCCTCTGATCCTCGTAATCCAGAAGTACTAAACCTTTTATCACGACACTTCAGGTACCTCATCATCCACTTAAACATTTCTCTTTTAAGATTTATGATCTGGGTCATTTCATTCCCTTTCTGACAAATTTCCTGTAGTGTCCCATTTCACTTAGAAGAGAACCCAGATCTCTCAGCATAGCTTTGAAGATTCACCACACACTTGCTTCTGCTATTCAGGCTCATTCCCACGACACACTAGGTTCAGCTTGGACTTCGGGCTCTGGGAAAGCACAGAATTGTTGTAGCCGTGGCTTTACCCAGCCACTCTTCTATGACTTAGTTTTCTCTTGAGTTTTCCCAAGGTTGGTGCCATCTCTTGTCCAGGCCTCCACACAAATATCAATGCTTCAGAAAGGTGTCACTGATTCCACGATAGAAGTAGCCCTTCATTCCATCACTCTGTGTTTTCAGACATTTTTAAAAATCCTATTTTATATTTTAACCACCCTTATTAAAATGTAAGCTCTTCATTCCTGCTCCCCGCAGTATGTCCAGAGAGTACAAGAATGCCTACCCAGCACCAATTAGACACTCAGTAAATATTTGTTAAATGGATGAATAAAGCATGAATCTTTTCTCCCTTTATTGCTCATATCTGTTGTACCTCAGGGAATGTTCTTAGTAACGCTTAGAAAAGTAATGCTTAGCAACGCATATCATTTTCTCCTTGCTCTCCTCGTATTGTTACCTTGCAGTGCCTTCTGGATCTTTATATTTCTTCTCCTATAATTAAAGGTAAGCAGAAATAATGATATATGCAGGTTTTTAAGTCAGCACCCACAATGACTTTGTGCCTTTTCTATACGTAACGGATAATTGTTAATTTGGAGCCTCCCAAGTTGGCCACACTTCGGTAATCCCTCATTTGAGTTACTGACCAAGGATGTTTTCTAGGCAGAGGACAGATGCTTCTGTTGCTTTGTGGCAGGCTGGCTGACAATGCTTCCTATCAAGATACCTGTTGCTGCCTCTCCTTCAGGAGCCATTTTAGCACTATATATCACAGGACATAGGAGGAGCATTAGTAGAGTTCAACTCAGATACGATGGACAGCACCCCAGGTCCTAGAGTGGAATTGTAGAACTGGGAGCCACACTGTGACCTCAAAGCAATTTTTATTGACCTAAGTAGGTTTTAATAACATCAATCAAGATGTGCTCTGACAGCTGTTTGATATTTTTTGGCCATGGTGAGAACTCCGCTGACGTCTTTAGAATCTCTCCTCATCTGTCTCCTTGTCTGCTGTCCATGTTCCCACTATCACGTTCTTTTATGGCCAGATCTAAGCGCAGAGGGGCACTGCATAGATATGGCAGAAAAAGAGGGGCTTTCAGGCTGCCTTTCTATCTTTATTTTACGCTGCTAGGTATCATGACACAAAAGGGCTGCTCTGGTCTTTGATAAAAATGCACCTTTTTGTGTCTATTCAAGATTTAAATATATCTTCAAAAGGAGATGTAGAGGATTAGAGCACAAGTGTATAATGGAAAATTTCCAAATCATTTTCTCTTAGGAGAAAACAGTTTGAGAATCTGAAGTCCATTCAGATCTAATTGCATCTGTACTAAATTTTTGAAAAGTCATTAATTGAGCTTATAAAACTTCACTTTGTTTTTCCGTATGTTTGCTAAGTGAACCATAAAAATGACTAATAAATAAATGAGGAAATGTTTATCAGGGAAAGAGTGTTTTTCTTAATTTTTTATATTGCAACCTTTTTATGTGCAACCCTCTGTCTATTTTCCTAAGCCTCTCTGATCAAAGCTGTGTGCCATTTGTTTAATCTGTTGTAGGGTTCATGAACTTCTGATTTGTATTCTATTTAGCTGTATTCACAGTTGAATTTTTATTAATTTGCAATTGTGCTTCAAATAATGATTATTTTACTTATTTAATTATAATACGAATGTAATGTTCATTGAACTGTAGAGAGCATGTCAGCCATATGGTACTCAGTTGCTTCAAATATTTGTTGAGTATTTACTATGTACTAAGCACTCTAACAGATGTATTGTTGATATATAAGTGAGTTTGACACCAGCCTGGAACATAGAAAGAAACTGTTTCAAAAAGAAAAAGCAAAAACAAAATCCCCCAAAATTAAGCAAACAAGTATGAACATTGCTAATCTAGCAGAAAACACACATAGAACTTCCACTCAGGAACATGTTTGGATTAGAGTCCAAACTATTAAATGATAGACACATATCTAAACCTAGAATTGTCACATACTCTTTACAGTTTGAAGCAGTGGCTATATGTATCATGTATCCTACTATTATTATTAAGATCTGAAAAGTCCCTCAAAAGTCTCTTGTCAAAGGTGGGGCTTCCGGGAGGTATCTGAGCAGTGGGTCCTATACTCATCACTGGAATATACACTGATGAGTTCACAGCTGAATATGCTGCTGCAAAGTACGACCTGCTGGAGGAGCTGTGTCCCCCAGGGCTGTGCTTTGGGAGAGAATGTCTGGCTTCTCTCTCTGCTTCCTGGACGCCATGGCTAAGCACCTTTCCTCCACAGGCCCTTCTGCCAAACCATTTCTGCCTCAGAGCCAGCCAACTATGGACTGGACACTCTTAAGCTATGAGCCAAAATAAATTTCTCCCACTTAAATTGTGGATATCAGTTATTTTCTTCCTAGTGATAAAATCATGACTAATACATCCATTGTAAACCTTCTATATTTTCTTTTCATTGCAGGGACAAAAATACCTTCAGGAGTATTTTAGAGAAAATGTAATTGATTCTGAATCACAGATATGCTTTTCAAAGCAATTGTAAGATGACTAACAGGGTTTATGACACATGATTTACAGTGACTGAAAATGTAGTCTTAATACAGTAAATTCATAAACCTTTGTATGTATATGTGTGTATATATATATATATATATGTATATATACACACATATGTATCTTTGACTCTACAAGGAAATAAACTCAGATGTTCAATAGCTAAAGATGTTACACAACCTCACCAAGGTCACAGTGTAGGAGGAGCAGAGATTGGAGCTACAATATTTAACCAGCTTCCTTCCCATCAAGATAAATAAGGGTATGCAAGATTCTAGCCCATCCTTCAAGGAACTGTGGCTTTAAGCTTTGTGCTCCACCTGAGTACAATTCCCAAAAGACTTGAACGTTCTTCAAATTATCACAAGATGGCAGTGTATGAAGCCTTAACTTAAAATGCTAAATGTTAGGCATATAACATATTGATAGTTTCCTCAGATGTAAACCTGAAAATAATGATTTGTAGATATCACTGAAAGGAAAATTTGAGAAAGAAGTTGTTAAAACATCATTGGAAACTTCACTTCTAGACAGTATGGTTTTGATTATGAACTTTTCTTATACAATCTAACAGGAAAATAGTTCCTTTTATTTGAAGAGGCAGGATATCTATCTCTTCTCCTGTTGTCCTCATTTTATCATCTTCTGTGTGAAACACAAGTGTATTTTTTCAGATATAAATGTATGATCTGAAACCATCAATGGTTTTGAAACCATCAAAACAAATGTATGATTTTACATGATCTGCTTATCGTGTAAAAATGATTTGGTTATGACTATTTTTGAGTATGAATTATTGCTCTTAAAAGCCAGAAAAAATTCACCTAATACTATAAATAAGGCTAGATAATTGTAAGTTTTATTATGGAATTTAAAAAAATAAATATTGCTTAAATGTTCTATATAATGTTAACTTTGAAATGGTGCATTATGTTTTGTATTTCTTAATATGTATGTGATCTCTTAATTTCTTTTTATTTATTTATTTTTATTTTTAAAAGTATAAAAAACAAAGAAAACCAAAAGAACAACAAGAACAAAAATGAAAACATTAACAAAAAGACACAAAGTAGCACAAGAGCAGTACAATCAAAATTGAATTATAGACAAAGTGACAGGGAATCACCAATGGTTGCTGCACCACACATCGATAACTTCAAAGTGCATGTTTCTGAAATCACATATAGACATACAATCTTGATCAAACAATCATGAACTGTTCCTTACCATAAAGCGACACAGGTCAACAGTGGCACCATATCAGCCATCCTGCACATGCATACAGAGATACATATTTGTCCCTTTCTTCCTTTTCGTCCTCCCCTCATCCCACCTGCTCCCTACCTTTAAGCAGATTCCCCATTTACACCCTCAAACCACATTCCCACCTTCAGATCCCTACACCAGAGATACAATACATGGCCTGCACATGAAGTTCTGATATATGTCACTTATGAGTATGGTGTACAATTGTGACCATTTGCCTACAAAGGCCCCAAAACTGTCCTTCTTCATAACTGAGTAATATTCCATTATATAAAAATGCCACATTTTAAAAATCCAGTACTCTCTGGATGGACATTTGGGGTGCTTCCACAATTTAGCTATTACAAATTGTGCTGCTATAAACATGGGTGCACATATATCATGGTGATATGATGCTTTCAGATCTTTGGAGGAAAATACCCAGAAGGGGAATAGCTGGGTTGAATAGGACCTCTAGATCAAGTCTGCTAAGGAATCTCCAAATTGATCTCCACAATGGTTTCACCAGTCTGCACTCCCACCAGCAGTGCAGAAGAGTTCCTATTTCTCCACAGCCTCGCCAACATTTGTTATTGGATGATTTCTTAATGCTGGCCAATCTTACTGGGATGAGATGAAATCTCAATGTTCTTTTTATTTGCATTTCTCGAATGACTAAAGATGTAGAACATTTTTTCATATATTTATTTGCCCTTTGTATTTCTTTATCTGAGAAGTGTGTATTCATCTCAGGTGCCAATTTGTGGATTGGGTCTTTGAATTTGGACAGGTTCATATTTTTTAATTCTTTGTATGTTCTAGATAGATCTTTGTCTGATGGACAGCCAGCTAGGACTTTTTCCCAATTTGTGGGTTTTCTTTTCACTTTGCTGGTGATTTCTTTAGATGTGAAAAAACTTTTCAGTAAGACGAGGTCCCAGTTATTGATTCTTTGAAGTGTTTCCCTTGCAGTTTCATTTTTGTTCATGAACTCTCTGCCTACTCCTATGTCTTCAAGATTTTTACCTATTTTCTCCTCCAATAGATTTAGAGTTTCTGTTATAATATTGAGATCTCTGATCCATTTTGACTTGAGTTTGGTGCATGGTGATAGACTTGGGTCTATTTTCAGTCTTTGGCAAGAGGCAAGCCAATTTTTCCAGCATCATTTATTAAACAGGCTATCTTTTTTCCAGTGAGTTTGTTTGGCCCCTTTGTCAAATATTAGGTGGATGAGTATCTTTGTGGTTATGGCTGCATCTTCCAGTTTTTCCACTGGTCCTCAGGTCTGTTTTTTAGCCAGTACCAGGTTGATTTTATTACAGTAGCTTTCTAGTATAATTTCAGGTCAGGGATTGTGATTCCTCCTGACTTGTCCTTGTGGCCCAGAATTGCTTTTGCTATTCTGGGTCTCTTCTGGTTCCAGATGAACTTAAGGCATGTTTTCTCTAGATCTGTGAGGTATGCTAATGGTAGTTTAATGGGAATTGCATTAAATGTTTACTACAATTTTGGTAGTATGGCCATTTTCACAATGTTGGTTCTTCCTAACTATGAGCAGGGAATGTTTTTCCATTTATTGAAATCCTCATCAATCTCTTTTCTCAGAGTACTGTAGTTTTCATTGAATAAATATTTGTTAGATTGATTCTTAAATATTTCAATTTCTTGGATGTTATTGTAAAAGATATGGTTTCCTTAATTTCTCTCTCAGACTATTTGTTGTTTGTGTATAGGAATGCTATTGATTTTGGGGTGTTGACTTTGTATCCAGCTACTCTGCTGAATTTGTCAATTAATTGAGGGAGTCTTCTTGTGGAGTTTTTGGGATCTTGCGTGTAGAGAATCATGTCATCTGCAAATAGTCATAGTTTTACTTCTTCCTTTCTTATCCTTATTCCTTTTATTACTCTATCTTGTCTAATTGCTCTGGCTAATATTTCCAGAACTATGTTGAATAGGAGTGGTGACAATGGACATCCTTGTCTTGTTCCTGACTTTAAAGTGAAAGCTTTCAGTTTTTGTCCATTTAGTATGATGTTGGCTGTTGGTTTGTCAAAGATGGCTTTGATCAGATTGAGGTAGAGGCCATCTATTCCTATTTTTTCTAGGGTTTTTTAACATGAATGCATGTTGGACTTTATTGAAAGCTTTTTCTGCATCTATTGAGATGATCATGTGTTTTTTGTCTTTGAGTCTATTGATATGATATATTACATTAATTGATTTGTGAATATTGAACCATCCTTGCATTCCTGGAGTAAATCCAACCTGGTCATGGTGTATAATTTTCCTTATGATTCACTGCATTCTATTTGCTAGTATTTTATTGAGTATCTTTGCACCTATGTTCATTGGGGAGATTGGCCTATAGTTCTCTTTTTTAGTTGGGTCCTTCTCTTGTTTTGTTATCAGTGTAAGATTTGCCTCCAGAAATGAGTTAGCTAGAATTGCTTCCGTTTCAATTTCTTTGAAGAGTTTGAGGAGTGTTGGCATTAAATCTTCACTGAATGTTTTATAGAATTCTGCTGTGAATCCATCAGAGCCTGGGCTTTTCTTTGTTAGTAAGTTTCTAATGACATTTTCAATTTCATTAATTGATATTGGGTTGTTCAGGATTTTTGTATCTTCCTGATTCAATTTTGGTAGTTCGTACATTTCTAGGAATCTATCCATTTCTTCTGAGCTTTCTATCCTATGGGAGTAAAGATTTTCAAAGCAGGCATTAATGATCTTTTGAATTTCTGTTGGATCTGTAGTGATTTCATCCTTTTCATTCCTTATTGCATGAATTTGAATTCTTTCCTTTCTTTTTTTGTAAGGTTGGCTAGGGGTTTATTGATTTTATTTATTCTTTTGAAGAACCAACTCTTTGATTCATTTATTTTTTGTAGTGTTTTCTTCATCTAAATGCATTAATTTCTGCCCTGAGTTTTATAATCTCCTTCCTTCTTTGGACTTTTGGTTTGGCTTGTTCTTCTTTTTCTAGAAGTTTGAGGTGTAGCATTAGGCTATTTATTTGCTCTCTTTCTGTTTTCTTTAGATGTGAGTTCATTGCTATAAATTTCCCTCTGAGGACTGCTTTCACTGCATCCCACAGACTCTGGAAGGTTTATTTGCATTTTCATTTGTTTGTAGGTATTTTTTAATTTCTTCTTTAATTTCTTGTGTGACCCATTGGCTATTCAGGAGGTTGTTGTCTAATTTCCAAGTGTTTATGGGGTTTGTGGAGTTCTCTTTATCATTAATTTCCAATCTCATTGCACTTGGTCAGATAATATGCATGGGATAATATCAATTCTTTTGCATTTAGGTAGGTATGCTCTATGGGCTAGAATGTGGTCTACTTTAGAGAAAGTCCCATGTGTAGCTGAGAAAAATGTGTATTCTGATGTTGTGGGGTGGAACACTCTGTATACATCTACTAAGTCCATTTGTTCACACCTTTGTTTCAGGTCTGTTATTTCTTTGCAGAGTTTTTGTCCAGTTGACCTATCTCTTGCGTCAAAGGGGTGTTTAGGTCCCCTATTACAATAGTGTTAGTAATTATTTGGTTCTTCATGTCTGTTAAGATTTGACTCATAAATTTGATGCTCCAGTATTCGGTGCATAAATGTTTAGGATTGTTATCTCTTCCTCTTGCAGCTTTCCCCTAACTAGTATGTAGTGGCCTTCTTTATCTCTTTTGATTATTTTCAGATTGAAGTTTACATTATCTGCAAACGTAATAGCTACCCCTGCTTTTTTCTGGGAACCTGTTGTATGGAGAATTGTTTTCCATCCTTTAACTTTCAGTCTGTGGATTTCTTTTCGAGTAAAATATGTTTCCTGTATACAGCATATCATTGGATTTTGTTTCTTAATCCACTCTGCCAGTCTTTTTCTTTTGACTGGTGAATTGAGGCCATTTACATTAGTGATTATAGCTGTTACATGTTGGCTTATTCTTGTCATGCTATTTATTTGTTGTTGCTTTCCTATTTTTGCTGTTTACTTGCTTGTTCTGCTTAAAGCTTCTTTTCTATTGCTGTTCTTGAGATTGTGGTCTCTTTTTTCTCTGTCAAGAATTTCTTTTAGTGCTTTTTGTAATGTTGATTTGGCACTCATGAAGTTCTTCAGTTGTTCTTTGTCGTGGAAGTATTTCATTTCTCCATTGAATTTGAAGGATGGTTCTGCAGGATACATCAGTCTGGGTTGGAAGCTGTTTTGTTTCAGAATCTGTAATACCTCGCTCCAAGCTCTTCTTCATTTCATGGTTTCTGTTGAGAAGTCTGCTGTGATCCTGATGGACTTTCCTTTATAGGTGATCTGTTTCTTTTCTCTAGCTGTTTTTAATATTGTGTTCTTTTGCTGGATGTCTGGGATCTTGACTATTATATGTCTGGGCGTGGCTTTATTTGGGTTATGGCTTGTTGGGGTTGTATATGCTTCATTTAACTGAACTTCAGTATCTCTTACCATGTTTGGGAAATTTTCTGCTATTATTTCTGCAAATATTTTTTATATCATTTGAGTTGTCTCCTGCTGTTTCATTGATTCTTATTATTTGGATATTATTTCTTTTTGCCTTATCTTGGAGCTGTTGGATTAATTTTTCCTGGATCCTTGATGAGTTGAAGAGATCCTTCCTTTCATGGTCACTAGCTGCCATGCTGTCTTTAAGATCTAAAATTCTATCTTCAGCTTCAGTGAAGCAGTTTTGCAAGCTTTCAATGGAAGTTTTTAAATCCTGGCAATCTCTTTGAGTTTGTTTCATGCGTTCTAATTCATTCCTAAATTGTTCATGTAACGTTTCCATTTGTTTCCTATGTTTTTCTATTCTTTTATCTGTTTCTTCTCTATATGTGTGGAACATTTCTTCCATTACTATTTTCACTTCATTTTTTGCCTGAGAGATTATTTCTGCTTTAATCTCTTCTATGACCTTATGGAGTTCTTTCTTTACTTCAGATGTGATCATTTCAGAAATTGCAGGTATGTGGCTTCCTAGTTCTCCTATATCATTGTTTCCTGGACTTGTTCTGGGTGGGGTTGAGTTCTGTAGCTGCGTTTTGCTCCTCTGTCTTGTCATTTTGGATGTCAGATGAAGAGTGTTGAGCTACACACTACCGAGACAGCTCACAGTTGACTCTAGCAGCCCTAGTTTACCTGGATATCAAACTTGTACCCAGATGTTATCTGACCATGAAGCACTGGGTCCAGGAACCCCAGACGATTGCTGAGGTGCCAGGCTCAGAGCCTACCTGCGATGGTGGGGAAAGTTGTCTTGCTGGGCAGAGCACCGGCGTGGGCCTTACCAGTCAGAGGTTGGCTGCGAAGCCTGCTCTACTGTCATGGTGAAGCTGGGCCCCTCTCTGTGGGAAACTTTGGGAAAGTCTCACGGGCGCTGCCACTCTGGTGGAGTTTATTCACCCGGCTAGAGTCTCATGGGAAAAGCGCCGAGCTGGTCTGGCTCTCTGCAGGAAAGTCTCGTGGAAGCAGGAGCTCTAATGGCACCCAGGGCCAGGCAGAGCACAGTGTACCTTGGAGAAGCTGCTCTGGTAGCTCCGCTGGGCTGGTCCAGCTCTCTGTGGGAAAGTGGCGCGGTCACGGGCTCTCTAATCTGTATATGACCTCTTAATTTGTTGACTATTGAAGGTGGCTCATAATTAGTTTTTCTGAGTAAATAATATCCTTCAATCAAAAGAGTTAAAATGCTTCTGTTTAAGAAGTATGATATTGTAGTTCTGATATTTGAACCAAGGATGGTATGTAGAACTCCATATAACTTAAATATAACTTTTCATTACGGTTTCTCTTTGCATTGTGGGATTTTTCTAATTAAATTCAAATAACAACAGGGGAAACATTAGCCAAAATGGAGAAAACAAAGCATATACTTTTTTAAACGTACAAATGAAAGGCTCTGGGGCATAATGATTTGTCTCAGCTCTGTAGTTCGGAATTGTTTCCCTACTTCACAACTCCCTTGTGCACGGAGTTTCTCTCTCTCTCTTCATAATTCCGGTGTGCACGGGGTTTCTCTCTCTCTCAACACATCCCAACCCATTATTAACCTTATTCACTCCCTGCTTTGCCTCCAGCAGACTGTAAAGTATCATTATGAATTTTTAAAGGTAATTTTGAATTTAGAGCCACTTCCTTAAGCAAAGAGAAAATGAAATACAGGTGTTCTTTTGATATCTCTCAAATACTTTATTCCACTTTTTTTGGAATGACAAGATATCCCATATTTGCAAACACTTTTCTCTCAATTCATATTGACAGGTAACACAGAAACAAAGTGTTGTAGAAATGAATATTTGAATTACTAGGAAAAAAATAGAATTGTTTTGTTGTTCAATACACATTCATGAAACAAAAACACCAGTGTTTCTCTGTTTTAGCCTTAAACTCAACCATTATCTCAGGCCGCTCTCTTATTGCTTTCTGTAATATTGCCAACTTACTGGGAACAAATTCATCAAATGAATTCAGTTTGTTTTACATTTTATTTTCATCAATTTATCTTGTGCATGGAAAGTTTCTCAAACTTAATTCTGTTTGTATGTCTTAGCCACAGTTCTTTCTCTCAAAAAATCTCTATTTTTTCTTTCTTGCTGCTCTTTGAAGCTTAACGTCTGCTGCCCAGAGTAAAAGGCAGAAGAGGAGCTTCAGCTCTAGACTCTGCTAATCTAATGGGTATTGTTAATGATTAAAAAATTAGGTGAATTTTCATTCAACGTTTTCTGGAACCGTCTTCACAATACCTATGTTACTATGAGAAACATAGTTTCTTTCTTAATGCTACAAGGACTCAGAAGAAATTTCACTTTACAAAAAACATTTTACCATCTACAAAATCTAGTAACAAAATGAGTTAACTTTGCAAAAAACCCCAATTGTCATTTTTACTCCTGGAGTGAATTTTAAGCTAAATTTAAGGTGCATTCACATACTGTTTGTTATTTTTGTATAACTACTTACTCTTAAAATTTGACTATTCTTCGTCAGAGTACTGGATTTTTTCCTGGATATTTCACCTTTTTATGCACAGAGGGTGGGAAAAGTTCTTCCCAGTGGTGATAGATGACTACTGCTCCAAAACTTTCCTAAATTATTTTTGAGCTAAGTGCAGAATGTGTTTGCAACATACAGTATGAAAGATTACCAACATCAGCTGTATCTCTTGCAGCTTTAGAGAACAAAAGTAATTTGCCGTACACTGTCTAAGCTTTGTGACTACAAACACTGTCTGAATTGCCATGCTTTGGCTGGTTGAAAGGAAACATACACTTCCAACACTGAGTTCAGTGTTTGGACCTTCTTTTTACCAAATACCATCTCTGCCCTTAGGGGGAAATGTTTTTTCTATATGTCACATAATTTTGCCAGGTTTATTTACAGCTATATCAATACAAGCTGAATAATTTTCCACTTTAATTTCATATGTCTTGTAATATTAAAATTTAGAAACCATGTATTCTAGCTTTGTTTGTTCATGTATTTTTGAAATGTTTATTTCTAAATTATTTAGAGTTTATTACATTATGATGAAAATTATTAAATAATTTTGAAATAATAATCCCCAAGATCAAATAATGAAACTTTTAGATGTAAATAAAACAAGTGATATTGGAACTATCAAAATATTCTGGTGTCAGAGAGACCCATGAAATATTTTCTAATCAATAGATTTAGTATAATTGTTGCCAAAGTTCGTCAGAATTTACTTACTGTGCTTTATGAATATTTCTCTTGAAATTTTTACATCTATAGAAATGGTGAAATAATTGTGCAGTGAATACTCCTGTATATAGTGCTTCAGGATTAAGCAATTATTAGCATTTTGCTGTGCTTTGCCTTATTCTCTCTATATATCTATTTACTCCTCCACCACCAAGCTATTTGCAAGTTTACCGAGAGGCAGCGGCTGACACCAGGACGCCTGCTGCGTGTGGCATACTCCGTGACACTCAACTTCATGCTGTTATCTACCATGGGTTAATTTCTCCCTAATCACCCGTGCGAACAGGTTACTGTGTGTGCGCACTCTTTTGTCTTTGGCATCTTTCATGTACTGTGCTTTTGAAATTTAAGACGTACATCATTATTGAAAATTTCCAGAAAGCTTTATAGAGTAGTTGTTCATGCTCCCTGTGCACTGAGTTTCACTTATTCCATAGCTTTCCAAATATTTAGGGAAGACATACATTTTTTTGCAGTAACAGAAGGTCATGAACATGGTCCAATCATGGTAGCTCCAGATGAGTTGCCCCAACTGTTGCAGTGTTTCCAGGGTAAGGTGTGACACTGTCACAAGGACTTGTCATCCCCTGTGCCCTGTCTGAATTCCTGAACCAGAGAATCTATGACACAATGAAATGGCTCCTTTATGTTACATAGAGTATGTTTATTTGCTTGTTTGTGACAGAGTCTCTCTGTGTAGTTCAGGCTGGCCTTGAATTCACTATGTAGCCCAGGCAGGCCTCAAACAAGGATAGGGTGATATTCCTGCATCAGCCTCCTGAGTGCTGGCTTTATAGGTATGGGCCACCTGATCTGGCTATGTCTCACATAGTTTTGAGGTGGTTGTTATTCAATGGCAGTAGCCACACATTTGAATACATTGTATCTTTATTGTCATTCAGATTGAAATATTTTCTACTTTTGATTTCTCTTCTGAGTTATTTGGAAGTATGTTGATAACTGTTTTATATTTTAGGATGCTCTGAATATCCCAATGTCATTCACTTTTTTGTTAGAGAATTAACTGAAAAAATTCAATTCTTTTAAATCTGTTGAGATTTGTTTTTATGGTACATTTTTGTTTTTTGGCACTAGGGAACTGAACTTAGGGTCTTTATACTGACCTACATCATCAGCGTTAAAAATTTTTTTTATTTTATTTTAAGACAAAGTCTCACTAAGTTGCCAGGGTTAGCCTTGAAAATATAATCCTCCTGTCTCAGCCTCCTGAGTTAAATTAAAGGAGAATTTAAGGAGTATACCATTGTGCTTGCTTGGTGCACATATCTTTTGATGAAGGATCTACATTTACACAAAAAAGAATGTGTATTCTTCAGTTACTTGCTGTATTTTCCAGAGGTATCACCTTGCTCAATTTAATTCATAAAGTAGTCCAAATCTTTAATTTTCTTTCTGACTTTAGAGTCCAGTTTTCCTATCAACTACAGGAAAAGAGAATTACTCACCAAAGTTGATTGTGTATTTGTCTACTTTCCCTTTCAGTTCTATAGCATTTGGTTTAGAAATCCTTTCAACCAAGAGCTTTTGTAGATGTTAATCTACATTCCAAAGACTTTTCACAGAACAGGAAGAAGTAATCCTAAAATTCGTATGAAAATATGAAAGGCCCCAAGAAAGCAAAGCAATCTTTAACAAAAGGAATAAAGCTGGAGGCTTCACAACACCTGATGTCAAGACGTACTATAGAGCCAGAGAAACCAAAACAGCACAGTAACCACAGAAAGACTCACAGACCAATGGAACAGCACAAAGGCCAGAAAAATAAATCCGAAGATCTGCTGCCAAATGAATCTTGGTAGAGGCACAAAAACACATTTTGAAAAAAAGCCCAGCTCATCATGAGCTGAGCAATCTGGATCTACCTGTGCAGAAGACTGAAACCGTGTTTCACCCTCTACAGAAATGAACTGAAAATGGACCAGAGACCAACATGCAAAGCCGGAAACTCCGTAGCCTCTAGAAGAAAACAGGGGAAACACTTCCAGACACAGTTCAGGCAGTGGTTGTCGGGGTAGCATACCAAAAGCACAAGAAACAAAGGCATACATTGACAAATGGGATCACAGGAAACTAAAAGAGAAACGAAACTAAAATAAAACATAAACAGCAACAAAAAAACTTGTTCGTGCAGAGGAAACAATTACCAGAGTGAAGAGACCACTCACAGAATGGCAGAACATACTCAACCACTATTCATATGCAGAGGGTTAATCTCCAGATATAAAAGGAACTTTAAAATGTAACATAAAACAAGTAATTTAAAATTGGGCAAATGATCTTAGTAGAGACATCTCAATAGAATAAATACAACTCGGAGTCAAATATATTAAAAATGCTCGATATCATTAACCATGATGAAATGGAAATCAAAACTATGAGGCCCTCTCACCCTAGTTAGAAAAGCTATGAAAAAAATTCTGGTGAGGATGTGGAGAGAAAAGAAATCTTACATGGTGTTGGTGGGAATGCAAGCCAGGGCAGCTATTAAGGAGACTCAGCTAAAAGCTAAAACCAGATCCACTGTGTGACCGAGCTATTCCATTATATCTAAAGGAACTACCAGAGAGATACCGGCATATGCATGTTTGCTCATAATAGTTACAATATGGAATTTGTCCAGGTGTGCACCAGTGGATGAAGAGTTACATAAATTGTGTCATATACACAATGAAATATCATTCAGCCATAAAAAGAATGAAATCTCATCATTCTTGGAACTGGAAGACATTATGTTACATGAAATAAGCCAGACACAGGAAGATAAGCGTCACATGTTCTTTCTTATGTGGAAACTAAGAGCAGTCTATCTGAATATTAGAATAGTCACCAAGAGAGGTTGGTTGGGGAGGGGTGTGTGGAGGGTTGGTAAAGGGCAGGTGCAGTTGATTAATGCAGAAACGTATATATGCATGGAAATATGAAAATATCCCACTGAATCCCATGTGCAATTAATAGGCTGAGACATGAGGATCACAAGTTCAAGCCCATCCCAGGCAACCTAGCAAGACCCTGTCTCAGACGTGTCAAAGAGAGAGTTAGGGATGTGAACTCAGAGTGAAGGCTTGGGCTCAATCAGTGCAGAAAGAGATGGAAAGAAGGAGGGAGGGAGAAAGAGCATATGTTATAAATAATTTTTGTATATTTTATCAATTTATACTTTTAACATTAGAAAATGACCACTACCACCTCTTGCAAAATCTAATAGTATGGTTAATCTCCACTATAGATGACTTTTAAACTATGAAGCAATTTTCTTATAGTTACTAATTGTGTGCTTTCTTTCCCAATTATTTTACTTTCAATCCATGTGGGTGTTTAATTTATAAATGCATCACTTATAAACATAATATAGCAAGGTCATTTGGGTTTTATCAAATCTAATCTGATAATCATTGTCTTTTATTTAGAGTGGTTACTCCCTTTATTTTTAATATAACTATAGACGTTATTTGGTTTATGTCTATCGTTGCCTATTTGTTTTTATTGCTACCTCTGATCTTTGTCTCCATGGCACTGTTGTGTGAGTTAAACAAGTATTATTTTAGGATTAATGTTAAATCCTCATTGCCATTTTAGATACTGGAAGGTTAATCAAACAGGTTCTGCCAACAAGCAGGTGGGAGAGGGATCTGCAGTAATGGATACCAGTCTTACTCATTGGCTATATTCCACAATTCTGGTCCTACTGTTTTTAGATAACTCTTGAAACATAATAGGAGGAATCCACATTCAAATACTAAGACAGAAGCTGGGAGAGGCGGCCTGTAACTTAGAGGCAGGATTGCCACAAGCCTGAGGCCAGTCTAGGCTACATAGTTAGTTCAAGGTCACCCTGAGCTACACTGCAAGACCCTGTCTCAAAAAGTCAAAACTGAAACAAACAAGGAAAAGAAAACAAAGCAAAACAAAAATGAATCTTGGAATACACCTTATGCCGCTCATAACATCAGCCCAAAATGGGTCACAGATCTAAGTTAAATCACAAAACATTAAAATTTCTGGAAGATAATAAGAGAAAATCTAGATGACAGCACGTCACGGTGAATATCTGTATATAACAAAAGAAAGCACAGTTCATGAAAGAAAAACTTGATAAGTTGGACTTCATTAAAATTTTAAAATTCTGTTCTTCACAATATACTGTGAAAAGAATAAAAGTAAGCTATAGACAGAAAGAATGTATTTGCGGATGACTTCTCTGATAAGGATCTGACACATAAAATATATAGAATTCTTAAAACTCTACAATAAGAAAATGAGTGACTTAGTCTAAAAAAATGGGAAAAAACCAAAGAGGTACTCTATCTAAAAAGAAAGAATAATACACATATAAAAACATGCCCAGCACTACATATTTAGATTTGTAAAAGAACAATAATACACCATTACACACCTACTAAAATGGTCAAATTCAAAACACTGACCACACCAAATGCCACTGAGAGTGTGGAGTGATAGGACCTCTCACTGATGATGGGACTGTAGCATGGAGCAACCCCTTTAGAAGACAGCTGTGCAGTTTCTTGCACAGCCAGCCCTACTTCATCATATGATCTACACACACTCTTTGTTATTTACTCAACTGATTTGAAAACATACGTCCACCGAAACCCGCACACAAGCGTTGAGAGCAGCTTTGCCCATTATTGCCCAAACTTGGAAGAAACCAGAATGTTCGCTAAAGGAAGCTCAGATTTTTAAAAAACTGCAGAAATCAACATTTTCCTAATGAGTCATGATGCTGAGAATATTTTATATGCTTATTTGACATTTAAATATCTCTCCCAGATGCCTGGCAGGGTGGTTAGGCCACACTAAGCCGGCTCAAAGAAGTTCAGTGAGACCCTAGCTATTGGCCAGGCTGGTATCCAAATGCTCTAGCTGGGCTCCCAATGCTCTAGATTACATGGTAAAGCAGAAGTCTTTGATGATCTAGACACAAGGCACCTCCATCCACTCTGGGCGAGGCTTACAACTCTAACATAGGGTAGAGATAAGTTTCTGTTGAGAGAAAGCTCTACACTGCAGACCAGCTGGGATCAAAGCACACTCTCTACAGAATGACCATGGTATCTGGGGATGCTGTGCACTCCTTCAAGTTGTTCTCAGTAAAAGGTATCATATCTGATTATTATAGCTATGTCTAGATGTCCCCACAAAGCCTCATATGGGCGTAGGTGGGGCTTTTCAGAGGTGGCTGGATTTAGTGTGTGATGATCGCGTTAAGGGTGTGTGATTACTAAATTAGTTCACTGATTACTTTGGCATAGTTCTGGCTAGGATGAAGGCTGCCTCATGCTTGGTCTGAGTGCTACCCCAGGGCAGGTAGCCTGGAGAAGACACAAGGGACAGAAAGACAGTCGCTGCTTGTTGCTGTCCCTTAGAGCTTGCTACTTTCTGCCTGCCACGGACTGTTTCTCCTCTGCAGCGCCCCTCTGCCCTGCCACCCTGCCTTGGCGGCAGCCAGCTACAAACTGACACCTCTACAGGCCCTGAGCCAAATAAATCTTTCCTTCTCTAACTTTGGGTGTTGGGTGTTTTGTCTCAGCGACAAGAAAAGTAACCAAGGCACTGACCTTTAGGGTTCACTAGTAATAGTGCCATTGTAATGTCAGATCAAAATTCATGGTAATGATCTAGATAAGCATATCACAAGGAACATCCCCAAGCAAACAAAAACCAATGTTAAAACCATTCTCTTTGCGAATGCACACTGTCCGCAAGCAAAGACTGTGACGTGGGAGGCATTATTCCTATCACCCCTGGTTGCCTTTATCCGGCACACTTCCCGCAGTGAACTAAAACACCGTCTATCTGGATTCGTTCTGGACCTATATCTATGTCTCTTTCTTAGTGTTTCTCATTTTTGACTGCTGGGGGTTTATTTCCATTCCAAATAGTGCATGTTTAACCCTATGTTCCATGTTTAAATTAGTCACATTTGGATATTTATGATTTCATTTTTCTTTGAAAGAGGTTGTAAGAACCATAGGATTGTATTTATTATATCATCATCACTACATAAAAATCACCCGAAATAAAAGAAACAAATTCTCAGAAAGGGCCAAGAAAATAAAATCTGAGCCAGGAATACGGTGGATATTGAAAAAGCACAAATACAGGGAAGGAATGAGGAAAATGGGAGTTATGATACTGTGTTCCTTAAAGAAACTCAGTGAATATCTTTCAAAAAAAGGAAAAAGAACAATATACACTGTAGTGGATTGACACCTGGTGGTCAACTTGCAACCCCCAGCTGAACTGAGTCAGCGTGGCGCTAGGAGTGGGAGGCCCACCTGGGGAGTGTTGCCCGCAGCATAAGAGGCAGAACTGGAGAAGAAGTTAGGCTGTTTGGAGCAGAGAAAGGCTGTTGGGAGCTGGTAGAAGCTGTAAGGAGCTCTTCTGTTCGAGAAGCTTGTCCTGCTGGCTTTCCTGATGAACTTGGCTGTTTTCATCCTCCAAGGAGCTCAGGGCCTCGTTGGCACTGAGAATGGCTTCGGTTCACTTTGGGGGAGCTCTGGTCCTCACTCTGAGCATCGCTTCCTGGCTCTGGAAGGGAAGAAGGTGCACAGCGCAGTCTCCCGAAGAAGCTTGCCGCGTTGTCTTTCCTGATGGGAACCCGGCTGTCCTGATGGGAAGACAGCCGGGCTGGAGGAGCTGGAGACCTCACTGTCGCTGAGGGTGGCAGTGGTACCTTCCGGGGGCGCTCTGGTTCTCCCTCTGAGTGTCGCTTCCCGGCTCCAGTGCAGACCCCTCAGCCTGCTGGCACAGACCCTTCGTTCCGCTGGCACAGACTTTCTAGTTTCTACCTCTAATGTTTAGGTCTTCCTAGCTCAGAGCCATGAAACAGGCCTGCGTCAGATATTGTCATAGGCTCTAGGTATTCAGCGGGACTCGTGCAGGACATTTCCACGGGATCCAGGCCCTCAACTCAATTCCTGGTCTATAGTGTGTGGACAGATCTCCTGCACTCTCTTGTGTATGATTCTTTGGGTGACTATTATAATCTTATAAAATATGTGTCCTGTACTACATTGTTCCCCTGGCAAAAAATCCCCCAAACCATAACATACACTAACAAATTCATTACTGAAAGATTTACCCCACCAAGAATCTAAGAGAAGCAAGGAGAATAAACTTTCCTCAGCCATAGCTTCTGGAGTCAGCTACTTCCTTCCAGCAGAATAACTGAGTGAGAAATGTTGAAAGCTTAATGGGAAAAGCAAGGACTACAACAGTAAGGGAAAACTCTTAGAATCATCTTCATACATCAAGAACTTAAAAGGAGATCACTTTAATTCATTTCCTTTTAGTGATTTGGCATTTACAAAAGAATAGATGAGTTTAGACAAAAATTACATTTATTTGTAGGAATAGGTAACTGCTTATTAAGTGTATTCTTGAGTAATACTTTTATTGCAGTATAGCCAAAGTCCATTTCTAACATTTCTGTAGCACTGCAAACATTAAGTTAAATTCGAACTAACAGAAAAGGTATCGTATATTCTTCTCCCTTAATTCTTTATATCTAAAATGGTTTCAGACTAAGTAAGACTAACAATAATGTGTGTAAGGTAAAACATCTTTCATTTGAAAAAATTTAACTTTCTTGTTTAAGATAACTTTAAGTGCTATTCCTCTCACTATAATATAAAAACATTTTAACCAAGGCTATTTTTCCTATGTCTGCTATAGTTTAAAAGCCTTATTTGTTAATAAAAATGAAAACATACTCATAAATGAAGTAAAACAGAGCTTAGTGAGATGGAATCTCATTGCAGCAATTACCAAACTTTTGCTTGTCTGTTATACATGACATGATCCATTGTAAAGTAAGTCATCAACACTTTAATCACGGGTCATGTTTGTTATTCTTGTCCCTGAAGACTCTGACTGAGCGTATATTTATGTTCTAGTTACCATCTGACATCTTCTGAATTCATGCATTTTTCAGTGTGGATAAGAGTATAACATTTCTCTTTTTGAATTAGTATTACACTGGTGCTTCCTTCAGTAAATTCTAAGTCCTGAAGAACGTAAGAACCTCAGAGCTGAAAGGAGCTATGTAATTCACCAGCCTAACAAATAATGTCTTTATTTCACAGGACATGCAGGTTAAGAAAGACTTTTATATGATTTGCTCCTTTTAGATAAATTAAATTCTCAGAATAATATTAAATTGGATTGCAAATCCTTGCTACTTAGAGAGTTTCTAAATAATATTTCTTACTACAGAATCAATAATCAGTAGAGATAATAAGTTTTATATTTTTACCTTTTGGCATATATGGGTAGACCTATGCAACACGTTAACAAATGCATTCATGTTTTACCACTATGAGAATGTATGAAAGGATGTTTTACATTTTCTTCTAGAAAATTATAAGCTTTTCTAATTTACCAAAATGCTTGTGTGTGAAATTTTTCAGTTACTTTTCTCTGAGTTTTCTTTTATCTGTGAAACCTTACTTAGGTTAAAATAAGTAGTAAAATCCTTATTATGGGTCACTGAGAGTGAGAACAAGATTGACAGAACATTACAACCTGAGAAGATGTTTTTGGGTCATTGGATGAGTTTGTCAGGGAATCAAAGAACAGCTTTGTTTCCAGCGTCAGCCTGTTCTAGAATAGAAAAGATCATTATGAGGAATGCAACTCGAGTATTCAAGTTTTAAAGGCTATGGAGGAAGAGAATTGAATTTGGTTTAATGTATACTGTCTAAATCAAAAGAGAAAATCTAAGAAATATATTAAAATTCTGACATTTGCTTGGTTTGATTGGCTTAATCTAAGATAATATATTTCTTAAGCATGAGAGGAAGTTCTCTTGAAATCTCTACTTCCAAATAGTTATGCCAAAATAGAATTTTTTCTCTTTAAAATGATTCATTTAAGTGACATGAATTATTAAAATGATGAATCAGTTTTCAATCTTAAATGAATTACTATTCTTTACCCACACAGTTTTACAAAGACTCTATCTCAGTAGAGTAATTTTTTGTGTTTTGTGTTGACTTTTAGATGTTTTGATTATTTAGAAAAAGTTTCCTCAGTTTTGAAAGAACAGATATTCCTTACAATAAAATCACCAGCCTGATTTTTTTTGGTGGTGTTTGGTTTTTAAGACAGGATCTTTAGGCTGTACTTCAGGCTGGCCTTGAACTTACTACATAGCCGAGGTAAGCCTTGAACTCATGGCCATCCTCCTGTCTCAGCCTCCTGAGTTCTGGGATTACAAGCTTGTGCCACCATGCCCGGCTTCTATGGTGTTTCTTCATCTTGGAATGACCTTTTTCCTTCCCTAAAACAAATGTTGATAGCAAACAAATATTCACAGTTCAATTATGTCCTGATCTTTTAAAGCTATTGATAAGAGAGTAAACCGAATATGAGATACAGAGATACTTTCTGCATGAAAACATTTTTTCAAGAGATTATGAATCCACCAGGACTATGGTAAAATGACTAAGTTCATCATCCATCTGATCTTCACTGGGGACTAGGAAGCAAACAAACAAGGGGGAGAAACGCTACCTTGCACCTGCTCCAGGGCTTAGTTTCCCCACTAGATTTAATTCACTGAATTCTGTGTCAAATGCACCCACGATGGAAATCATGTTTGTTTTGAAGAAAGTCACACTTGAAAGCACTGCTGAATATTACCCATGAGCAGCAATGATTTTCAGCCAATTAATTAGTTTTCACTTTGCCGTGAGGAAGACCCCATGGCATTCTGAGGATCAGGGCTCAGGAAATACCAGGCGTTATCAGCTCTGAAGAGCAGATCTACCAGGAATCCTGCCAGGAAGCCCAAGGCGGGTGAAAATCATGCGATACTGAGCAAAAGCAGCAAGGAGCTTTCAAGGTTCTGAAACATAAACAATGAATACTGATTCTTGTTTTATCCTCAGAACATGCATTTTGTGTTCTTTAATACACAATGCAACAAGTACATTCATCTTTGCTTAAGAAAAGATAATAATATTAAAATTCCCTTGTGACTTCAGAGTATTGTAAATCTCACGTTAGCAGTCTGCTCTGGGGAGCAGAATCGTCCTGGACTCAAAGAAAGTAGATTTAGCTGAAAAGAGTGAACCTTGTTTCTTTCTTCAAATCGAAAGCCTTACCAGTTACAGCCTGTGGAAAATGTTTATTTGCTTGCCTTATCTGTACTTTATAGCAGGGTGAAGGCCACCGCTCAAGATACTTGGGAGAATACAGAGCTCTGAGGGCGACTGGCTGTGCTGTGAATGGGGAAAAGAGAACGAAGACTTGTGGCTTGGTGATGCCGTTGTCCACCACACACAAGTTCCCATCATGAAAACAAGGTGCTAAGTGATCAGACTCTTAACTCGTAACTCTTTGGGTTCTAAAAGAACTCCTGCTGGAGGCATTCACCTTAAATTTTATTGTGCATCTTTAGATAGTGTGTACACTCGCCTGATTTGTTATGACATGTGGAAACAATATTATCTTGTCTTTGAGGTATTCTGAGAAAAAAAATCTCCCATTTTTGTTTCCTAGAAATGAGACAAACAAACAAACAAAAGAAGGTGAAGAAGTCAGACTTCCAAACTCATCTGTGGAGAAACCAATGAATCAGCGCCCTGCACTTTGCCCTTTCAAATGCCAAGAGCCATGGAAGTTGACTCAACATCAGTCGGAAGGAATGTGATCCTCTCCGGGAACTATTAAACAAACAAACCAATAAAGAAGCTGGGTCACATCTCCTCCAGGGCTTCATGATGAGCAGTCACGCACTTCAGACTACATGTAATTCTGGCTTCCTATGATGCATTTGTTTTGAAACCTGGATATTTAATTATTAATAAGTTAATATATTTATAAATAAAGTCATTTTGAAAGACTACATTTATTTCACCTGTAGGAATAAAGCATAATTCAAATATGCCTAACAATGGTGACAGAGACCTATCTTGCAAATTTTATGTGAGTAGAAAAGAAAAAATTAATAGAACTTTTCACAGAAATACAATTGTGAAGTGCTTTAAAAATATAAAGGAACGAAATATAACACATTCATGATTGGACTCTAATTTGCATGTCTTCTGCCTGGCAGCTCTCAGCCATGGTGTATGAGACAGTCATGCAGGTGCCACTGGTGGTTCAGGCTGGTGGGAACACGTTCGACCATGTGAACATGTTCTGTGAAATTATGAATAAATAGGCTTTCTATAGCTTAGTTTCAATTTCACATTAGTACAATTTAATAAAAATTTTTCAGAACAAATATTTGTAAAAAATAAATGCTATCATCCTTGTCAGTTCCATAAAACATAAGTATTTTTCTCTTGTAAAGTGTGAGGGGCTCCTCCTATTCCTAACTTGAGAACTCCTTTGCAGATTGGAGGAGGAAACTCTGATATCCAATTGCTAAACACAAGAGAGGAAGAACTGGTGAAAGCGTCCCCTCTTTCTTTCCTTCACAAGTTTACTACTTGCTCTTCTGAGCGTGGGCCAGGACCACAGCATCAACTGGCCCGGAAGCCTGTGTCTCCGTGTGCAGTGACGGGTTGACAAAGTGCTGTCCTTGTGTCACTTCCAATCTGCCACTCGTTTATATATACAAAGCTTTGCTGGAAGACATCCGTGCTCCTTTCCCTGCGTGTTTTCCTACGGCTACCTTTACACTACAATGACAAGGTTGAGTAGCTGAGTCAGAAATCACATGGTCCTCAAAGCCCAAAATGTTTGCAGTTTGGGTCTTACAGAGACAACTCGCTGACCCCTAAACATATGGAAATTCTCAAAGGCTTAGGGTGATGATTAAAACAAAACAGAGATTCCAGAATCTAAAAAACCATGAAGATAACATATTGTATGATTCCACTGATATAAAATATTCAGATGCTAGAGACAGAAATGGATTGGCAGCAGCTTAATGTTGTGTGTGTGTGTGTGTGTGTGTGTGTGTGTGTGTGTGTACCTATGTGTGTTGGGGGTAAAGGTAAGAACTGATTAGTGAGCCTGGCATGGTGGTGCATGCCTGTAATCCCAGCACTCAGGCTGAGGCAGGAGGGTTGTTGTGAATTCGAGACCAGCCTGGGCTACAAAGTGAGCTCAAGGCCAGCCTGAACTGCATAGTGAGACCCTGTCTCAAAAAGACAAAAAAAAAAAAAAGCAACTGACTATGAGCAAAGGGTTTTCTTTTGGAGTTAAGACAGCATTTCTGAAGTCAACATGAGTCACAGTTGTACAATACTGAATGTAATACTATGAATTGCACATTTTAAAATACTGAATCTCATGTTACATGAGTTTCACCTTCATTTAAAAAGTAAACATCTGGGTAAATGATTGGCCAAGATCAAATTAACTTACAAAACTCTTATGAATATGTAACCATCTGCAAAATGAAACAATAAAGATGGTATGCATGTATTCACTTATTTGCTTATTTGACAAACCTTTACTCAGCATCTTCCATATGCTGGGCGCTGTTTAAAGCTTGGAGGAGATAATCCATAAGACAAGGCAGTTCACTTTGTGAGGTTTCCATTTTACGTGAGGTGGATAGAAAAAAGGCAGTAATTATACAGTTAGTCTAATAGTGACAAAATTATGCTGACTAGTAAGGCAGGGTAAGGAAAGAAAGAATGTGGAAAGAGAGGATGCTTAAGCAGAGACCGGGCTGGAATGCAGAAGTAGCCATAGCTCCATGTGGGGAGGGCAGTTAAGGAAAACGCAGACAACCAGTTACCCATTTGCCTGATGTTTCCTGTAGGTGGGGAGCGGCAATAAGCCTGTGGCTGGAACAGCTCTTTAGTTTGGAAGTAGAAGCAAATGAGGTCAGGGCAACTCCACTTGGAATCTGTGACTCTTAGGCACGGTTCTGAATCCCATCCAAATGTGATAGGTCGGCGCACTAAATGAAATGAACAGTAACAGACGGCAATGCAGCCTGAAGAATTCATGTATTGTAAAGTACGTTTACTTCTACAGAACATCCCAGGGCCTTTTAACTGTGATTTCAAAAAGCTGTGCGTTTGCTGTCATCGCACCAAACTAGGTACCTGTGAAAAGGCTTTTCCCTGTATCTGTCCCTTCACACAGATGCTTGTTTGTTTTGCTTTGCTTTTAATTTCATGATTTGGAATTCATCCTAATTCGTGTGTGCTGAATTTGCTTTTCTACTCCTGTAGAAAATGCTATCAAAACTAAAAACAGCTTCAAGGAAATGGCATTTAAAGGACATTCTGGGATTGAGAAGGAAGAATTTTATCTCCTTGGACAGGGAAAAGACTCATAGCAATACACTAGTTCACATTCACTTGTTTAATGATCGAAGATTCCTTGGCAGTTGCTTACTGAAGTATACACAGCAGCACCGGATCAGATGTGCTTGGTATAAATGACTTATTTCTAAAAACCAGATTTTCTTCTTTGCTAACAGAGGGATCTTCCCCTCACTGCCATCACCGTCCAGTCTAGTTAGAAAGTAGCTGTCAGTCATCCACCCTTTGAGGAAAGCCCTGGAAATAGATAAGCAGGGGGGCTAAGTCTTTGACTTACTTAAGAACAGCAGGAGGATACAGATGTTTCGAACACCCTTTTTTGCATGAGGGAAACCAGAACAGTAGTTACTGCTGGGGCTGGTGGGAATGTTGAGGCCAAAGGGGTCACGTAGCACCAAGTAGAAGATTAGGCAGGAGACACCCCTGTGCTCCAGGCGCTGGTGATGTGGCTGGGTCTCAGCTGTCAGGAGGGGCGCAGGAACTGAGCTCCGGGCTGCCACACCCCCAGGACCATGTGCTCTAAGTACAGTCCTAAGCGAGACGTTTCCTTGGGTATCTCTCATCTCCACCGATGAGGACCCTACACACACTGATTGCAGAAAGACATTAGTGCCCTAGAATACCTTCAGCATTTGATGATTTAGTGCCTACACTTCCTCATGTTATTAGAGAATCGGTTTTGTTTTAAGATTTACAGTCATGTAAAAACAGAAAGTTCTCTGTGAATTGAACCTATACACTGTATTTTAACCCTGTTAATCATTCAATAATGAAATAGTCTAGGTACATTTATGATTTTTGGGTAGCATAATTTATGACACATTCAGATCTGAAAAGTGAAACTTCTTCATTCTTTACTGGAACTTAGGGAAGCTGAAAACTTGGGATATAGCCAATAAATTGAATATATTTCAAAAGTGAAAGAACGCTTCAAGTTAACATTCATGTCCTGTGTCTTGAAATCAGTCTATCCCCTATATGGTCTGAGAGACAGGAACACTGCCTGGGTATCTGGAACATGTGAAAGTGTTTTCATGTTAAGTAAGAAAGATGCATGCTTTTAGCTGTTTTCTTCTGGCCTTGCAGTTTAATGGCCCTGTAACTCAATAGGCAGAATGTAAGTAGCAAAACTGTTTGTTCAAGTGGACTGCTAAGCAGGTTCCTTTATTCCTCCCGCCCAGAAAAGCAAGAAGTGATATGTATTGTACTCATTATGAAATCCATGGCTGAGGTGCAAAGTGACCTTGCAGAATGCACATGCAGGGCAAACAGGGAGCAGGGGCTTCCTGTCTTATCAAAGAGATGTGCAATGGCTCTTGCATTGTATTCTTGTGTCACAAATCAATGCCAGTTCTTTACAGGGTATTATCAACAGAACCCGTAAATAGGTAATGGCCATGTACTCATTCAAATAAAGAGTGGTTAAAGGGAAAACTAAGGCAGAAGTTTTATTTCAGCAAGTTTTCCTAGGAAAAATAACATATTTCTCAGACTTTAGAATATGAATACTCAGTCCACCTTGTCCTTACCTTTTCCAGTTCCCCTTCCTCTGATTCTCTTGTTTAGGCCTCAAACTATGTATCATCCTGATGTCTTACCCCAACCTGCTGACCTTTCCACTGGCTCAGAGTAGTAGCTCTTAAATTCCACCCATGACTTATCGTCTCTTACTTCTGATTCAGAAAGACTTCCCAGATTCAAGAAACAGGTGATTTGAGGAAAGCTAGTGTCTTGGTTACTTTTCTTTCATTGCTGAGACAAAATACCCAACGCTCAAAATGAAGGAAGGAAGGGTTTATTTAGCTTGCAGTTTGCGGAGGTTTCAGTCCATACTTGGCTGGTTCAGAGGCAGAGTGGCACATGGCAGAGGGCAAACTGTTCAAGGCAGCAGCACACAGCAAAAACAACCAGCTAAAGGGAAGAATGGCTGCAAGCAGCTTCCTTTCCTCCCCTACATTGTAAACAGCCTCCCCCCACCCAGGGGTCATGAACCTCCCACACAATCTCCATGCCCTCCTCTTCCACAGGATGTATACAAAGTAAGCACATGCACACGCGCGCGCACACACACACACACACACACACACCCGCTTCCTCCTGAGTCACTCAGCTAAACCTCTAGATTCCCCAAGTTGACACAATGTATCAACCATAACAGCTAGAAAAATGCTTTCTATTTCCTGTGGTATTTACCTTTGGGCTTCTAAATATAAATAGCAATAAGAGGGAGAGCAAGAATAAACCAAGGTAATTAACCTTTTCAAATGATCTAGTTTATTGCAATTAGCTTAAAAGGAGTTTGTCTCTTACCTCTGAATGTTTTAATATTCAACTAAGAAAATCACTTAACCCTTCAACTCTCTTATCCATAGAAAGAGCATATAATATTTGTTCTTATCATACTAGTAAACAGAAACATTGCAGAAGAATGTGGAGTGTTTCATAAATTTAAAAATACTCTATGCACTGAAGTTTTTGTAGGCTCAAGGTAAAAATTTCTCACAAGTAAAGATAAGACCAAGATGTGCATGCCTCACCTTAGCCAGTGGTCTATAGACTTTTGTGATTGCCTACACCTATCAGAAAAAGAAAGAAAAACAGGGTTGGGGACATAGCTCAGTCAAATAAGTGCTTGTCTGGCAAGTATAAGGTCCTGAGTTCAATCCCCAGTACCACCAAAGGAAAATAAAAAGAGTGAGCACAAATTTCAAAGTATGTATACGTACATTTCATAGATTATGTACACACTCCACTGAAAACTGCATAGATTTAAAAATACATATAAGGTAGAAAATGTTCAGAAGTGTGTTTGACAAGCCAATTTTTAATTTTAGGCTCTATTTCTACAGCTGGTTATATCAGCTGCAATAGATAAAAATATATCACACATAAGTACATAGATGCAAAAGAAAAAAATTCACATCTTCTGTCATAGCTCGGTCATAACTGGTTCAATGAAAGGGTTTCACATGTGATATTCCCTCTGGAAAACGGCATATTTTATGTTCCAGTCAAAGCAGCAGCTCAGCGTGGTTGTGTTTATATTCTCCTCCATGATCCCGTTGACATTAATTTAAGGAGTCACTAACTGCCCAATGTTTTGGCAGATTCTCTAAGTCCATTAGTAAGACAAATCTAGCAAATCTATAAACCGAGAAATGTACAAAATGTGTAATCACATCAACCTCAAACTACACACATCAAATGATTTGTTGGGGTAATAAGCTTTCCAAATTTTCTCCAGCATTAACATATTTTCAACAAATAGAGTATCTGTGTTTGTTACTATATGGATTTCTGTTTATTACTTTATTCATTTTAGAAAATTATTTATAACAATTATTTCACAAGTAAAGTGGAACTTTCTGCCTTTTCCTTTTCAGTATAAAACTCTAAGAGGCTTCTCAGCATTTACGATTACACTTACTAAGAAATTGCATTAATTACTATGTGATTAAAGTACAGAGTCCCCTAAGACATGATGGTTCAATTTAGCAATTTTTAGACAGTGGTACAAAAGCTTACTCATATGACCATTCTGTTTTTCACTTTTATCACACTATTGAATATTAATGAGCTATTCAACACTTGATTTTATTGTATTTATTAAGTTTATTGGCACATTTTGGATACACGTCATGATCACATTCATTACAGGTAATTTGTACCTGTTCGTGACATAACTTGATTCTTTTTCCCATACCCCTCCCCTTCCTTGAACCACTCCTCTGTACAGAAGTTTTTTCATGCTTTTTTTTTCTCGCTTTTTCTTTTCCCTTCCTTCCTTTCCCTCTCCCCTCTTCCTAGTTCCCTTTCACATTTGAACAATTTCTTCCTATTTCACAATATCTATTATATATTTTTGTACTTACTTACATGTTTGGTTTCTTACACCAGAGAAAAAATATTTAAATGTGTGTAAATTGAATTCACTTAAGAGTATGGCCTCAAAGTGCACCCACTTACCTAGAAAAGTCTAAAGCTTATCCTTCTTTATGGTAGAATAGTATTCCATTGTATAAAAAAACTTCTTTATCCATTCATCATTTGATGGACATTTGGGTTGTTTCCAAGACTTACCTACTACAAACTGTGCTACTGTAAATTTAGGTGTGCACGTATCACTGTGATGTGATGTTTTCAATTTTTTTGGAAAGAAAGAGGAATTTTTTTACAAAGAAGAGGAATAGTGGGTCAAATGGAACCTCTAGTCCTAGTTTTCTGAGGAAAGTCTACGCTGATTCCCACAGTGGTTGCACAAGCCCATACCCCCACCAACAGTAGAGAAGCCTAACTCTTTCCCCAGAGCCCTGCCAGCATTTCTTTGTTATTAGTTGATTTTTTTGATAATAGCCATTCTTTCTGGGTGAGATGAAATCTCATCATTGTTTTAATTTCCATTTCTTGAATAGACAATGATATTGAACATTTTCTCACATATTTACTTGCCATTTCTACTTTTTTATTTGAAAAGTATGTGTTTCAGGTGCTCATTTTTGATTGGGTATTTAAATTTGGGGGTCTGAATTTTTGAATTATTTATATATTCTAGAAAGTAGAGGAATTTCTTTGAGAAATAGCTGGCAAAATTTCTTTCCCACTCCATGGGTTGTTTCTTAACTCTGTTGATTTCTCTTGCTGAGCAAAAGCATTTTAATGAGATGACACCACATTTATTCCTTGAGGTCATTTCTATGCGATTGGGGCTCTGTTCATGAAGTCTGTGCACACCAGTGTCTTCAAGAGTTCTACCTATTCCATATTCCAGCAGATTCAATGTTTCTGTTGTAATATTTAGATTGTTGATCCATTTGGTTTTAGTTTAGTGCATTGTGAAAGATAAGGGTCTACTTTAATATTCAGCATGTGCAAAGCCAGTTTTTGAAGACCATTTATTAAAGAGGTTACCTTTCTTCTAGTGAAGATGTTTGATACCTTTGTCTAAGTTAAGTGTCTAAATAAGCCTGGAGTTGTTTCTTCGTCTTCTAGTGTGTTCTACTAATCCTTGGGTCTGTATTTTTGGCCAGTACCATGCTGCTTTTATCACAGTAGCTTTATGGTATAATTTCAGGTTAGGGATTTGATGCCCCCCCCCCCACCTCCCAGAATTGCCTTTGCTATTCTAGGTCTCTTTCGGTTCCAAATGAATTGTAGGATCTTTTTCTTCTAATTCTGTGATATATGCAGTTGGAATTTTGATTGGGGTTGTGTTAAATTTGTGTAACAATTTTAGAAATAAGGTCATTTTCACTATATTTGTTCTTCCCAAGAACATGGGATATTCTTCCTTTTGCTGGTATCCCCTTTAATCTCCTTTTTCAGAGTACTGAAGTTTTCGTTGTAGAGGTCTTTTACTGCCTTTGTAAGATTGATTTCTAGGTATTTCATTTTATTGAATGCTATTGTGAAAAGTGTGGGTTCACTAATTTCTTTCAGTCAACTTATTATTTGTGTGTAAGAATGCTATCGATATTTGAGTAATTGACTTTATATCCAGCTACACTTTACTGAATTTGGTTACTAAATCTTGAAGTCTTTTGGTGGAGTTTTTGGTGTCTTCTATGGACAGTATCATGTCATCAGCAAACAATGATAATTTATCCTCTTCTTTTCCTATCCTTATTCCTTTTATTTTTCTCTTTTCCAATTGCTCTGGCTACCATTTCCTGAGAAATATTAAATAAGAGTGGTGACAGTGGACATCCTTGCCTTATTCCTGACTTAAGAGAAAAAGCTTTAAGTTTTTGTCCATTTAGTATGATGTTGGCTGTTGGTTTACCATAAATGGCTTTTATCAAATTGAGATAAAG
Organism: Dinomys branickii; assembly: GCA_004027595.1. Lineage (NCBI taxonomy): Eukaryota > Metazoa > Chordata > Mammalia > Rodentia > Dinomyidae > Dinomys > Dinomys branickii. The sequence goes on along the minus strand of PVLD010001756.1, from coordinate 79,969 downwards.
ACCATATATTCCAATTTTCTGAAATTTTAAAATCATGATTGTTAGACCTTTCCAAATACTTTTTCCACATCTATTGATCATATGTTTTTTCTCCTTGTCTCTGTGTATGCTGAGCAATCCCTGAATCTGTGGGATAAATCTTCCTCGATCACAGTGTATAATCTTCTTGATTTCCTGCATTTTGTTTGCCCGCATCTTATTGAGGATTTTTGTGCCTATATTCATTAGGGAGGTGGGGGGATCTCCTTTTTGGTTGGATACTCATCTGGTTTTGGTATTAGTTCTTCTAGGAATAAGTTTGGGAGTATTGCTCCTTTTTCAATTTCATTAAAGATTTTAAGAAGTCGTGGCATAAAGTCTTCTCTAAATTTCTTGTGGAATTCAGCAGTGCATCTGTCAGGACTTGGGCTTTTCTTTGCTGGTATGTTTTTTATTTCATCTTCAATTTCATTAACTAATATTGGTTTATTAAAATTCTTATATTTTCTTGATTCAGTTTTGGTAATTCATATATATCTAGAGATCTGTCTATTTGTTCTGTTTTTCATCTTATTAGAATACAAGTTTTAGAAGTGTACATAATTATCTCATGGATTTCTGAAGAATCTGTTATGATGTCACCTTTTTATTACTAATTGCATGGATCTGGGCCTTTTCTTTTCTTTTTTTTGGTAAGGTTGATGTAATGGTTGATACACTGTGTCAACTTGATAAGTTCAGAAGCTTAACTATGTAAAAGCAGCTCTACATGCTGGGGTATAGAGAACATGCCCTAGGATGGATGGTTATGGTCCACGATGCTGTAATGGTTGATTCATTGTGTCAACTTGAGAAGTTTAGAAGTTTAACTAAGTGACTCAACAGGGGGCCGGGGTCCTCACTTTGTAAATATCCTGAGCCTGTGCAAGAGGAAGGCAGGGAGATGATGTGAGTTCTAAATCTGCCACAGGGTGGGTAGCCTGCTTAAAATGCAAGCGAGGAATAGAGGCTTGCCCTCCTCCCTCTTTCTCTTGCTGCTTTTGCTGTCTTCCACTGCCTTGAATGATCACCCCCGTGGCACAGCACCAGGTCTTGGAGCCAGCTGATTATGGACTGAAACCTCCACAAACTGTGAATTAAATAAACCTTTCCTCCTTTAACTATTTGGTGTTGGATATTTTGTCTCATCAATGAGAGAAAAGAAACTAAGATAGTTGGCTAAGGGTTTGCTGATTTTACTTAATCTTTCAAAGAACCAATGCTATAATTCATTGATTCTTTGTAGTAATTTTTAGTTTCCATTGCATTAATTTCTTCTCTGATCTTAATAATTTTGTCCCTGGTATGAGCTTTTGGCTTAGTCTGCTCTTCTTTTTCTAGAAGTTTGAGATTCACCATGAAGTTGTTCATTTGCTCTCATTCTGCTTTCCTGATATGCGTGATCCCTGCTATAAATTTCCCTCTTAGGACTGCTTTCATTGTGCTCCATAAGTTCCAGTATATTGTACTAATTGTATGCACTGTCTAATTTCTCCTTTAATTTTCTCTGTGACTCATTGATTGTTCACCATGGTGTTATTTAATTTCTGTGTGATTATGAAGTTTTGTGGTTTCCTTTGCCCTCATTTCCAGTTTCATTGCACTATGGTCTGATAATATGCATGGGATAATTTTAGTTCATTTGCATTTACTTAAGCATGTTCTATGAGCTATTATGTGGTCTGTTTTGGACAGCATCCTGTGTACAGCTGAGAAGAATGTATATTCTGATGTTGTAGGGTGGAATACTGGGTAGATATCTACTATGTCCACTTGTTCAAAAGTTTGGTTCAGTTCTGATATTTCATTGTAGGATTGGTTTGGTGTTCTTGAATTTCTTCAGTTGTTCTTTATCATGGAAATATTTTATTTCTCCATTAAATTTGCAGGATAGTTTTGCAGGATACATTCATCTGGGTTGGAAGCTGTTTTCCTTCAATACTTAAATACTTCACTCCAAGTTCTTCTTGACTTGATGGTTTGTGTTGAGAAATCTGCCATGATTCTGATGGGCTTTCCTTTATAGGTGATCTGTTTCTTTTCTCTAGTACCTCCCTCTATTGCTTTTGAAAGGCAAAAACATTTAATTTTTATAAAATCCAGTTTATCAATATTTCATGTATTTTTGTTTCTTTTATCATATTTCCAGTACTTTTGCTTAATTCAAAGTTAAAAAGATTCATTCCTATGCTTTTTTCTGTTTTATAGATTTACTCTTGCACTTAGGTTTATGACATATTTTGAATTGCTTTTTGTATGTTCTATGAGGCACAATCTAAATTCATAGTTTCCCAAGTAGATATTAATTATAGGTTTTAATGTCCAAATAAATGCACATTATTGGATAAATCACATTAATAATGTATGCATTATCTTGCACAGGTATATTTTTCCTCATAGATAAGAATATTTTTCTATGCTCATGAAAGTATTTTGTAATATCTTTGTCAGTTCTATTACAAGAATTCTGTTGGTTCAAATCAAAAGGTTTAAAATCCTTTATACCTCAAAAAAAATTCTTTGGTACTGAGGATGGAACCTGCAACCTTCACACAGCAGTACATTCCCAGCCCTTTCAAAACTTTTTATTCTGATTAAGGTTCTTACAAACTCATTAATGTAGCCCAAGTTAAGTTTGAACTTTCAATCCTCCTGCCTCAGCCTCGCGGAGCACTGAAGTGTCAGTGCTGGGATTACAGGTTTCTACTACAATGTCTGACCTATACCTCAATTTTTAAAAAGAATTCGAGATTTTTCCCCTTATGTAACTGAAAGAATTTTACCAGTGAAATGATCTTGGCCTGGGGTTTTCTTTTGGAAAAGATTATAAATAGTGATCTTGGACTGGGGATATAGCTCAGTGGCATAAGGACTTGCCTGGCAAGTGCAAAGTCCTGAGTTTGATTCCTAGTACCAATAAGAAAAAAAAAATAGTGTTCTTAATTTCCCTAAGTGCAAATATATGCAAATTTTCTTTGGTCAGCTTCAGGTATTATTTTTCAAGGTCTATATTTATTTCTTCCAAGCTGTCAAGATTATCAGTGTGATGTTGGTTGTTAAACCACCTCTTATTCTACTTTAAATGCCCACAAGACTTGCAGTATTCTGTCTTTATATTTTTGTATCAGTAATTCGTTTTCCAACCATTTTCTCTTGATCAGCTGTGCAACAAATTCACTAATTTTATTTATATTTTCAAAGAAAGAACTTTTTGCTTTTAGTTTTCACTGTTGTTTGTTTTTCTCAACTGACACATCTTATTGATTTGTCTTTAAATATATTCATTACATATTTATTGGTTTATAACTTTTGTCATAAAAAGTAAATTGTCTGAAGTTTTTCTTTGCAATATAAGTTTGTAAAACTTTCAGTTTACTTCTAAGCACATCTTTGTTCCATACGTACATCATTTGTTCTAAAATTATCATTGAAGGTGCCATTTATTTGCTTTTTCTATTTGAAGCTATTCTCTGTGTCATATTATCTTTGATCAATGTAAAATTAAGATTTAACTTATAATTTTGTTATGATAAGAGAATATATCTTATGTATTTAATATTTCAAATTGAGAGAAACTATTTTCTACCTTGGTGACCATTCCATGTGTCCCTAGAAATGATGCTTATTCTATGGTGTTTGAGTTTTATGTTCTATGAATAGAAATGTTTAGGAAGTGAAAGTAGTTCGTACCATCAGTTGACCTTCTGCCCCTTAAATATTTTTCAGTTATGAAAACACATCTAATTCCTTGAAAATTATGGACGTGGGTGTATCTTATTATCTCAAGAAATTCTGCTTTAGGTGCTTTAAAGATCAGACATGAGATGTCCACATATTTAAATTTTTTCATCTTCCTAATAAATTCACCATATTATCATTATTGAATTAGGCTTCTGTATGTCTGATGATGCACATTTTGCTGAAGTCTATTTTGTTTATATCAATGTACTTTCTTCAATATTTCATTACTTGATCTGGTATGGAATATGCTTTCCATTCTTCTTTTGCAATCTATTTTTATTTTGGCAACTAAAATATTTCTTGTGTAAATAGCACATAATTGTGTCTAGTTTATATATCTTCATTTTAACTGCATCGTGGAGTGTATTTTCTCTTATCCCTTACACGTCCTTGTTTCATGTATATGATATACAGATAGGATACACAGATATGATGTACGTATTTTTCTCTTTTCTTCATCTTATTACATTTTTCTACTTATGTCTTTTTCTGTTAGCTTTTACCTGTACCATTTTATATTTTTAGTAGTTGTTATTGTGTTTACAATAGGCACCATTAACTTATCAAGAAGATTTCAGTTAATGTCATGGCATTTTATTTAAAACATTTTAATGGTTTAATTCTACTCTCTATTCCATTGTTGTCAGTATACATAATAGGTTTTTTTTTTACTTTAACAGCAATATTTAAAGAAATAAGGATATAATCTTATATACACTATAAAATTGAACTGCAAATTTGTCTTATAGATTTGTACTACATTTGATCTCACTAATGGGTTACATTAAACCAACCAGAGACAGGCCAGTAACACATGATCTCACTCCTTTGTTGGGTCTTAAAGACTTGATTTCCTACAAGTTGAGAGTGAACAGTGCTTACCAGATTCTGGTGGAAACAGGGAGGGACAGAGAAGGAGAACAGCTGTTTTACAGCACAAGAGTACTGTTTTGGTTACTATTGCCCGGTACCAAATTCTCTCTCGGTTACTTTTTTCTCATTGCTGAGACAAAATACTCAACACCCAAAATGAAGGAAGGAAAGGTTTATTTAGCTTACAGTTTGTGGAGGTTTCAGTCCATACTTGGCTGGTTCTGAGGCAGAGTGGCACATGGCAGAGGGCAACAGTTTGTGGCAGCAGTACACAGCAAAAACAGCAAGAGCAAAAAGGAGGAATGGCAGCCAGCTGCCTCTTTCTCTCCCTTACATATACAAACTATCCTCCCTAGGGCAGGTATAGCTCTCCCACCCATAATTCCAGCATTGGATCATGGATCAGTTATAAACTCTAAATTCTCTCCATAACTGCATAAGGATTTGGGGGGACATGCAGACACAAACCATAACAGGTACCTAGAGATAGTGATAAGGTAATGTGCATTTCAAAGAAACCAGAAAGCAGCATTGGAATATGAGATAGAACCAAGAAAAAATGTCCATCCACAGAGGATTGGAAAAAAAACTGTGGCATTTTTACATAATGGAATATTATTCAGCTATAAAGAAAGACAAACTTGAGGCTTTTATCGACAAATGGTCACAATTAGAGACCATACTCATAAGTGAAATAAATCAGATGTGCATGTGCAAATAGCATTGTATCATTAGTGTAAGAATCTGAAGGTGGGAATATAAATTAGGAGGTATGAAAGGAAACTGCTCAAAAGTAAAGAGCAATAGGGATGAAGGGAAGGACAAAAGGAAGACAGGGATAGCTATGTAAGTATGTATGTATATGCAGGATGGCTAACATGGTTGCACTATTGTCTCATGTCACTTTGATGTAAGGAATAATCAGTGATTACTTGTTTAATCAATCTTGTACGTCTATTTGCCTTATCCTGAACATACACTTTAAAGTTATCAATGTGTAATACAACAACCATTGTTAATTCCTTGCCACCTTATCTGTAACTCAGTGTTTGCACTGTTCTTGCGCTACTTTGTGTCTGTTTGCTAATGTTTTTATTCTTTTAAAATAAAAAAAATGTGATCAAGAGGAACTGACTCAGAAGTAACAAAGATGATGAAATTAACAGAAAATGCATTCAATACATTAAATACCTTGTTCTTTCATGTTATATATTCAAGTTTGTAAAGGAAGCCACCAATATGAAGACAAGAGAAGAAAGACATAAGCAGGTCCTAGGTGTAACATCAAGACATGAAATATAAAAGCCAGGCATGATGGTCTATGCTTCTAATCCCAGCACTTGAGAGGCAGAGGCAGGAAGATTGTTGTGAGTTCAAGACCAGCCTGGGTTACAAAGTGAACTCAATGCCACCCTGAATGACATAGTGAGACCCTATCTCCAAAAGACAAAAGAAAAAAGATGAAATATATAATGAGGTTGAGAGAAAGAAAACACTGGATGGTATTAAGAGCAGATTAGACTTTCTAAGAAAAGATCAGAACAGTGAACTTGAACACAGGAATAGAAAATAACTGTAATAAAGTTCATAAGAACAAGTCAAGGCAATTAAAGTTATAAAGTGTCAGTCACCAGTGGAATATAATCAAACTATCATATATGAAGTCCTAGAAATAAAGAGGGAAAGGAAATATTTGCTAAATATAGATGAAAATTTTTCAAATTCTGTGAATGCTATACATACAGGTTATAGAAATCCAGTAAACCTAAGCAAGATAAACCTACTAGAAAACACACTACTGTGCGTAATATAGTAGTTGAGGCATACCAGAAATAAATACAAAATTAGATATAGCATATTATTTTGAATGAATGTTATTTTTGTTATATGCTGTTAGAAAAATTTCCAAAGATTTGTAAATGATTTCTTAAACAAATAATTGCTTACTAGTTACATTGTCATTTTATAGGGGAGTGAATTTTCTGACCTCCTGACTCTATCATAATGGAAAAAACCCTGCAGAACCGTCTGGAGATATGCAAACCTGGAGACAATGGAGAAGCAGGGAAATAAGCCTTTTTGGACCTTGTTTCCATGTGGACTCTGAGCTCGTCTGGATCCATACTGTGGTTCCCTCTGGTTACGTATTTCCCCCTAATGTATGAAAATCTCCCCTCTCCTTGGGTCATTCCCTTGGTGGATGTGATGACGCATGCCTGTGATCTCAGCACTTGATGGCTGAGGAAAGAAGATTGCCACAAATCTACAGCCAGCCTGGACTGCACAGTGAGGTCAGGGTCAGCCTGTGTTCTGGAGTGAGACACAGAATAAAAAAGGAAGTGTTTGCCTCCTCCACCCAACTAGAAGTATTATCTCTCTAGCCTCTGAACTCCCATAGAAGACTTTTCTCCTTTTCTTTTATAGTAGTGTTTATTTTTTGAAGTCAAACATTTGCTTCAAATCTTTCTTCCTTAGAATACAGAATCTAATAATTTTAATCTAATTAATGATGTCATTAATTTCTTAGCTTCCAGCTCTAATTTTAGTTCAAGTTGGAAATTCATCCAGTCATAAGTGTTAGGATTTCCTGTAACTGAATGGTGCTTGGTGGAGACTGAGTGAACAGCCAGGCGAGAGGGATGCTTTTCAACATTGTATTACTCATCTCTTGGTGAGATGACCATGAGAACTTTTGGGGGGAGGGGCTGCAAAAGCATTTTTTATTTTTTTTTATTTTTTTTTATTTTTATATTTTTCTTTAAAAAAAATAAAAGCACAAAAACATATTAACAAACAGACACAAATTAGCATAAAAAATAGTACAATCAAAACTGATTTACAGACAAGGTGACATGGACTCAACAGTGGTTGTTGCTTTACCTATTGATATCTTTGAAGTATATATATATGAACACAGATACAGATATGCAAAATTGGTCAGGCAATTAATCCTCTCAACAACAGAAAAACACAAAAAACAAAAAGCCAAAGACAAAAACAAACAAACAAAAACAATAGTTACTGCTTTGCATATTGATATCTTCAAAGTGTGTGTTCAGGATAACACATACAGACATACAAGATTGTATTATATCACTTAATGCTAAGGAATAATTGATGACGGATTATTTGATTTGACCATGAGAACTTAAATCAGCCGTGGCAAAGTAGGTGCAGGTGGAGCGTCTTGTAATTTCAGAAGGAGGCAGGTCGTCCTTGGATGGTCTGCCTCTTCATTCCTTGTATGTGACTAAATAAATCTTTTAGTTATGTCTCCATTGCTTTGGGTTTCTGTTTTATTCTGAAACACTAGTGGAAATAGCCATATACTTATTGATATGTTATCTCTGTTTACCATTCTGGGAACTCCCAGAAAGAAGAAAATAGCTTACATGTCACAGGCTTCATAGAGATATGCTAATCACTAGGTAGCGTTGGAGCTGAGAAGTAGGAAGAGAAGGGAGAGGCTGCCAATGTGGATGGGGATCTCTTTGGGGGTAAAGGAAAGACACGCAGACTCCAGTATTGGTATACAATCCTGTTAATATACTAAGACACTGAATTAGTGAATTGTGTGGAATTTAAACTTTACCTCAATAAACCTATTTTTTAAACATACAAGTGTAAATTTTACCCAAAAATCCAAGAGTAGACAATGATCAACAACATAAATTGAGTAGGCAATTGTCCTTTGCATTTAAAGGTACAGAATTAAGAACTTACAAAGGAAGACTGGGTCATATCTTCAATTTTAGTGAGCACATTTTAGAAATAAAAGTCATACAGTAAGAGCTAAGTGAGCAATTTCATTTAAAAGTAAGTGAAGTCAGCTTTTCTGATCTATCATATGTTCCTACAGCAGTGTCAGTGTTCAAAACTATTTATTCATTAGATTAAAGCTATAGCTAGAATGTACTTGGAAAAATGAAAGAATATGTATTTTAGGCATTTTACCCTGGTCCTTAATTCTCTGAAGGATGATCTGTGAATTATTTAAAAGTACTAGGCCTGATGCTCAGTAAAATAATTTCAGTTCTCATTTTTATTGATATTTTCCAAAGTATTTTCATTTGTTTTTTTCCCTTTTTCTTTCTCTTTTTAATGCTTCTTGTATTTTTCTGCAGATGATTGCTTTCTTTTATACATGCTCAGAGTGCATACTAATTATATTCATGATGGGAAGCTGGTCTACGCACATCGTACATCTTAATCCATCTAGTGCCCTGCCTGCCTTCCTTTTCCCTCCCACATTTCCTCTTAACACAAAGCATGGAGTGGCTTCTCAGAATTGCCTGGAAATGTTCCTGAGAAGGAATATTTCCGCCTCTCTGGGTTTAGAACTTTAGTCACTGACATGAAAGAATATGCTTTGGGAAACACAACATATAAACTGGAACAATTAATGATTAAAATAATCTAGTCACACACTGATAAGGATAATGGGAAGGAAGCAGGAAATATTACAAATTTAAAAATATGAATATTTGGATGGGTTGGCCAACAAGAGATCATAGTGATATTATGATTTTTAGAACGGATGTTGAGAAATGAGTAATTTTGAACCCAGAGGAAAGAGAATACTTAGAATGTTGTCAGAATAAAGCACTTCCATTCCATCCATGGGAGGTTCCCAGTTCTTCTTACACCTGAACTAGAGGAAGGGAGAGGAACTTTATACTTCAAGTGCAACTCCTGACTGTAGAACAGTAAGGAGGGCTTGCTCACAGTTGTTTGCAATGTAGGGCAAGTCAGGATGTGGTGGAAGGTCAGTTCTGGCTTAGTGGTTTGTATTTCCAGCATTACCAATGAGAGCATCCATTGGTCATGGAGTAGAGAACAAGTAATGTGTTTGTGTGACTGCAAAGGACATTTCTATTATGTTTCTGAATACTCTATACTAAGTAGTACATTACATGTACAATGTCTATATTAATATACTATGTCTATACATGCTATATGATGCTTATTATGTATGTAGTATAGATTTCAATTTATATATGTGTATTTAAAATAGGTGCCCTATTTACCACAATAGGTCTCAGAATGTCAAGAACAGAACAACTTACAGCAAAAAAATGATCAATCGTAGATGAAGAAAAATATAGTTTTAGTATGATCAATAGATTCTATCTTTTTCCATTGGTTGGAAGAAGTTAGTAAATGTATCCATTTTGAAAAATACACATTTGTACCAGGGTATGGTGCTGCATGCCTATAATTCACCACTCTGGGAGGCTGGAGGATTCTAAGTTTGAGCCTACTCTAAGCACCTAAGCAAATTAGTAAGTTAGCCATACCTGGTTTCAAAAATGAAAAAGGGCTCAGGGTGTAGCTCAGTGTGTAGGCCTGTTCAATACCTAGTACCACAGAAAGAAAAACAAAGAGATGTGGTGAAGGAAAAAAAGAGGAGAGGAGAGGGGAGGGGAGGGGAGGGGAGGGGAGAGAGAGAGAGAAAGGGAGAAAAAAGAGTCAAAGCAACATGGGCAGGAGGAAGAGAGTGAGGGAAGAAGGAAAGAGTAAAACAAAATATTCACGATTTTAGGTAGGCATACTCTGAGTTAGTAGTCAACCCAATTAAAGACCTGTTCCTCAGGGAGTTTTTCTAACCTGATTCTCTATTTCTTGAGCATATGGCACGCAGTTTATGACACGGATATCGACTTAAGTGTGCAGGATTACCCCAGCAAAGTTCATCTTGTTACTATGTCTTTCAGTACATGTTCGGTGTCGGAACACATTCCATAAACAAGTAGTCAAGCCAGGGAACTGTGTCTATAAAAATAAAAACTAAAGTAACAACTTTAGAGGTTTTATAATTAGCAAGTATATTTTAGTGGTTTTATAGAATTCGTAATGAATCTGTATTTTAAAAATAGAAAAATTGAGTTAAGACTTCGTTTTTGGACCCGCGTTGCAATGTCTATATTTCTCAAAGCATATGGTGATTCTCAAAATTATCCTTCTTCCACCTACTGCTAGAAATCTCTTGCCTACCAGCTTCAGCACATCTTCAGTGGTGTAGAAACCAATTAGTGAGATATCAAAGCTAATTTAAAAGAACAGTTTAAACTACTACAGAATACTTGCATATGTAGCCCTATGAAAACCTATGGTCTCATGATTGTGATGCATTCCTGTAAGGCTACATTGATTAAAAGGTGTTTTAATCACTAACTTGAGTTTCACCAGGAAGCAATCTGAGCTATACAAATGACCTTAACTTAGACTACCGTGCCATGTGTAATCAGTAGTATAAAGCATAGGCAGGTGTCAATCTTTTTTCTTTGCACATCGATTCTCTTGCCTAGTCTTTCCCACAGTGTAGTTAAAAATTGGCCCCTTGTAGTATAAAAAATCATTAAAATCTAACAAACGACAACAAATAAGGTACATACTGCCAAACTTCAGCTCTTGCTCCTAATTCTAGCCTCGGTATAACTGTAGTTCATGCAAATGTATACATATTCATTTATTAGGGTTGTACACAAAAATAGTGTGTGTTATTGGTACCATTTATACTTATTCCCAGAATTACAGAGGTACTTTAACAGCCAAAAATTCATGTGTAGCAAGATTCTTAAGAGCTGCAGTAAACGATTTAAATGCACTGTCCAAAAATGAGGTGGAAATTTTAGAGGAAAATTTCTTGGAAATTAACAGAGACTTCTCATCTCAAGGATGATTTTCAGTGTTACTTTGGATCCTCCATTTCTTGACATCTTTTCATTTTTCCATCACAACTTATCAAAGAACTTCATATCAACAGTTTTTCACAGACACACAGAAGGTTGCTATCATGACACAGGATCCATCCATCACGTATTTTTGGCCAATGACAGAAGAACATGGGCTGGGGTTCGACTCCGTGCTTCATTACTCAGAGATAAATAATAATACAGAACCCTTAATCATTCTCATTTTTATACGTAAGTTCCAAATTCTCTTTCTCAAGATTTCTTAAAATATCTTCAACTTTGTTGTTTATGATTCAAAACAGTAAACATATATAAATACTGGGCTGGCAATACAGCTCAGTGGCACAAGCACCTGCCTGTCAAGCACAAGGTCCTGAGTTTGATTCCTGCACCAAAATAAATAAATAAATACTAAGAATACCAAGTTAGGTTTTCATTTTGAATATGTTAATTTTCTGCTCTTGTCGCAAGTAAACTCTTAAAAAATCCATCATTATGGGCAAGATTTAATAAGATACCAAACAGCAAACCAACACTGCTTTGCAGTTACTTTTCAATTGCTTTACAGTTGCTTTTTCTCCCTTTTCCTTTACTTTTCCATTCTCTCTTCATTGTTCCGAATGGGTTGCTGTTCTTGTCGCATGAGCGAGCCAGAGATTGCGGTCATACATGTGACAGTAACTTCCCATAATATATTTTAAACACAAATCGTTCAATTCAGTGTTTACAAACATTTGAGAACAATCATGGTGGCACAGCAGCAGCAGTGCCCACGGAGAGCTTTGCAGGACACACCAGAGTAAGTCATAACATGGCTGCGTGAGTTGGGAGAGGCACCAATCAGTGGAACACAACTTCAGCAGATCAGCTGACAGGGGAAACACAGGAGAAAGGAAAGCTAGAGTGAGCAGCAAGGCCACTCCTGAGCCCAGGAAACTGCTCCCAGCCCAGATGCAGAGATACTGTTGTCTGGAGCATGGCAGAGCCCCACAGTTCCTGGGTCAGGATATGACCCAGAGGCTGTGATAGCAGTAAGGCAGCGTTTCCTTTTCACCAGCTTAGTTCTCACTTCAGATACGGAGACAGAGCCATGCGGTGACTAAACACTAAGAGGGAAAAGGCAAGGAGGGGCAGCTGGGCACCACCCTGGGGGCCACTGTCTGAAGTGTCAGTGGACATATAGTTTTCCTGCTGGGACGCAGCTCAGAATCTGTGATCACAGGGAAGAGTTCCCTGTTCACACAGTTCAGGTCTAGAAACCAAGCCACTGAGGAAGCCCACAATATTTTTCAAGGCAAAAAGTCAAAAGGAGGCTGAGACTGGGCACTCACCCCAGATGCCATGGTCTGTACTGCCACCCAATACATGGACTATCCTGCTAGGAAATAGACCAGAGTCCCGACAATGTGAGATAAAACCAAAGCTGCAACAGGTTCACAGGCTCTGCTGGGGACCAGAGGCTGAGCGGGGATGGAAGTGGTGACCAGTGGCCTGGACATTCTGGGCTTGGGCACCGGGCACAGGAGGAAATGTGCTAAAGATAAATTCAGAGGCCGGGGCTGATGGGACCCCTGGGCACCAAAAGTGGAGAAAAACAGACTCCATTCACTGAGCACCTCCTCCTAAACTCAGATGAGCTGAGACTTCCAGAGCCTTCCAGAGACAAAACAGGATGGAGTGTCCTGTGTTGGAAGCAGAGACAGCAGCATAGCCACTGGCAAAGCCATACTTCCAGGTCACAGACTAGACTTTGGGAAGCATTGGCCCATGCTCCAAACTGCCTGCAGATGGCATGAGCAGCAGACCCAGTGGACTGACTGGGCCTCAGGCCTCACTCTCAGGTACAGAAGAGATGAAGTCAGCTGTTGGGAATTCATCCAACCATCAGCTGCCCTAAAGTTCCCAGCCATAGTCAGTCTGACCAAGGCAGCCACCATGAACTCCCAGAAGTTATCTACCCTCCTGCAGCATAGTAACCAGGTTGGAGTTCCAGAGGGTAGAGCTCAGTCTTCCTGCATCGGATGGACCCACCATCCCATCTTCCAGTAACCTTGCTTCTACTGAACTCATTTCACTTTCTACCATGACTTGGGAACAGAATGCACCCACAGAAACTCAGAAAATAAAAGACACAAATTCACAAAGCTTCAGAATCCCAGGAAGAACTCACCTATGATTTCCAGATACAACAATACGGTCCTGCCAACATTTACCCAGTTCTTGTCAAAGTTAGAGACCAGGTACAGGTAATTTTAAGAATCCTTCAAGTAATTCCTAAAGTTTGGGTTGATAGTGGTCAAGAATTCAAGCAAGAAAATGGATGCTATTTCTCTAACAGGAACAAGTGAATCTATGAATAACATTCTTTTTCAAATATTCTGAAAGCATGTCAATGCTTTCAATGCTACAGTGTTTACAGTAAAGAATATATTTGTGTTAAGAAAAACACAGGCTCATTATGGCTTGGAGTTAATATCTAAGTCTATAGTACCCTTAGAGACATGTGAAGGGATAATATAGAATTAACATAGGGTCTTGCAAAGTCTCCAAGTTGCCAAGGTTGGGTTCAAACTTGTGACCCTCCTGCCTCAGCCTCTAAGAGTGCTGGGACTGCCTGCATATGCCACCATACCCATCCTGAACCACTGATTTTTAAAGGCAAGAGGATACAAGTAAAATACAGTTACAACTTGCTGTATATCATGAACTTGGTAAAGTCTAATAATCCTGTTGCTGGCAAGTAAATCCTGCATGTATCTCCATTATTAAGCAAGTTAGGGAGCTAATTAAGGACGATGTTGCATAAAAAAAGAAACAAGAATATATTACTAAACATGGTGGCAGTCCTTACATGCCTATTGATCTAATCAGGCGTCTATGGCTCATCTAAGACAAGGAAGAAACTGATGCCACTGACAGGATTATCTTGAATTAATAGTCAGCCAACGAGCCAGGTAAGACCATGCTGACCTGTAATCCCAGCATTCAGGGAGGCTGGGGCAGGAAGATTGCAAATTTGAACACAACCTAGGCAACTGAGTGATTTAGCAAGACCTTGTCTCAAAATAAAAAATAAATAAATAAAAAGGGCTTGGGAGTGTAGCTCAGCACAAAGGCAAAGTAAACACACAAAAACCTGAAAAAACAAAGTTAGCCGGTAACAGTCTAAACCACCAGTTTGGTTGATCATGTCATCAAGCAGAAATAAAGGATGATTGAATACACCAATTGACTAGTTGACTTTTGGCATCATCTGGAACTAAGTTCGGGAGATGAGAACGGAACCATCATATTAAATACTAGTGGAAATGAGACAACGTGATACGGGTAAATGGAAACCTCTATACTCCGTTTTCAAAGCTTTTCTTTCTAAAACTTTTCGTATTAGTATGTGTTCACGATATACAATGGGTATATTCATCACGGGGTCTTGTCTATATATGTGTGACATCTTCATCCTTTCCACTTCCGGCCCCTCCTCTCTCGCCTGTCTCCCGGATCCCCGGATGCCCCGCCAATATCCACAAAGTTGATCCCCCCGCTTCTCATCATCTTCCTTCCATTTTGTTCTTTATGTTATTTATATTTTGGGTTTCTCATGTAAGAGAAAGCATGTGACATTTGACCTTTTGTGTCTGAACAAAATATTTCAAAATATTTTACTTCTCCAGAAGAAATATATTTTGTTTCCTTCATTTCCTTTTAACTTCTCTTTAAACATGAAATAAAACTGTTTTCACATCGTTGTCATATATGTGGGAGAAATCACTCAAAGCAATGTAGAGATATCTTGACAATAAAATTAGTCTTTTAGCACCCAGTACCTGCAGTATTTTAATACTTCTTAGTGGAGTTGCATAGAATTTTCCATTCTTGTTTTGATTTCTAATCATTTTGAACCATTAATTCCAGACTAAGACTAAATTCCTTAGGTATAATGCAAGCTTGTCATTCTGCAATGCTTCCTTCTCTGACTGGATCTCCTATTTACTTGCTAAATAGATCCATAGAACCATGGAAGCTAAAGATGTCAAGACAGTGGCTAAGAACAGGGTAAACATTAAGTCCTGTAGCTGCATACCTAGCATTTGGGGCCTATCACGATAAGACGTGAGTTCTGGAGGGCTTGCCCAGTCTCCCCTGTACAGCCTCAGTGGTCGCAGCCCCTCTCTGCCCGCCCCCCCTCGGGCTGGCTGCACTGTGCAGCTTCAGTCTCCCTCAGCAGACATTCCAAGTTCCTGATATATCAACCTTCTCGGAGTCTCCCCTGAAACTTTGCCTTCATTCTCACAACTTTAGGGCCTCCTTGCTTGACCTCCTGGGCCACTGGTGGGAACCTGTGACATAAGTGTTACTGTTTTTCTTTGCAGACAAAAGATACTAATGTATGAGTTGTTTGTTTCTAAACTAAAACCTCAGTATTCATATTTAATTGCAGAGTTGGCATTTTGCAATAAGTAAGTCAGTTTTGTGTTGCAGCTCGGTCACTTGGTCTCTGAACGGTTCACTATCACTGTCCGAGGCCTTTCTTTAAAATTCCATGACATCCACTGCTTTTGTATTTTGCACACCAGTGAAACTAGTATCATGTGGACAATGCCAAGGTCTGATGTCAGTTTGAGCATTAGCCAGGCCTCTCGGACCAAGGTTGCAACAGTTTCTCAGTGCCCAGATTGCTGAGCATGGTGAAATGAACACCATGGACCCAAATCTTTGTCAAGCAGGGTCCCCATGGACTCTTCTCAAAACAAAGACTGACACTTTCACACCCCCGGGTCTTCTTAGTGGGTGGGTTCTTGCTGGTTCTTGAGATGCCCACAGGGCATCTTTCCTCTTGTCTCTGTACAAAATTCTTGGTTCCTTTTTTATACATAGTTTCTTCTCAGCCAATATTTAAGTATTTTCAACTTTTCTGCTCTGCTTTTTGCCTTTGATTCTTACTATAAATCTGGCTAAAAGCATGCAACAGTACCCATGACATAGCCTGATGGTGCATTGTCTTTAAATTTCCTCAGCCCCCTTAACTGGCCCATTTCCCTTCATCTCAATCTCTAGTAGTCTCAGAACACAGGACAATATGGACACATTTTGTGATAGAACACAACACAAATGCCTTCTAGTCCACCTGCCAATGGAACCCTTATTCTCAACTCAAATCTCCTGAGTCTAGCCTTTACCATGCACATTCCTATGTGCATTAGGATCTTCTGAGCACTAAATAGTTACCCATCAGGTTTTCTTTACAGCAATCCAGAGCTTCCAGAGCTTGTGTCTCCAACTTTTCTGAGTTCTTCCCTCAAACCAGTTCCAGAGGCTTCTAAACCACATAGTGAGGTACAATCACAGCAATGAATGTATTTCTCAGCTACCAATTTTCTCTTTGAACCACCTTTCCTGTTACTGGGACACAATATCTAACACAACTTACAAGAAAAGAGGTTTCCTTTGCTTACGGTTTCAAGCTAGGATCGGCTGAGTCCAAGGCCGAGATGTCATGGCAGAAGGGCGTGGCGGAGCAAAGCTGCCTAGTTTGTGACTGTCCAGAAGCAGAGCAGAGGAACAGTGCCAGAGAGGAAGTGGCCAGGGATGATATTTGGCACCCAAGGCCACGCCTCCAGGGCCCATTCAGACACACCCAGGAGCCCGCTCTACCGATCTGCTAGGTCTTTCTTAATCCAAAGAAGTTGATATGTCAGGATTAATGACCACACATGCAGACAAGCAAAATGACTTACCTGCTACACAGTGTTTTGTTCCCATTAATACTCCCCTGCCTGCAAATAAGTCCTCAAAACTTTTAGAACTAATTCCATAGATACAGACTATGGATCAATCTTGACAAGTCTTATTATTGAGGCAATATACAGATGTTATGACATTAAACAGTTCAACTGGTTTTTAAAATTACCTAAGTGAGACATTAAGGCAAAAGGTAGTAGAATGGGTGTAAGAGGGACGGAGCGCACAGTTCAGGAAAGCCTTACAGTGGGCTTCCTGACATCCACAGGAGAAGGTCGTCACCACTTAAAGACGTTAATTACCTTCAATCAACAACAAGTACATAAAGATCAGATCCTTGCTAACAGATAAAATTTATTCTCCTTACATAACTTACCAGTTCAAAGGAGGTGATTAAAATAATGACACGTTAGAACATTTCAGAAGAGCTCGTGTCTCTGTGGCTATTTTGGTGAGTATCTAAGAAAAGAAAAAAAATTCATCCTATTATTTTATACCAATACAATTTTTTTCTAAGTAGCTGGCATAGTTTAATTGATGAGAAAATGCCACTGAACTTTAGAGTAATTGATGGTTTTCTAACTAACTCAAGCAGAATTAATCTGCAAGGTTCTCTAGAATTTATAAAATAATAAAGTCCCTACTTAGCCATGAAACTGACTCACTGCTTAGTTCTTTTTGCATTTCTAGTAGTGTGGCAGGGTAATGCCTACAACAACGGGTAGAAGAATCCAACGCTTACAGGTAATAGTTCCCTCTCATCTGCCATTTTACTTTCCTTAGTTACACTTATTTGTAGCCAACCATGGTTTGAAAATACTAAATGGAAAATTCCAGAAGTAAGCAATGCATACAGCTCAAAATGCATGCCATTCTAAGCAGCACGACTGGAAATCTCACTCTAATCCTGCTCCATCATGCCTGAATGTGAATCACCAACCTGCCCAGAGTCTCCCCACTGTATGCACGACTGAGCTACCGGTCACTGAAGAGCCTCCTCGGATACTGTATTGATTACTATGGTGCAGTAATGCCTGTGTTTAAGTAACTCTTATTTTACTTGAATATGGCCAAAAAACCAAGTGATGCTGGCAGCCCTGATAGTCCTAAAAGAGACAGTAAAGTACTTCCATTAGGCAAAACATGGAAGTTTTTGACTTCATCAGAAAAGAAAAATCTTATGATGAGCTTCAGTAAGAATCAGTGAAACTGTGAAGAAGGAAAATGATGTGAGTTTTATTGTCATAAAACTGAGAAAGTTATCATTATATTTTATTATTGTCGTTAGTCTTTATCTAACTTGTAAATTAAGCTGTGTTATAAGTATGCATGTGTACAAAAAACAGCATAGGAGGTGAAATAAGAATAGAGTGAATGTTTAAATTTTATAGATTTATTGCAGTAAAAGACATATGGACAATAATTCCCCCTCAGAATATCACCAGTAAGAGACAAATTATTACAGTCCCCCTTAAAACACTCCTCTTGGCTTCAAACACCTTTATCCCATCATTGTTGGCAATGTGTTTTTCTACTGCAGTAAGTTTTTAAAATCCAAACATTCACCCTATCTTTCAATCAGCCCTTGTGCTTAGAGGTCGGTACAGTCCAGCTGCGGGTGTTCACTGTGGGTCTTGGGATGCAGCCCACATGAATGGCAGGAACTATCATATTGCTATCATTTTAACTGCATGGTTGACAATTCCTGCTTCTGGAATTCCTCCAGTGTGGCAGCATTTCAGAGGGAAAAAACACAGACAAATATTGGCCTAAATAGCAATGATTAGTGTGTACTTTAATATAAGCAGGGCATCGTTGTACCGAAATAATAAATCTGTGTCAAGATGGTAGTTCTTGAAGTTAATGATGCTGCTACTAGCTAAAGACAGATACTGTTATGACTTCACTTATATGTGGAATCTAAACATGTTAACCTCATATAACCTAGAGCACACGTGGCCATAAATGTGTTGACCAGTCTGTGACAGTCATTATTCAATCTACTGGCTTATCATAGTGCACACTTTGAATAGATTGAGTCTTGATTTGTCAATTGAATATTTTAAAACAAAAATAAAAGCAAAGGAAATGAAAAATAACAGTGTTACTCATTTTTACCTTATGACATTACTAAACTGAAAATTTGCATTTGTGTGGAAGTGATAGCCATGTAACAATTTGTTATGCCTAGGGCCCTTTGAAGAAAACGGTAACAAGTTCTTATGAAAATAATACAATATTTTGTACTACTGTATATGATTCCGTTTTCCTTACTGCAAATTATTAGAGCAAAGTCTTACACACTCCTGCTATAAAACTCCGCAGAGACTGATTAGCTTTGAAACGTTGGCTCATTCACCTATTCCAAGTATCAGTTACCTCATTTATAAGAAGAGATTCTAATTGTTCTTATGTCCTATGGAAGTTATAAGTTTAAATAAAACAATCAGAGAGATGGAGAGAGAAGAGGGGAAGGGACCATAAAAAGAACGGAGATGTGTTATGTACACACGTTGTAAGGGACGGCGACTTTTAGCACATCATTTTAAGATAGACAAGCCTCAAAATGTGTCTTGAGAAACATCCTGGAGGGGATGTAAAGAGTAACTTTGCAGTCCTGACTTTGCCCCGGAATTCTCCTTGCCTGAGTTGTTAAAGTATATATCATTGTGGCCAGAGCCTGACCTGGTCACATGGTGCAAGGAAAACAACTGTGGCCAGGCCTAAACATTCCAATCTATTACCATGGAAACCAAAAATATATATAAGGTGAAAACAAAGGCAGTTAAGGGCCACATTCTCTGATCAGGAATGGGGGGCAATGACTGGCCCAGCTGGTTCTAAATTAAAGTTAATTAAAATTCCATTTGTTCTGAATGAGTTCTTTGATCTCATGTGGAGTTATTTTTTATTTTTGCCGTAACAATACCAACACTCCATGACAAATGTAATCATTACATACTGCAGCCAGGTTCACATAACATAAAAATTAGAATAAACCAACAAATGAATAAGATGATCCATAAAACACACCCAGATCCCAGTGAGAATTCAGAATTAAATATTACGACCTATCCAGCAGGCACATGTCTTTGAGTAGATATTAATCCCGTGGATCCAGTTCTCCACCACAGTGTTTCTGTGAGAGACAGAGAATGACAAGGCAGCAAAAAACAGGCGAAAGCCCGAAATGCAGTGTCTTGAGTCCCTAGACCAGGACACCTCGACTGAGTGACTGAAGCAGCTACTTCTCTAACAGGGAATGACAACCCCACTCTCCAGGAGGCCTGGCACAGGACCAAAGAGACAGGACGCTGCCCCACGCTCCATAAATCTATAAATCATGCAGAAGGCACTTGTTTGCATCTCTATAGCACTTTGGCATAGGCCTCAAAATATTTTGTTAGATTTATCCCTGAGTATCTTAATTTCTTTTTATTTTTCTGAATGTTGTCACTGTCATTGGACATTTCAATTTGTACCTAGCATCTAGCATATATAGTAGCACCTAGCACATACGTAAGTCATAAATATATATATATGTACATATAAAACTTGGTATTTGATCTAGATTTTATACCCATCACATTTTTTGAACTCTATTATGAATTCCACTTTGAACTGTATCTGTGAACATTTTATTATCTATGACTAATGGTAGTTTTGTTTTTCTCTCATAATTTCCCTATGTTATATCTTTAATTTACTTCTATTGTATTGGATGATACAATTCAATACTGGAGATAAGTGATGGTGGGGTCCTGAATTTTAATGATTTGTGGTTTGGTTTTTGTATCCTACCTTAACCCATCCTTTCCAAGGATCATAGTGTGTGGTGTGTGTGTGCGTGCACATGTGCACACATGCTAAGATATGGGGATCAAACTCACTGTGCTTGCACTGAGCTACACCCCCGTCAGTTCTTTTCTTTCTACTTTGAGACAGGGACTCAGCACGTCACTAAATTGCCCGTGCTTGGCTTCAGCTTGAGATCCTCTCGCCTCCACCTCCCACAGCACTGGGGCTGTAGGACCAGGGTTGGGAGCCATCACACCTGACTCATCTGGAGTATTCTTATAGCCACTTCATAGTTTGCAGCTTGGGCTTTACATCTATATTTAGCACACATTTATTGTTTTAGATCTGATGGAAGATAAAGGGCAAGTTTACACATGTATCTCTGCAGGAGTATGCTCATTTTTTCAACACCATATGTTACACAGATTGAAATATCTTAAAAAGTCAATAGATGGATCAATATCTGAACTGTCTTTTCTTCTATTTATCCAAATATTCAGCCTTATTCTTTAAATATAAAGGATTCTTTTTAGTTTCTTAAGATGCAAGAGCACTTTTTAACTTATTATACAGCTTTCAGATCAAGATTTTTAAAGTCCTGTATTTCTAGTTAAGGACTTCTTGAACTTGTGCTACCAATTTTGATGTTTCTATTTTCATATTTCCTCAAATTTCTTGTGACTTTCTGACTCATGGTTTACTTAGAAATACATCCTTTTATTTCTAGCATGATTTTGCTAATTTATTGTTCTTTTAATTTTACTGTAGTCACACAGTATGCAATTCTTTAAAATTTGTTTTTATTTGTTTCATGGCACCAAATGTAATTTACCCTGTCAAATGTTTCATATGTACTTTAGAAGAGTGTATTCTCAAGGTGCATCTGACACAGCTACTGTGGCCAATGTGACTCCATTTTATTTTTGAGCTCCATTTTATTTTGGAAGTCACTTAGAAGTCACTTAAACTCTAGATGAACTCACTCCTCATCTGCTCCCACTTAGTTAACCATAAAACCCACTAAGGAGGAACAGAGAGTTAACTGTAGGAACAAACAGATAGGACAGCTGTGGGGTAAACTAAAATTTAACCATATCCTGCTTGACAAGGTCACCTTGTCACCTTGTGACATTTTTGTAAAATTCCAAAAGTGATGTAATATAGTTGCCATGGTTACCTAAAATGTATAAAATCTCAGTACAGAGTCCCTTTGTGGTCGACACTTCTAACTGGCTATAGTGGAGTGTCATCATGCCAGCGAAATAAAGCTTGCCTGCATTTGTTCTCAGCCTCTGTGAGTGTTTCTCATGAATTCTGCTGTAACACAGCCATTTTCCTACAAATGACTCTAGTTTATCTTTCTTTGTGGCAGAGTAGTACTCCACTTTGTGTCATACCACATTTTATCCATTCATCTGTTGGGCCACTTGGGCCACTTCCAAGATTTATATCTCATGAATTGTGTTGCTGCAAACACGAGTATGCATATAACACTGTAATGTGATGTCTTTATAATGTTAAGAAATAAATCAAACATACGAGCTTAAATATCCCATGGTTTCTCTTACACGAGTAAAAACAAAGAGCAAGGTAAAAGAAGTAGGAAATATAGATCTTTGTCAAACAGGAAAGGGATCAAGAGATGGAGGGAAGGGACAAGGAAAGAAGGAACAGGGGATAAGAAATGAATAGGGATGTGTCACATACAGGTTCCAGCTCCCCAAAGGAATGTAAATATCATGTACTAATAAACTAAAATAAAAATTTAAAAGTATGCCCATTTTGCTGGGCAGGGTGTTCTATAAATCAGGTAAATATACCAACCACCATTTTCTTGTTCTACCAGTTATCGAGAGAGAAATTATAAAGTTCGTTTTGTTCATTGTATATATTTCTTTGTCCTTCCAGGTCCTCCAGTTCTGTTTTATATACACTGAAGCTCTGTTAGGTGCAAACACATTCAGAGTGGCTGATCTTCTTGAGGAAGTAACCCAGTTATCACTGTGTATGTTTTTCTTTTATTCACGATGTCTTCCTGAAGTCTAGTTACTTCACTTTTCTCTCCACCTTCTGTGCTATTTTATCATGGTTTTTTATGCATATACAATAAGGCACACATCTTGCTGACGTTTTCTTGTTAGGCAATGGTCTTTGGAGTCAAACACAAATTAGAAAAACCTCTGTTATTTCCAACCTTAACCTATGCAATCACTTTTGTTCTTCCTCTGGATTTAAACATCTGTTTTATATTGTGCTACAATGTGTGTGTCTTGCCTTAACATCTCTGGAGCTATGACTTGCTGGCAATAACGACTTCATATTTTTGTCTAACATGATTTGCCTCAGATTAATTTGTGAAAGATATTTCTACAGCTATAGGTTGGGGGATGTTTGCTTTTTTTCAGTATTTTAAAAGTGTCACTTCTTGGGCTTCTGGCTTGTATAGTGCCATGGTTTGAATACGCCCCACAAAGCACAATCTCTTTCTCTCCCTTGCACTCTTAAACTCTCCCTTGAACTCTTCCCCTTTTGCCTGCCCTGATGGGATGAAGCAGTAGCGAGGCCCTTACTCACGCAGGTCTTCAGCTTCCAAGCTTCCAGAAAAGCAATGAATCTCCATTCTTCGCGAATTATCCGGGCTCAGGTACAGAGGCTCCTTGATTTACAATCAAGTTATGTCTTGCTAAACCTCTAAATTAAAAATGTAAAGTGAGATTGGGCTTAATCCCCCAAGTCTATGGAGCATCCCAGTTTGGCTTCACAGTGCACTGCAGAGCACCCGCTCTTTGCCCTGGGGACCGGGAGCTGCTTGGCGACCGCTCTTCTGCCACCGCCCATCTCCTGAGAGAAGACTGCACTGCGTGTTGCTAGTCTGGGAAAAGGTAACTACCAGGAAGTTGGGCTACAGTTTCCACAAGATGTATATTGCTTTCACACCATCCTAAATCATAAACCAGGGACTCTGTATATCCTCTTATGCCAGCCTAGAACAGACGGAGACACGTACCTTTTGAGAGAATCCTGCTACCATTCATGTTTTTATCCCTGTTTATAGTGTCTACTCTTCTATTGATGCTTTTGAAACTGTATTTGGCATTTGAATATGGCATTTGAATATGTTTCTGCATTCAGCATTTTGTGTTTTTTTGGTTGTTACCTGAACATGTGGCTTACCTGAATTAAAGAAAAAATTTCTTTAGTTTGTAACACTGGGTTGGGGATATAGTTCAGTGGAATAAGTGCTTGGCTGACAAGCGCAGGGTCCTGAGTTCTGATCCCTGGTACTGAAAAAAAACAAACACCTTTGGCACCCCTCAAGTATTCTCATTATATGGAACATCAAGTATTACTGGATTAGATTATTTGGGATTGTCTCCTAGCTTTGAGATGCTTGTTATTTTTTTAAAAGGCTTTTTCTTTCTTTTCTTAGTTTAGATAATGTCTGTGACCCATATTTACCTTCCTGTTTTATCCCTCAGCAGCTAAATTTCTGGTATGTTAAAATACATCAAAAGAATTCTTTACTACTGATTTTTTGTTTGTTTGTTTTTATCATGGTATTTCAGTTTAACTTTTTTTTAAAGTTTTTGTCTCAATTGAAACTTTTCACTTGTTCATATCATTTACCTTTCTCTTCCTTCAGATTTTTTAATTAATCTGGTAATGGTTCCTATGGTACCGGGTACCTCCTAGGGTGTTAAGTTTTTCTCTGTGTCCCCATGTACCTGAAGTTTTCCAGAGTCCCTGCATATCTGCTCAGTAAAGATGACCTTTCTCCATGTTCTTGGTCCTACTTGAAGGTTGCCCATGGTAAAAGACATTTCTGGGTTCTTTCAGTCCACCTTTAGTTTTGGGTACGGTCCCTATGCGTAGGTATAAAGCATGACCCTGTGGACACTGATCTCGGCCTTCAGTCTGTGGTGATCTCAGGCAGAACAATGTTTATTGCCCTTTCCCTAGCAGTCACAGACCTCAGCTGTGTAGGGGGACAGGATCCTGGATACAAGGTTTTATTCTACCATTTCTTCCATCATTTTCTCAGAATTAATGAGTTTCTGTGCTCCTCCAAGGTCACCCAGGCTTTTCTTTGTAAGAGACAAAGATCTAAGGCATCAGGCCTTGATCTAAGCTGCTGACCCAGTGGCAACCAACCGCCTCGTACATCTCTGTCAGCCAAAGGCACTCTCTGGTCTGTTCCATGCCTCTTATTTCTTATGGAGACAAAATATGATGCAGAAAACTTTAAGAAATTAAACAGAAAACTTTTGGAGCTTATAAATGGCTCATGAGAAAACACTGATGCACAAAATCACTTCTCTTTCAATATACTGGCAATAGAGAAGTCAAAGGGAAAATTAAGAATGCAATTATATTTATAATAACATCAAGTAGAATAAAATATTTAGGAATAAATTTAGCAAAAGAATTCAAGACTTGTACACCTAAACTAAAAAAATCATCTTTCAAAAAAAAATAAAGACTAATTAATAGAAATCTGTCTTGTGTCTTCATTTTTTTAATTTAAATTTTTATTAGGACACATTTCCAGTACATAAAGATTACACCCATCATGGGGGTTGGGACATGTACACAGCACATCTGAATTCTTTTTACTTCCTCCTTCTCCATCCATTGGCCCCCTCTCATCTGTAGATTTCTCTCCCTGTTTCCCTCCAGTCTTATTCAAATAACCAAACAATTACTGAGAGTAAAAGATCTAAATGATTATCTAAAGAGATGAAAAAGTTGATATAATATCTGTTCATGAGCCACCATTTCAAGGATTATAGTTGTGAAGTCAACTGGCCTCTACTCAAGCAGAGTGCACTGCACCATACCTGGTTCTTCCTCCCAGTTAAATACGCCCTCATCATAGCCCTCAAGGCAAATCTTTCAAAGGTTTGTTATTAATAGCAGCCACCATCTGCTACAGCTGATGTAACTGGAAATGGGGTATTGCTGTTGGCATCTCATTCCATTCATGAGCACATGCTCAATACATTTCCTGGTGGCATTTCCCTAACTACTGGAGTTACTGCTCATGAGCCTTACCACAGTCAGACATAAGTCAAGAGCTCAGGGATTTGGGTAACGGGCATATGCTAACCCACTGCAGTCTTTGTGGGCTTTGTGGGTTCTATCTACCATTTTTTTGAATCATGAAAATTTTGAATTCTCTTCTGACTGGGATACTTAGTGAATGTACTGCAACAGGCACTGCCCATCTCTGATGTAACGTCTCTGACCGTGTGGGCTCATTCAGCCAAACATGAAGAAAGGAAGGGTAATCACTACAACTTTCTATCTCAATCTATGGCCCTCTAGCTTATCTGGAGGACCGTTTCTGTCCTTATGTATTCAAGGCTTTGTATACTTTCTGCACATAAGTATAGACAACTGCTCATCAACAGGATGCCAATATTATACAATGAGGAAAGGGTGACCTCTTTAAGTGGTGTTGGGAGATCACTAAGATATTCTCATATCTCAATTGTAAAAAAAAAAAGAAAGAAAATTCTTATAACCTTATATACAATAAGGTAAGAATTTGAATTGCTATTTTTTGCAAAAAAAGAAAAAAAAATCCAAGAACAAAAATTATACAATTGGCTAACAGGTATAAGAAAAGATAATCATTATCATAACCATTAGGAAATTGTAAATAAAAACCATAATAAAATATTAATTCACATCGCTCAGAATGGCAATTACCAAAATAAAGAGAAAGTCAAGTGTTGAAGAGAATATGGGGAATTGGAAACTTTGCCCACTGTTGGTGGGGATGTAAATTGGTATAGCTATCATAAAAACAATATGAAATGGAAAAGAACTGCCATATGACACACAAATCCCACTATTGGGTATATATCCAAAAGAAATGAAATTAATCTGTTGGAAAGAAGTCCTCACTCTGATGTTATTGGAACATTATTCATAATAACCATCTTTCTATCAAAGAAGAAGAAAGCATAATATGAGTATACAATGGAATGCCATTGAGCTTTAAAAAGAGGGAAATTTATCAATGTGTAGCAATATGTATAAACCCTGAAAACATTCTTTCAGGTGAAATATTCCAGTCACATTCTACATGATTCCACTCATAGGAATTATTGTAAATAGTCAGATTCAAAGCTCAGAATAATTTTTTCAGGTGCTGAGGAAGGGAGGAGGAATGGGAAGTCACTAACTAAACAGTGTAAAGTTTTGTTAAAGAAAAAAGACAACATCAAATTTTGCTCCATATTCTGCACCAAATCAAAATGAAACAATAGCTAAATATGAAACTTAAAACTATTAAGACTTCTATAGAAGTAGACATCATTAATGACCTTGAGTTAGCAAAGAATTCTTTGACATGACAAGAAATATTTTTATACACAGAAAAAATTGATAATTTGAACTTACAAAGATGAAAAGATTCTTTTTGAAAGAAGCCAGGAAATAAAAGCAATAGACTTGTAGAAGGTATTTGCCAGGCACATATCTGACAAAGTTCTTGTATTTAGAATTTATAAATAACTCTCAATATCATTTAATAAAAATCATGCAAACTAATAAAAACCTAGGCAAAATACTTGAGTAGTCATGAAAGTGAGGTTGTCATTGATTGCCTTGACCTAGTGGAAATTGCACAGATGAAAGGGAAAGATTTAGGGGGGTAATGGATGTATTTATTACCAACTGCAGTTATTCCAAAAGAGTATACATATATCAAGTCATCACAGTATGCATTTTAAAACATAGGTTTATTGTGCATAAATTTATTGTGTGTAAATTGCAACTTATTGTGCATAAATTATTTATTGTTCATTGCAGTTCATGTGCTGGAATTATTGTTTAGTGTTTATTGCAAATTGTATGCAGGAATTATTTCCTCAGGTTTATAAATTCCTGCTCAGCTTTAGTGTGTGTGCATGTTACTGAGCTTGCTGCCAGAGTCATTATATAGAGTGAAGGAGAACATATAATAGACTTAAATTTTTAATATTAATACCTATCAATGGGTTCCAATTGGTGGGATCAAACCAAACATTGATCAAGGATATCTAGAAAAAGAACTGCATCTGTACTGAATATATACAACATTTTAAATGTTATTATTCCTTAAACAATATGATATAATAACTTTTTCATAGTATTTACATTGCATTGGGTATTGTTATGGCTTGTGTTTAGATGCTCCTCTAAAGCCTCATGTGGTCATAAGTGGGGTTTTTTTCAGAGGTGGCTGGATCTAGAATGTGTAACTGATTCTTGAAGCAATGCTAGGAGCAAAGGCAGTAGGATGAAGGGTGTCACTGCTACTCACCCTAAATAGACTGGATAAGATATAGGAGATAAACACAGCTGTGGTTGTTCCTTGTTGTCAGGTCATCTTCTGCCCGCCGTGAACTACTTCTCCTCTGTGCTGCCACCCTGCCTTGGGAGCTGACCAGTTATGGACTGAAACCTCTACAAACTGCTCTAAGTAAACCCTTCCCCCTTTAACCTAGGCGTCAGGTATTTTGTCTCAGCAGTGAGAGAGAAGTAACCAAAACGGGTATTATAAATAACCTAGATGTCATTTAAAGTATATAGGAAAATCTGCATAGGTTATACCCAAATACTATATGAGAGGCTTGAATATCCATAGATTTTGGTAACTTTGCAGGAAAGTTGGTCCTCAAAATCAATTTTCTATGGATATCAAGGGATAACTGCATTACATGATGAATAAATGAAAATCAGTTTCAAAAAGATGAACAAGAAAAAGACAGTAAATATATACAAAGATGAAAATTGGATGAAAGAAGAAACACAAGTATCCCATAAATATGTAAGAAGTTTTAAATCTCAGGGATATGTCATTAGGATGATAAGAAAAAATGTAATGGGTCTTTAATTAAAAGGTGGAAATTGAGATGTGAAGAAAATATCCTAACACTACTAAATGTTATTTTCAAGTAATCTTGAGGGTGAATTTATAAAAGAAGAAACAAATCATTTAAAATTAGCTTAAAAGTCTTTCCACTGCTTTGAGTTTCTGATACTTTCAAAAGAAGAATGTATCTGTACCCTACACTAAAAATATCTCCTTCTAAAAATGAGTCTCTATCACCTGCTAATTTTGCCTCTGTAACTTACCATCCCATCCCAGCCAATCCCCAGTTATCTTTGTGCTGTTTATCATGCCCTAGCCTATAATTTATAACTCATATTTTGTTTGCTTGCTAGGCATTTTAGGCTTTGTTGAGTTTTTACCAGCTTTAAAGAACTTTGTAAATGAAAATATGGAAGCTCCAAATGCTTCTAAAATAATTGATTTTTCTCTGTATCTTTTGATAAACCACCTTATGATAGTTTAAAATACACTTTTTTGGAACTGTACAGAAGTGACAGTTATTGCTGCATGCAAATATTACTACACTGGAGTCTGTGGTACTTCTTCACCTGTTTCCCGTTAGTACACAAAGGATGCCAAGAATCTGGGACCTCACATGCTCAGAACCGGCATGAAGTTGGAGAAAGAGTGGTTTGGGAGAGAAAGCAAACACGTGGGAGTAGCCAAGAGTTGAAATTTGAAGTGACCACCTGGAAGGGATACATTCATTCCCTCCTCCCCATTTCTGTCATCGTTGCAAATATATCAAACAGTTTTACACGTTTCTCAGTATGTAGTAAACCTTAAGGTTTTTGAACAGTTTCCAGTTCCTTAATAGAAAGTTATTAATCATTGGATCAACAAAAGGGTATTGAAGAGTTTTATGGAGCAGAGGCACTCAAACCCTATTCTGGAATTCAGACCAGGAAAGCAACATCATAAATACCATGGGAATCCAAACTTACTACAAAACATTTTGATTCAACAAGTTTTAATAATTTCTTTTTACCAGCACTGGGGATTGAACACTGAACCTTCACACAGAACTATATTATTTTATTTTTTAATTTTGAGAGTGTCTCCCTTGAACTTGGGATCATCCTGGATCACACTCCCAGGTGTGCCCCACTGCACCCAGCTTGATTCAGCAAGTTTAAGGTGGCTCCTATTTATCTGTATTTTCAAAACCTACACAGGTTTCTTTGACTTTTAGAATGATAATATTAAATGATATTTTTAAAGCAATTTTAACCATTCACTGTTTAAAAACCTACATACTTTTTCTAATTTTATTTAACCATAAACTTCCTTCTTTAAGTTTATGAGCCCCATGCCCACTGGGTTAGATGCCATTTGGTGTGACCGTGAGATCAGGTGAAAACGTAGGCAGCTATAAACAGGCTTCCAGGACCAGAGGGGCGCGTGTGTGGCTACCGTTCCTGCATCACCCAAGGAAGGGAGACCCCAGGCAGAACAAGGGCAACTTGAGACAAAGCAAAATAAGTAACAGTAAGAATGGGATTTTGCCTGTGAGGCTTACAGTAGTGGAGTGGGGTGTTAAAATTAAAATAGGTTATTCCTCCTAGAAATGACGTCAGAAGGCAGTCCGTGGATAGAGTTTTTGCCTATGGAACATGCTCTAGAGAGATAAAGGCGAGACTGTCCTGTCCCCAGGGGGATGTTTGTGGTGGCCTCAGAGAGAAGGGCCAGGTCAATCCTATTGCAAAGGAGTGGGTCTAGGAAAGCACCGCTAGAATCAAGAGGCAGGAGTGACAATCATTGCCAGTTTAGTTGGTCAAAAATGCTTCAAGAGAGACCCAGTGTCCAGGAATAGAAATTGCCACAATATTGTGAAGGTAACATGACCCGGAAGTAGTAATGCGAGAAGACCCAAGAGCTCTGTGCTAGCTGTCCCGGCAGCCTTCTTTTCCCTTCATTTTCTGTGGTCTTGCCTCTTCTCTTCGTTTCTCTTGCCCTTTGTTTTCTTCTCTTTTTACCTGCCAGAAATATCCCTGGGAGAATATCTACAGGCGACTGCCTATGGAAAAAGATTTCTTTGCAAAATCTGCTTCTTGTGCAATTGTGTGTTAGCTAACGAGACAGCTGATGAGCCATTTGGTCTGCAGACTGAGCTTTCTACTGCACATCCTTCCTCTGTGCCCTCACAGAACTCTGAAACCGTTGTCTTCTTTTCTAAAGCTCTGACATAGGATCACAGTTTACACATGTCTCCTCAACCAGATTTTTAGTGCCTTCAAAACGGATTGTATTCATTTATATTTATATAAGGTCATGCTTGGTACATAATAAAGTCCTAGAAGTAAGTGACCTGAATTCAATACATAAAATAATGAAAAGAAAAATCTTGTGAAAAGAGTTTATCAAGATCCTCAGATCAAGAATATTTGCCAATAATCATTTATCAATCACTTAGTTCATATTTCATGATTGTTTATTGGGCAGGCACCCCAGGGTTCTTAAGTAAGAGTCTCAAGTCCCTGAATCAGGCACTTCCCCAGCATGCATATGAAATCCCTAAGAGTAAGGCCAGTTCAGCCTAAAAGTAAATTTCACAGAACAAGCCTGGTTGAAAGTCAGATGGCAACGAAAGGACATATACACTTATATGTACCTATGTTTGTATTTATGAATATATTACATATATATGTGTTGAAAACCACTGATGCCTACTTTTTGTCCTATGCAGAATTATTTCTGTCCTTTTTGAGTGTATCTGCTGCTATTTTAGGGATTCATCACTGAAAATATATGGCATGACCAGCAAGTTAGAGAAAATCAACCGAGCCAGTTTTATGCTATATTTATCAATCATCTATTACGTGCAAAGACTACAGGTGGGTGACTGAAGTTTTGGGGGGAAGGGAAAAGGTTTCTTCACCTGAAATCAAATGGATCTGAAAGCTTGGGGCCTGAAGAGCCATTTCCAAGCAAGGCTTGTTCATTTTCATAGGAGACAATTGGGAGGGAGAGGCACGCAGGCAAGCAGGGATTCAGTTCAGAATAACCTTCAAGGACTCCTTCACCAAATGAGGGTAAGTGGAGTCTTTCTTGGAAGACAGGAATATAGAAAGTGCCACAGTACTGTGAAAATAATGCAACCCAGACGTAGGAACACAGAGGTAACCCCTTAGTTTCAGACCATTCTGTAAGTACAAAGCCAGATCCCTGCAGCTCCCTCCTGGCTGATAATCCTGGGAAATTCTAGCTCCTTTTTATGCCTCTCCTTCAGTGCCCTTAATTCCCCCAACCAGTTCAAAGTTTAGAGCATTTACAAGGAATATGGATCTATTTACAAGGATAAAAATGCAAGACTTCTCCAGGCAAATCTGTTTTTAGTGAAGAGCCCCTCTTTCAGTGACCTCGTGAGTTATTTCAGTATAGATACAACCATTAAAAGAGGCTGTTACGCCGAGTTCAGCTCTAAAGGATGTAAGAGAGAGAAAAACAAACCTTCCTCTACTGTTTATTATATGCCTTGTCTGTGCCACAAGGGGAGAAATCCTAGGAGATAACACAAAGGCATGAGAAGGAAGAATAGTTGCAATAACCTTCTCAAGTGTTATCATGTTACTGTGATTAAAAACTGTCATAAACTTTATACTTAGGCATTTTCACTTAGACAATTCAAAACAACCAACGGGAAGAATCGCTGTCCCTCACGTAGCCTTGACTGTTCCCCTTTCCCTTGGGGACGTCCAGAGCACCAGATACCCGGCATGCGCCCAGTGCCCAGGTGTGCCCTGGGAAACTCACAGGCACTGTGCCTGCTGCAGACCCCTTGCACCCGTCCACATGTCCACTGTTTCCAGCCACACTGGGCATTGGCCACTCTGCACTCGCGCTGTGATTTTGTTGTTGTGCAAGCAGTACCGGTGAGCGGTGGCCCTACTCAGACTTTGAAGTAGGCGCTGTGGCTGCCAGCGTGGAAGAAAGAGGAAAACTTGAAAACCAGTTGCCACTTCCCATCGGTCAGGCACCATGAAAGCAGCCACGGTATGCACTTGGATTGGATGAATTTCCACTCATATGTTAGTCTCAAACTGTTCGTCCTATAGTTTTTTTAAAAAATAATTTACACAGATTTGGCACCTACCTAATCCAATATTCTTTAAGACAGTCTTGAAAATAAAATGGGATAGGTTTTCTCTTCTCTGAAACTCTCAGTTTTCCTGTGAATTCTGAGTCTTTGTTTTTTCTTTCATCTTTGGTTCTTGGATATACAATGATAAAGTTATAAAAATATTTGATTTAATAAGTGAATATTACATAAACACCCCTGCCCTCCCCCTCTGCTTTACACACACACACACACGCACCATCCTCAGGACTATGGAGTATTAAATCTAGGACAGGGTATGGCTAAGGTCATTCTGGCTTCTTGTCCAGTTTAGGATACATCATCCTTGGTCAGTACTTCTGAAACCTAGTTGCACATTAGAATCACCAGGAAAACATACTCAAATCATAGTTACTGGCAGTGGGACCACACTATGAGTATGTTTTCAAAGTGCCACAAATAATTTTAGATTTCACCAAATATTTATGACCACTGGCCCAGAGAAGCACTTCTTAGACTTCAATATGAACAAAGCAACTGCAGAACTCAGGAGGTCAAGGCCAAGGTAGACAGTCTGTGTTATTACATTTGTAACTAGTTTCCAAGAAGTGGCAGAACCACACTGATAAGTAGACGTCAAATGGGGAGAACGGGCTTGCAGCTAACAGTTTCAGTTGCTCAGAACAATTAATTGCAGACTTTAGCAGAGAGAAGGATATTCACATTTAAGTCTCAGACTTTGCAACAGTATCCCTTGCCACTGAGATACCGGGAGTCTGTGACATTCCTAATGACACTGTCACAGTCTATGGAATGCAGACCTCTGTCTATCCAATGGACTCTCTTTTATTCTACTGGCATCCTAATTATCCCCGCAGCTCTGCCTAGGTCACACTTCTTGGAAGACCCTCCCGGTGATAACTCTGGAGTCCAGGGCCTTGGGCCCTCTACCTACTTATGAGCAATTTGAAAGCAGAGATTGTGGTTGAATCACCTCCATATTCCTAACATCCTTTCTACTGCCTGCTAGATAATAACTGTTCCCCAAATGTGGGCTGAATGAATGAGCCCAGATCTTACACCATGTAGACAATTTTCCATGTCCTCAATAAGCATTAATGTTAAATTATATGGAGAATTTTAATTTAATTGTATTTACCATGCTCTTGTGCAAAATTAATGATACCTATGTCTACATGTCTATGTATAATACATGCACATCTGTGTACACACATATCAGATTTTCTATACTGAAGTTTCCATCTACCATGGTTTGGATATGGTTTGAATTTGACTCCCAGGGGTTCGTGTGCTGGGAGCTCATTTCATGTGGTGGTTTAGGAGGTGGTGTGGAGTGGGAGAGGATGAGAGGTCCATGTGGGCCTTAAGGCTCATCCTCAGAAAGGAGTGAAGGACTTCAGTCTCTCTCTTAGGCTTCCTGTTCTAAGCCCATGGTCCTTCCTTCCATGGCATATTCCTGCCATTGTCATTTTCTATGAAGTGACAGTGCCAGGGAGCTCACTCTGAAATCTGTGAAATGTTGATTAGATGTTCAATCTTTAACACTGTGAACTATATAACCCTTTCACTATAAAATTAGCCTGCCTCAGATATTTTGTGGTAGTGACAGAAAACAGACTAACACATTATTTAAACATTTCAACTAAAAATAGGAAAATTTTGTTACTAAGGGGCCCACACCACATATGTACTCCAATCCCATTCTTGTGTTTGGGTCAGCTCTTCCCTGTCAACGGTAGACACAGGAGGTGTTGCCATGATCATATCTGATAAAGCCCTGTGGCCATGCTTTGAGTAACCATGAAACTATTCATTTTGATTCTTTCCCCAGCCTTCTGTGCATCAGCTGCAGACTGCTCTGACACTATTGCTGGCAACAATCAAAAACCAGCACAAGAAGCAGGTGCACACACAAAAAATCTCTGAAGAGATCTATTCACAATTCTTATGGATTATTATGCACAAACTTAGAGTTTTCTATACTTAAAGCTTGAGCGAATTGCAGAATTGAATCTGGATTGTTTCCTGACACAGGCAGCATCAAAATACCAGAGCCTTCTCTCCTTAGCTTACCTCACTCTCAGGAGATTTCATGAGGAGGAAGAGTGACGAGCCGGTTCAGGGAGAGAGGACCCCACATGGCATCAGCGATGGGCAGTGTGACCATGGCTTCAAACCTGCTTCCATCATTTATGAACAGTGTAATGCTGCATGAGTCACAGGTTGGCTCTGAACTTCCGATTCCTCGGCTGCAAAATGGAAATATAAATACCGTAGTATGTGCTTCTCAGGGTTTTTGAGGTTTAGAATTAATCCATGTGTAAGGTAGTGGCTGGGATACGAAAGCATCCAATGAATAGTGTCGGTTACTATCATTACAATGTCTGTTGTTTTACTTCTGAGGACTTCAGAGTCTACCTGTTATATTTTTAAAGTTGAGAAAAAGAATAATGATTGTACTTAGCTAGCTAAATATCACCAAGTAGTTAATTAGCTAGTCCTGTATGTCAGTATTAATTGTGTTTTGATCAAGCTAAGAAAAAGGAAAAAATTCAATAAGTATGCTGGCTTGTGACCTGCTGGGTGACAAATACCAATTTGGCTCCATTTTCTCCCCAAGCTGCTCAGACCTTGGAGACTGGAAGTTAGAGATGAAAGACGTGAAACCACGTAAGTATTCCTATGGCTCAACGCAAAGTGTAGTCAAACCAGTTACTTTGCTGACTCCCCAGAGAGGTCAGTGATGGTGGGGAGGGAGATGGAGGGACCGCGAACGCTGGTGTCAGGCTGATGACAGTTTGAACATCAGTTGTATTTTGTCCCTGACTGAGCCCCCGTCAAATAGAAACTCTCAAACTGGGTCCTGTGGCACCTAGGATGTTCAATGCCTCAGGGGGACTACAGTTTATTACATTCTGTTATTGACATGTCAGTGATTGGTACAGTTTTTCTCTGCGTAATTAGGCCAGGGACGAGGTAAGAAAGCAGGAATTAAGGAAGAGATTCAGGATGACAGAGAGTGTTCTGTGTAGGGCTTGTTCGGGCACAACGGGGCAGCTGTCCCAACAGGCCTCACAACTTACCTTCCCTGTTACACTTCTCTCTCACACTGGGATAGCCTGCAGAGCTCTTGAAGTGTAGGGATAACACTTCCTCCATTTCCTTAATTTACATTTTCTTTGTTTTTTTAAATTTTATTATGGGTTTTTTTTCTGTGGTGCTAGGAATCAAACTCAGGGCCTTGTGCATGCAAGGCTCTACCACTGAGCCACATCCTCAATATGCCCTGCTTTTTTAAACTGTAAAGAAATCTATTCCATCCATAAGTTCATTTTTTTGTGAGGGTTTTCATTTATTAATTCCCTACTTACTCACTTAGTCTGGATTTACATGACAACTGGGAAAATCTTTCCTTTGTTCTTGAAGGTTATAAACACAAATAGGGGGCTGGGGATATAGCTTAGTGGAATAAGCGCCTGCCTAGCAAGCGCAAGGTCCTGAGTTTGATCCCCAGTACCGCCAAAAAAAAAAGAAAAAAAAAAAAAACACAAATAAACTTTACTTTCTGGTTTTTCAAAAGATTCAACTTTTTCAAAAAAATTAAAATTAAAATGCTTTCTCTGAGTCTCACTCTTGAAAGCAAATTGTTTGATGAGTACTGTGTGTTTTTTAAGCCGGATAAATGATATGGCGATGCTAATTCGCTGTTCTATATTTTTTTCTTTGTGCATCTTGTCAATTTGTCAAACCCACACATAAAAGTATAAAATTAATTTTGTGCCCCTCTTCTTTACAAAATTGGATTTTAATAGCTTCTTTGAGTCAAAAACTCTTTACTTACTCTTAATTTATTCAATAGGATCACTCTGAATCTCAGTAAAATATTTTAGCCAAAATGGAATAAACTGGAATATCCACAACTGTGTCACACTTCCTTATTTTTAAAGTCAATCCGAATTGACAGGTTCAGTTGAAAGTTGTTGTATGGCTTTATTTTGAAGAATTAGTGCAAGTTTGCCAGGAGGACATTAATTGGCATTAATCGGTTTTTAATTTTTAACAATTCCAGTGTTTCTCAACATATAGTCTATTTTCTTCTTTCATTAAAATTACTTGAGAAGACTTATTTTTAAAACTCATTCCTGGACTCCATTCAAAACTCACAGATTCAGAATGTCTGGAGTTGGAAACAACAAATCCGTATTTTTTAAAAATACTTGTGCACAGTGTTATGGTTGATACATTGTGTCAACTTGGGGAGTCTAGAAGTTTGGCTGAGTGATTCAGCAGGAAGCCAGGGTGCTTACTTTGCATACATCCTGAGCCTGTGGAAGAAGAGGGCATGGAGACTGTGTGAGAGCTACACGCCCCCTGGGTAGGGGGAGGCTGTTTACAATGTAAGGGAAGGAAAGAGGCTGCTTGCAGCCATTCCTCCCTTTTGCCGGTTGTTTTTGCTGTGCTCTGCTGCCCTGAACAGTTTGCCCTCTGCCATGTGCCACTCTGCCTCACAAGCAGCCAAGTATGGACTGAAACCTCCACAAACTGTAAGCTAAATAAACTTTTCCTTCCTTCATTTTGGCGTTGGGTATTTTGTCTCAGCAATGAGAGAAAAGTAACCAAGACACACAGTTAAATTTGGTTTGAGTGCTGCTAGCAAGAATTAATGGAGAGGCCGGCAGTCATTAAGTGAGTTGTTCCAGGGGAAGGGAAATACAAGCAAATATAAAAAGGGTGATGTGGTTTATACTTAGATTCCCTCAAGAGTCTTATGGCTCATGGGGGTGATTGGATTATGGGGTTTATAGCTGACCTGCTGTTAGGAGGTGGACCTGGGCAGAATAGGCGGCCACTGGGAGAGTGGCTGGGAAGGGTGCAGTCCCCCACCCCGATCTCTGGTGGTCCTGCAGAAAGCAGCTGTTCCTCCCCCAGACCCCTACCTCACGCCATTCCACTGAGGAGGCAGCGGACTACAGACTGAAATGTGAGGCAGGAGAACCCCCTCCCCTCTTAAGTTGTGGTGGTCTAGCTTTGCTTCTCAATGACAAGGAAAGTGCTGAAGACGGACGGTGATGAAAATGCAGACCCAGTTATTATATGAAGGACGCTGGTCAGTGCCACCCTCATGAGCTCGTTTCCTTCCATTTTAATTCAGAAATCTTTTAGTTTGTATGAGTAACTAATATTCATACTAGTAAAAAATACTTATTAATTTTTTATCACGTTTTAATTTACAATAAAGAGGATGATTGCAGGAAGGATGAATTTTTAGGGAGGAAATATTGGGTGAGGTGCACATTGCCACAGGAGAAGCAAGACTGCTAATAAAACTGATATAACAGGCAGGTTGACCACAGGGAAAAGTATCATTTTTTTGTATTGCAGATTTATTTCTTTCTCCATTAAAAAATCCTGAAGTCAACATGAATTCCAGCTAATTTCTCCCTGTCTGATTACACTGATTTGGTTAATTTTCTACATTAAAATGAAAGAAACACTTCCCACAAACATATAAACCCTAAATTTTATTCAGTGCATTTTATATGTAACCATGGAATCTTTGACATTTGGATGGAAATACCCTCTATTATTTGAGAAATAGTTTTAAAAATCTTTTTTGGGAAGACTTCCCTTTTTTATTTGTTTTTGTTTTTGAGACAGGGTCTTGCTATGTAGTTCAGGCTGGCCTTGAACTCACTATGCACCCCAAGCTGGCCTCAACTCACCACAACCCTCCTGCCTCAGCCTCTGTAGAGCTGTGATTACAGGCCTGTGACACAACACTAGCTGGAAAGACTTCCTTTTATCTCTTCTTTTATCTTCCTTTTATTTGCTTTGTATTTCATTAGGAACTTTATTTGGATTCCCCAAATATTTTGTCTTAGAAAGACAGAAAAGAAAACTATCTTTTAGATTTCTGACCTAGCATAAATGGTAACATATTTAATCTAAAGCCATCATGAGAAAGTAAATCATTTGTGTAGTTTATTGGTAATTGGCAATGTAAAATGGGAGCCACATGGAGGAAATACATCGCTTTGCTATCATTTGGCCATTGTAACGTATTTTGTGGACACTAATGATACACAAATGGTAAAGTTTAATGATGTTTTGAATGCTGATTGTACTTAAAAGATATTTAAAATCCTACGGATATCCCAGAAGTGATAAAAGTCTTACTTGTTGAAATAAACATTACAGGATACCTGAAGGTCAATTTAATTAAATATATATGAAAATCTTTCATAACTGCACAGACCCAGCTATGGCTCAGTCATTAAAAATTTGTTTACTTCTCAAATACTTCTGGAAAAGTAGCAAAATAGAGCATGTCATCAATTTGTGTAACCATTCCTCAAAGTTAATTAACCTTTGAGTCAATCAAAGAACACGTCAACAGATTTCCATTTATAGAGAGGGAGTGCTGCTACTTACAGCAACTTTGTTAGGACTTAGAATCTTCTGGACCAGTGCTTAGACAAAGGAGACTATCTCAGGTGAGAGAGAAATTGGTTCATCAGATTGAAAGTGGTTACAACTGACCAACAAAGCTCCCTCGGGAAAAGTGTACTGTTCCCTTAAAATTTGAATTCTTTCTCATAGTATTTTCTTGTTGCATTTAACATTTAGGAAGTATACTACCATCAGATGTTCTAGTTTCATGAAAAAGTAGATAGTGAGCAGATAAGACTGAAATACATTTCAGAAAAAGACAGTTGCTCATACTTTGTTTATAACTGGAGTATTTTTACTAATCTGTCTGGTTTGTGATGAAAAGTCATAACCTTGTGAAACAGAGATGGTTCCATCTCAAGAAATGCTCATTTTTCATCTCTGAAACTGAATAATGTGGCTCCACTGAACCGACAGGCACAGGTTGCTTATAATACTCACGGCATTGTCATCCAGCTGCAGGGCTGGTGACAGTCTGAATAGGAAATGGAATCTCAAAAGCCTCCCGCCAGATGGGGAATTTTATTTATTCCTGGCAGCCAGATGTCACCAACTTTTCTTTCGGATGAGGCTATTTATTTATCTTACCAAGGAGAGGGGGTAATTTCTCTAGACTACTTTCTGTAGTAGTTTCTCGTCTTTATTGAGAACTTCAGCTCTCAGTTAAATAAGGAACTCCTCAGTTAAATAAAGAACTAATTACCATTGTTCTTTTGCTGTTCAGAGAACTACGCAACCAAGCCCTCTTTGCCTGTTCACAGCAAATGTCAGGACAGTGGCTCTCCAGGGCTGGTGGGCGCTGGCAGGAGATGAGGAGGCAGCACCAAGGCAGGCTTACCTGCCTAGCCTGAAGCCCACACAGGGGCTCAGGACACAAGAAGGGGACCTTTCCGTGCACACGGCTGGAAGTTCAAGATCCCCGAGCTTTGGTGCAGTGTGATCGTCAGAAGTACTGAAATCCAATTACATTTTGGTATTGTTTCAAGAAAAGTCTCTTCTGAAGTATGGCTCTAGAACCAGAGGCTTCTGGGGTTGTCTCTGATGAGCTCTGTGTGAGCCATGTTAAAACTTCTGTGGCAATTCTCTCCCTCCTTCACCAACTGAATCCTGTACATAGCCACAGGTAAGGCAGCTCAAAGTGGTACTGCTCTGGAAGAGTCTGGAGCAGCAACTTCTCAGCACTCAATGCCCTTGGGGGCCTTCCTATTGCTTCCAAATGTCTCAGAGCAAACTATTCCCAAGGTATAACAGCTGTGTTCTTTAATGCCTGCTGGACACTGGAGTAGGTGGTCCCCTGGCTCATCATTAAATAAAACATTTCATGTTCCTTGTCCCACACAAGAAAGCCCCCTGCCTCCTCCACATCGAAGTGTCCATCTGCAAATCCAATTCCTTGACAGAGTACGCCTGTTGCTTTGAGGTCCCTACTTTGTATGTATAAAAATCCAAATTAGTACGCATCAAAGATTCTCTCCCTGGCCAAACTCTAATCAGGCTTTTCGCAGCCTCTTTGCACTATGCCTCAGTCTTGTCCTTAATAAACACTAACACAGTTACTCACAGTTCAAGGTCACATCAGACTACCTGCCCAAAAAGACTCAAAGCTGCAGAAAGAATTGTTTGTTCTGGCAGCCCCTGAGGGTAACAGGGTCTCTGCCTCCAAGTCCCTGTGGGAGGGCTGAATTTTAGCTTTTAAATGGCCAGTGAAAGGCACAGCTGGCCTAATCAAATCTGCACTGACTAACCCTCTGTAATGTTTCATTTCCCTGACTTCACTATGGCCCTGCTCACCCCTCCCTATTTCCTCAGCCTCCCTGTACATGCTCAGTCACCGCTGTGTAATTCCAAGTTCAGCTCAGGTCACATCAGATTCTTTCTCCCTACTGTAACGATTACTGAAAACAAACTGTGCTTACCACTTTTGTCCAACCAGTGTTTGACTGTCTTTCATGTCAGGTAGAGTATAAAGCATGGACTGGTTTCCGGCATCATTGCTCTCCCAGAGACATAAACTTTATCTGTAACAAATTTAACAGATTGGCATGAAATCACTGTAAAATTAAGAGTCATAGACAAGAGTAAGCATCACAGCTTTGCCCAATTTAGGGTCATGAAAGTGGCTCATGTAGTTGCTGTGGAGTCAAGCAGATCTCCATCTCCTTTGTCACCGATTAGAAAATTACTAAACTCTGAGTTTTGGCTCCTCTGCACTGAGTGGGAAATGTAAATAGTGCCCACATAGCAGGCCACTGCGAGGATCGCAGGAGGGGCTACAGAAAGCGCTTAGCATAGCATCTAACATACACTAAGTCCTGATAAATATTTGAGGTTTTAATTATGATAATTATCATTATTGAAAATCTAGTTGAAGTCTCAATTTGTAGGCTACATAACTATATTAATTTTCTAATGCTGCTACAATAAATCACCATGCATTTAACAGCTTATAAACACCACAAATAGTTTCCTTTATAATTCTGGAACTCAGAAATCCAAACTCAATGTGCCAGAAAGTCAGGGCATCTACAGGGGCCCCAGAGGAGAATCCATTTCCTTTCTTTTTCTAGCATCTAAAAGTCTAATGCATTTCTCGGTTGATGATCCAGTCCTCATCTCGAAAGCCTCATGCATTGCCCCTTCCATCCCTGTTTCTGTTTCCTGTCTCTGCCTCTCTCCTGCTTTCTCTTTCTCCTTTTATTGTCACTTTACCGATGCCAATCTCTGCCTGTTCCATCCTTTTCATGGGGACCCTTGTGATCATACTGTAGGACTCATCCAAATGAGCCAGGATAATCTCCCCACCTCAACAATCTGCGCGGTCTCGTTTGCATGTAAATAGTATTCACTGTTGCTCATGAAGATCTCCAGGGGGCCATTTGTCAGCTTCCACAACAACTAAGACTCCAATGCAAAGTGACTTCACAAAGTTATATAACTATGGGCCCCTCGTCTAAACACTCTCAGTGTTCTGATGCTGACCTTTATTACAGACCTAGTTTTTAAATTTTAAAAACAGGTGCATAGACTCTTATTTACTATTGCTCTCCAGTGACAAGTAATACATGTGTATAATTTTACTATAGGCAAAAGATGGAAGTCTCTCTTCCTCCATTTTCCCCTCAGTTCCATGGTCAGCTTTCTAATATCATTCTCTAGATTTACATCCACTTCCATTTTATAGAAACATATATAAGCATTCATTTATTGTTTTGTCTTTATTCCTTAAAAATATAGGAGCTTATCATAAGGACTATTTTGTCCTTTTTCCCCTTGTTTACTAATGTCATACTTAATAGAGGATAAAGGATCTCACTGAGAAGATTATTATATTTTCAACTTTTGGTTTTAGGCAGACATGTCTGTGTTATTACCACAATGTTGTGACAGTTGACTTTGAACACAAGAGAATGTACTTAATGCATTCATAGATGTCTAGAAGTAACAATGTGTGTGTTGTGTGTGTGTGACAGGGTGAAATTTTTAATTCAAATTCTACAGTTTGAAGTCTGCCTGTCTTACTGAATGACCAGTGGAGTGAGAGAGTGCTGGTAGCATTGTGACAAGACTCAGTATTCTCAACTTTCTCCATGCTGGGTAGAAGAAACATTATACTTTCTTCTATCTCAAATGTTTGTTGGTCTGGTTAGGATCATTAAAAATCTAAAAATTTTAAATGATTCTTTAGTAGTATGACACAAATATCCTTGTACAGGGTATATAATGAAACCTGCCTCAACTAACGGGCTAAACAGGAAGTTACACAGCACAATCTTTGGGTATATGATACAACCTCCCCCTCGGTCCTGCTCCATATTAAAGATGTTTGCCCAGATTCTTCTCTTTTTTTTTTTTTTAAGAGCAGAATATATTTATTGGGAGAAAGAAAGCTTCTGTCCAAGAGAGGGACAGAGGGGGGCCCGAGTGGGTTACCCCCGACTCTGTCTTTGTCAGGGACTTTTATAGGGAAAGACCATGAGGTGAGGCAGGTCCAAGGTAGGGGAAATGGACAAAACTATGGTCCGCCAATAAGATTACAGGTATAATTGTCCAGGTAAGACTGAGTGGACTGTTATCAAATGGGAAAGCAAGTCACGTAGCAAGCGGGCATGGATGCAGAGTGGGGCTCTTCCCGTAAGGGTTGGGTCAGGGGCTTTTCCCGTAAGGGTTGGGTCAAAGACTCTTCAAGATGGTCAATCCCTGCTGTTCATCCCTGGGGAGGTATGTGGATGTATTTGTTTAGTCTTTTGTCTTGAGGTCTGGTCCACAGGTTTATCTTTTATGTTGGCTTCATCAAGGGCCCAGCCCTGTCTGACTGCCTATTGTATTTCTATCTATCTCAGCTGCGTATAACATTCCCCCCTCTGAAGAAGTAACCCGAACTGCCATGAGGGAGAAATGGGCGATGACCCCTCTGGCTTCTTCAGGCTGAAAGGGGTCATAGTTGTTGATCGGCAGTCAGAGATACTCTCCAGAGGGTCTATCTACAGGCCCTCGATAGACACCAGGTGTTTTCATCTTGGGTAGGTGTATAGCTTTAAGTCTGGAGGAGACAAAGGCAAAGAACCAATTAAGTATGCATGGGCCAAATAATAAGATATTATGAATATAGTTAACAAAGATTTCCACCAAGAGGAACCAGTAATGGCCTCCCATAGAGAGGATAAGTTCCAGGGATTTTTAGAATCTGACATATCATTGATCTGTTGTC
This sequence comes from Dinomys branickii, assembly GCA_004027595.1. NCBI lineage: Eukaryota > Metazoa > Chordata > Mammalia > Rodentia > Dinomyidae > Dinomys > Dinomys branickii. The sequence continues at coordinate 35,984 of PVLD010001756.1, read as the reverse complement.
TGACATCTTGAATAGCTGTTGAGACATTAGCAGAGGGATCAGGAATGTACACACAACATTCAGTTTTTATAATTGCACAGGTACCCCTATGCTGCTGTTAGAATGTCTAATGCCATCCGATTTTGGAGGATGGCCTCCCTCATTAATTTTACTTCTTCATTTAGGAGAGAGAGACCAGCTGCGGTGTCACTTAAGGCCCGCTGAGCATAGTTAGTTAAGGCCTCGATGTGCTGCATGACGTCTTCTAACCCTAGGGAAGGGATAAAGATAGACGCCAAGTGATCACACCAGTGAAACACCCTCCTAGACCATCGGTGCTGTAAGCGGGGTAAATTAGCAGGTTTGTCAATAGTTTTGACACTCCTGCCTTGTAACCAGGTAAATCCTAATGTGCATCTTCCTATCCATCCAGGGGATAGCCAGGGCCACAAATTGGTCCCACAAGACCAATGAGTGCCATTGGGGGCTTCCCATCTAATTCCAGGGCGAGTAAGCCAATCTGTTGCAAACCAGTCTTTAGCCTGTCTGTAAGTATTTTAAATGGACTGAGGCCTAGGTTATGAAGATCTTTAAAAGCAAAGAGAACCTGGGAATCTCCATGTAAAGAAATACAAAAGAAAGCGTAAACCAACTGGCATCTTTTGTAATTTGAGAAAGGAATGTAAATGGGTTAGGTTCGATTGGGTGAATTGGCACTACTTCCTCATTTATCAATCTAAGGTCCTGTATTAATCTCCATTCCCCATTGGGCTTTTGAATTCCCAAAATTGGAGTGTTGCATGGACTGTTACAGGGCTTAAGTAAACCTCGTGTCCTTAGGTTATCAATTATAGGCAATAACCCTGTTTTAACTTCAGGTTTTAAAGGGTATTGTCTCTGATTAGGGAAAATAGTAGAATCTCTGAGATATATCTGTACTGGAGCAGCTTCCAATGCCTCACCTATTCTGTCTTTAGTAGCCCATACTTCAGGCTTTATTTCTGCTTCCACAAGGGGAAGACAGTGTATCTGACCTGGATGCATATATATTATAGTATTTAAACAAGATAAAGTATCTCTTCCCAAAAGAGGGACTGGACTTTCAGGCATTATCAAAAAGGAATGTGAAAAAAGAAAACCATCCCAGTTACAGCCTAAAGGTTGTGAAAAATAGCAAATTACCTCCTCTCCAGTGACTCCTTTTACTGAGGTATGGCAGCTGGAAGGAAGGCCAGGATTGAAAAGAAGGACTGAGAGACTTGTGCCAGTGTCCAGCAATAGGCTGGTTTTCCTTCCCTCTATAGTCATGATTACCCGGGGCTCCTCCCTGGAGATGACAGTCTGGCCAGAGGGAGAGGGCAAAGTGTGCCCCGGGCCCCTTAATTCTTGTTGGACCAACTGGTAGGATGGGTCTGAACTCTGGGGCCTTTGCTTCAGAGGGCAGTCCGACCTCCAGTGGTCACCTTTGCAGCTAGGGCATGGCCCAGGGGGCTGTTTAGGACAGTCCCTCTTAAGGTGGCCTGGCTTCTGACAGCGGTAGCAGACCAAGGTAGTCGTTCATTTCTTGGGGCCCCAAGAATCAGACTTAGGGTTTGTTTCTCTTAGTGCTGCTGCAAAGGCAGCTGCTTTTTCTCGGTCTCTGTTTTCTCTCCTTGGCTTCCTCCTCATCATGGTTATAAAATACTGAGGAGGCAATCTTTACTAACACATCCAGGGAACTATCTGGGGCAAAAGCCTTTTTTGTAGCTTTTTTTTTAATATCTGGGGCTGACTGAGTAATGAACTTATCTTTAAGAATAGCTTGTCCCTCTATTGAATTAGAATCTAGGGAAGTATGTTTTATCAATGCCTCTTGTAATTGATCTAAGAAAGCAGAGGGTATTCCCTTTTTTCTTGTTGGACAGCTGACAGTTTAAAATAATTGAATGGCTTAGCTCTTATCCTTCTTAGACCTTCAAGAATACATGTCTGAAAGTGTCTCCTATTCCAGTCTCCCATATGGTCACTAGGCCGGTAGGGGTCCTGGATAGGGACAGCTTGAGCTCCAGTGGGAACTGGTAGTTCCCCTTCTTGTCTTTCTTCTGGCCTTCTGAAATTAATAATATGGTATTCATCTCCAAATGCTATAGCAGCCTGTAGTGCTGCCTCTTTCTCATTAGGGGTCAATGTTTGATTTAAGAATAACATTACATCTTTCCAGTCTAGCTCATAGGTCTGAGTGAGGCCTCTAAATACCTCAATGTACTTATCAGGGTCATCTAGAAATTTTCCAAGATCTAACTTTATTTGTTTTAGGTCACTGAGAGAAAAAGGCACATGAACTCTGGCAGTTCCAAATTGTCCAATTACCTCTTGTAATGGATATTGTCCTTGAGGCACTTGTCTAAACTCAGCTAAGGAAGGGTATAGTTCTATAGAGGCTTGGATTACAGCTGGTCTAGAAGCTTTATCCTCTAACTTAGAAGGGCAAGTTGGGGAAACCTTAGGTTCAGGAATGGTGGGTGAGGCTCTGATTAAAGCTGTCTGGTCCTCCAACTCTGAATATTGGGGAGGAGCAATCTCAGGCTCCGGTATAGTGGGTGCCTTGAGAATCTGAGATGTCCTATCTTCCTGTGGCTCATTTTTACCTTTTGAAAGTAAATAAGGACTATTTATTAACCCAAAGAAAATTTGAACATATGGCACTTTAGACCATTTTTCTTTCTTTGTACAGTATCTTTCTAGTTGTAAAATAGTATCATAATTAATACTTCCCTAGGCCACGCACGCATGCAGAACTGAGATGAGTAAGCAACTATGACTGAGTTTCCCATGTAAAACAAGGTGAGTTTGGACATCTCCTCCCTATCTCTAATTGGTCCTTGTACCCTTAAGGCGTCCCTTAAGTAGATTACACTCCAGGGCAAGTGGAGAGAGCAGAGGATAAAATCCGATCAGCCTATCCACCCTCGGACTGATGCGCAATTTTATCCTCCCAGAAAACTCATGAACTGTGTACTTACTCCTACTGGATATCTACAAGCTGAGTTACAATTGATATGGTAACAGAAATCTCTAAAGGAAGCATCTCTTTGTAATAAACTATTGCTCTTTATTTTTTATTCTTTGGACAGACATAAAAAGGCAAGTTGGAACTGCTTATATATTCTCGAGCCACAAAGGAGATCACCTCTTAAATAGAACCAACAACTGGCTAGAGGAGTTTTGTCCCGTGCACTGGACAAAGCCTTCAGCCACCTGGGTTCATTACCTAATCACCTAGGCAACCTTTCTTAACAACAGGACAAGACTATGTTTTAAACTTTGAAGCTCGCAGGTTAAACAAATTTACCATCTAGCAATCACATTTAAATATTGTTACAAGGGAAGTTAGTTAAGACCGTAAGAACCTCTTTACTCTTAGTTAGCATATGTAAGGCACAAATGTGAATTGTTCCCCTCCTAGCCTGTGAAATGTAAACTGTTGTAAACTGCCTCAGCCTAATTTCTGAAGGGTGGCTTGACTGAAGAGCTTGTGGAGAATTCCTAGTCTACTGGCAGAGAGAAATAGGTGTGATAGATAAGTGGAGATTTTTTCAGTGGTCAGGAGCCAGTTTCCACCGAGGGAACTTCGGGATCTGCCAGAGAGTAGCCCTGGCCATGACCCCTCAGCTCTCAGTTTCTGTTGGCCCGCACAACAGAGATCAGTCTCCAGAAAGGAACCCAGCCGTCTCTCTGGTCAACATTCCATCAGCCAGTGGCTTTAATGGGGATTCACCAAAGAGATGCTGGGGAAACCTGTCCTCTGCTTCGAAGAGTGGCAGCTGCTCTAAGAGCTTTTACTTAGCTGGCAGAGTGACACTGTTTGTCAAAATTTTATAAGGGATAGTTAAAAACCTGAACAAGATTATCTACACTAGACCTAAGAGAAGAGAAAAGGTTGGAGATCCTCCCTTAGACTAATATGTTTTGGTCCCAGAAGTGTGCTGCTTTTAGAGATAGCTCCTTCTGGTGTCACCCAGAAGTCGGTTCTCTCCACTATATCTCAGGTTCAGCCTCCTGAGGGAGATCTGCCCAGAACACTAAGCCGGGACATGGCTTTTATGTGTGTTCTCCTGGACGGACAAAATTCCAATGTCTCATCTGACCCAGAGACGGGGTATGTGCTCTTTCTCTAAGGTGACTTCCCTGTCTTTGGCGTTAATAAACTTAGCTCATCTTCTATGGAGTTAACTTAGTTGAAACAGGCTACAGTTCTTTTTCTAAGTCTGAGCTAGATTTAAAGATACCCATCTTACAGTTTATATTAAAATTCACTAGGAACATTCTAACATTACTATCCCTAGCTGAACAACATCAAGCATGGAAAACCAGTACATTTAGCAACTAGCTCAAACGCATCAAACACAATATATATATCAGAACAAAACAGGAATAAAATGTCTCATTAAAGTATCATAACCTTATAACCTTGCCGTGTTCTAACTTAGATTTATCAACATTTTAATAAAACTATGCAAAAGACAAAGCATAAGCAATTATAAGCAACAGGCAAAAAGCATAACAATTTGAAGCATAAAAATGTTACCTAGATGGGTCCCAATCCAGAGTCTATGAAAAAAAAGCAAACTCTTACCTCCATCTAAGTATCTCGGTGGCGACCTCCAAAATGATACAGGAAAATAAATATCCCAACCTGAATGATATCAGACGAGTTTGTGCCCTCTAAAACCAAAGAATGAATTTTAAGAACAACGGAGGTTAAGAGCAGAATATATTTATTGGGAGAAAGAAAGCTTCTGTCCAAGAGAGGGACAGAAGGGGGGTCCGAGTGGGTTACCCCCAGATTCTTCTCTAGACAATCGATCTCTCAGGTGATGAAGTGTTTATTACTTGTTCTGTGCCCGTTCACATTCTTTTTATGGCCTAATTTTGCTCACCATCCATTCTTCAATCAATCATGTTTCGCTAATCACACTTGGGACAACTGGGCTCCAAGTGGGATCTTAATTGCCGTCACTGTGGTTCTTATTATTCTAGTTATTTTGATATTGGTTTGAGTTTCTCGTTGATAAGTTAAAAGCTAATTAAGCTAGTCCACTACACTAGGCATGATCTACGATGCCTAAGGTTTCGCAAATTAGTCTGTTGCTATACAAAATAACATCTTACTGAAACCTATTTATCAATCTGCAGTGGTTCTTCAAGTGATCAATGATCACCTTTAATACAGTTGGAATCAGGCTGCTCAAAGACAAGAGCAAAACAAGGGATTAATTTGTGCTTTCTTAGTGTTGGTCAAAATGCAGTGCAACCTTATGTCCTCCATCAATATCTCTTTAATGGGGTCATTTATAAGCTTAGCTCATCAATTATATGAACATGTGTGCATACTTTGACAAAGATTATGTTGCTAAGACTCACTTATGACTGGTAAAGCAATAAATGGCTATTATCTCAGAATTATTTTAGAACTAGAATTTTCAAACACTTGAGTCAACTTCTGATTCATTTATATTGTGAATAAGGTCAGTGACTGAACCTCAGAATATGTAGGAAAAAATGATGACATTGATGTTGGACCCTTGTAAATTTTCAGTATTCAAAACTGAAAGTATTTAGATGATTAGAGAATATTTATTATGGGTCTGATATCTGAATTGAGATTTGAATGACCAGGACAAACCATCCAGGTTAGAATTGGGGAAAGATTACTCAAGGCAGAGTGGACAGAAAGGTAAAGGCAAGGAAGTGATGATGCAACACGGAAGCAGGGAGACAGGAGGCTGTGGGTGGTGGTGGAGGAGGAGGTCCCTGTACCTGTGCTAAAGTGGAAACGGTGGAGATGGGAAACCAGGCGAGGGTCCAGACAAGTATCAGAGGTGAAGCTGACTGCAGCTGGTTGATTGCAGTGAGCCAGGAAAAGTATAGGCTTCAAGATGACTCCTGAAGTTTTGACTTCAGCAGCTGGTCCGGTGGACAGTGCACCATTTACAGAGATGGGGAGCATTAACGAAAGGGCAGCTCTGTCTTTGATTTTGAACTTAGGGAAGCTAATCAGAAGCTGATATCAGGTAAATAATGAGTATCTAAGGTCTGCCTTTTATAAGGAGGTCTGGGTTAGAGTTATAAAGTTTAAAATTATCAGCATTAAAAGTTAGAGTAAAAAGTAAAATTAAAATTGAAAATTCAGTTCAAGGAGGCACTGAAAAGAAATGGAAGGTTATGTTAACTCCCAAGGGATTGCAGGTCTCAAGAGTTCCATTAGTAGAAAAAATGAAGGGGAAAAAAAAACAAGTTGAAAATGTGAAAAGAAGTGGTCAGGCAAAAACTAAGCAGAAAAAATTTCATTGAATACAAGAGACCACACTCAGAGTGACAAAGTGGACATGGCTGTTCAAGATTTGTGCCACAAAACACCCACTTGGTTTAGCAAATGAGAGATATATGTGATCTTGCTAAGAGCAACTTTCACAGATCCATGAGAATTAAATTCTAATTGGAGACTTCAAGAAGTGATTGGGATGTGAGCCAGTAGAACAGTGTGTAAAAAATGCTCCCCAAAATTCAAGAAATAAGGAAAACTAGCAAGATACTTAGAAAAACTATGGAAGCAAAGAAACTATATTTGAGTAGGAGGAATTCTGGCTCACACAGCTATGACCCATTGGAAAGACAGCGTGATACAAGACAAGAAACAAACAAGGTACCAAATCTTTTCCAAGGGTGACAGGGTGAGATATGAAAAGCACATGAAAATCCTCCCCTTGCAAGAGCATTTCTTCCTGGAAGAGAGGGAAAGGAAAGGCGGGAGCACCTTCAGGTTAGGCGTGCAGGTTTGCTCATGGGAGTATGTGATTTCTTTCTATCAGTATTCCAGTGGGAGACGCCATAAACTCCTTAATCAACTGTAAAGAGAGTTAAAGTTGAACTGCAGAGAGATCTGTGATCTGAGAGGAAGAAAGAGATGTGAAATACTTCTCTCCTAGAACATGAAAGTACTGTTACTTCTTAAAACAGTACAGGGTTTCCAGGAAGTTTTGAGAACCCACTTAATGGTCATGATTGTGAATTTGTAGTAATACCAAACTGGTCAGTTTCAAGTTTGTTTGTTTTTTATTTTCTTATGGGATTTTATGCCACAAATACAAATATAAAGAAAGTAAAAGTTTAGGTCTTGGCTTATGGAGTGTTGGGTGGTATAAAGGATGTATAAAAGGTTTGCATGTTGATATAAAAGAGTGATCATATACATGGATCTTTACATTGAATCTGTATTAAGGACGGTAGTCTGAAATGAGCAGTGAGGGCAAGAGATTGATAACCTTAAAGAGACTGAGGTAATGTTTGTGCGAGACTTGAAAATAATTTTCTACTCATAGAAAGACACTGGTTTTGTTTCACAGTTCTGTGTTTTTGTGCCAATGTTTCTTAATCCTGGCTCTAAGCTGCAGAACTTATCAAAAGTAGGATAATAGTACTTGGGGAAAATAATCTTGATTTGAAATTACTTTCATTTTAGGAATATTCCTTTGTATTAATCATATAACATTTTGGCAGAAAGCAGTGACTGTCACCGGCTTTTAGCCTTGTTTCTCCAAAAGACTGGTGTATTTTCTGGCTGAGCTAAAGAGCAATTAAAAGCATCCTGAGATATTAACTAAAAATGGTGTTGGATTAAGTCAAGGGCTGAAAGGCTGAGAGGTCAGGGTAAACTGAGTGTTACTGTAAGTGTTAAAATTACAGTTCTGTCAGAAGAGATGCGATGAATAGATTGTGACCGGGTCCCTTAAAATATCAATACAAGAAGAGCAGAATGGCAAGGAGGTCAGCAGAAGCCAGTGATAAAGAGAGAGAAAAGTGTACAATGCTAATGGCATGGATCTCAGAGTAGTAAGGGATTCTGTAAGATTAAGGGGAGCGAGTAATGATGCAGGTGGGAACTTTTAAGAAAGTGTGAAAACAAGTATCTTTTACTTGATGGCTTGTGTTCTCCAGGGACAGCCAGTATTCACTTTGGGCAGGAAGGAGGAGGGAACTTTTGGAGAAAATAATAAGAATGAAGAGTTGGCTAATCATGGAATAAGATGCACAAGATGCAGAGAAGAGTCCGTTTTATCCTCATTACCGCGACGAGGCAAACCAAGGCTCCAGAATGATCATTTTCCAGAATCACAGCACTTTGAGGTGGAAGCAGAGTTTTACTCCTTATGAGTTCTATTATTATAAAACTCATGCTTTTACAGAATCATAATGCTCACTCAATGTAATGTTGGATAAATGCTATTATTTAACAGCTACTGGCCAGCAAAACAGTGCAACAAAGGTGCTTAACAATGTAAGACAGGCTTGGATTCTTAGCCTCAGTTGTGAAAGGCATCAATGTGCTAATGGTACATTGACTATCTCTTTAAGAAATTTGGTCGAGGGTTGGTCAAGGCTAACTTTGGACGTTAGCTTTAAAATGGACCCTGGAAAAATGGAGGAAAATATAAATTTGTTTCTGGAATGCTTGACCACTTCACAAAGTTGTTAAGGGCCCTGTATGCATTCAGGTATAAAAGACATTATGTAAAGCCAAGAAAAATAGTTTTATATCAATAGCATCTTTTCTGCGTCAATGTCCATTTTTCAATTTTGCTTTCCTTACTCAATGATACAGTTATTTATATCTTTACTCTCACCAAGGTATACTCTAAATTTCAGTGTTTATAACATCCAAACTTTATCTAGTCAAAAGGTGGTTGGTAGAGTGGGCAGGGTTGCCCTAGCAACCAGCACATATAAGAATAACTAGAAATCCCTATGAACTCTGGGGCAAAGGTTTCCTATGGTTTAGAATATAAATCATTTTTCAAAACACAACTTTGACCTTGTTCTCCAACTATTACAAGAAAAGAAAATCATTTATATGGTATTTCCCTTTTTAAATGATCTTTTCCCCAAACTGTAGAAAAAAGAAAGCTTAAAAAGAAAGAAGAATCTGCATGTTAGGATAGTGAAAAAGCCCTGATTTCCCCTAAAGAGTCCTGGAGCAGAATGGTGGGTGCATTCAGAAGCCTGAGAGGTGAGCTAAGTGAAGGGGCCTCGCTCTCAGTGAAGGTAAACATCTCCTTCTCATATAGCACAAGGCCAGATGTTTCTTCCACCCCAACAGGTGGCAGATGTCTACTTTCTGGAATATTGAGTTCAAGGTGCTTGGACTATGGGGGTGAAGTTTATGAAAAATATTGAGATTGAGCAAAAATCTGCATGTGAATCATGACCTCCATGCCTATTCCTTCCTTAGCCCTGTTGCAAGTGCAATGGCAAATAGAAGCACCAGAATGACACCCAAGTTTTGGAGGCAGTTGACAGGCACTGATCAGGATCATTCCCAAAATATCAGGCCCTGATCTCTGGTGGTCTAGGACTTACATGGGATAAACAAGTAGGAAATATAGAGGCAGAATGGCTTGTCAATTAGGTATTGGCTTATACAACGTGCATCATAGTAACCAGCTGTGCATCACAGTGACCAGCCATTTCTAAGACAGGAGCAACCAGAACTGAACAGGAACTATTACCTGGGCAACTATTACCTGAAGTATACTGCCTTGGAGGGCATTTTCTGCTACATTGTACCCATCTTTTAGTTTCCCTGGCAACTGGGCATGTTACATGTGATCTTCTGAGACAACACCCAACTAGAAGTAGTAACATTAGGGTTGTCAGTGATCTTAGGATGGACCCTAGCCAAAGTCTCCAAGACTGAAAGATTTTCCACCAGGAGTTTGTGGTTTGTTTCCCTTATTATGTGCTTTCCCCCTAAGATGACTCTGACAAAGGAGTGAAGGAGTTAATCTGATCTACAAGAGTGTTCAATATGTTTTAGATGCTCATCAAATTTTGTTCAAGTCTGTAAGTGATTGCTTTATTCTATTGGGGCAACTGCTATAGCATTTAAAGGAAAAACCACAACTAGTGGTGGTGGGTCAAGGAAGCAAGGACTGTCGTAAGCAGCCTGAACAGGCACAAAAGTCAAGGGGAATGGATAGGGAGCAATCCTGTTAACAATGTCCTCAGGCATCAGCTGTGCATGGACTGGTCAGTGTCCAGAGTGACCAAAGCAGGGCTTTGAGTATGTTATTTAAAGTGAGGCCTCAGAGGACCTGTCAAGATAAATTTTCCATCAGATCTAAGGCTGGATTTCCAGAACTTGAAAAGATAGTTAATATGTGCTTGGGTTATATGAGTGTGCCGGAATATCTACAGAGGTAGCTGGTCTTTTAACTGGTTCTAAGATGTTTTTAACTTTTCAAAAGCTCTGTGGCCTGTATGCTGAATGTGGGTTTTATTTAATCTAGTGTTTTTAGTTATCTCTGCTACAAATGCTGCAAATTGAATAGCAGTCCATGAAGGGTGCATGGGTTGGGAGCAGCAGAATGTTGGGGGATAGCAGCATTGTTGCCAATATGGAGATCTTGCCCAGGGTGATTAACAGTCATGGGGCTGCATGCCTGTTTGTGTTTCCTGTGACATTTGACAGCAACAAGGGTCACGGTGAGGTGGCACGGTTGCTGGCCAGGTCCAGAGGTGAGTCTTTACTTTATATCTCTGGGAAGAGAGATTTCAGAACTTCAGGATGACAGTTATCTATCTCAAGCAGATGCAGGTGTGATCTTTTTCTTGGGGAACAGTCAAAGTTGAAAGTGCATGGTTAAATGAGAGGGAGGCTTACTGACTTGGTGTGAAGGAGACGTGCTTCCAGGCTGTAAGTTTGTGCCTGACAGAAGGGGGGAAAAAATCCCAGCTACCCTGGTGATGGCAACTTTTTGACAGAGGGAACTTTTAAAGGCAGAGAGCCACTGTCTACCAGGAAAGTCTCAGATTTGTTCCCAACTTTTGCAGTGACCATGGCTCTCAGGGGCCAAATTTGATAGAGCTTAGTCTGTTGTATTTATTCAGGTCAAACAGGGCACAACTCATGTGTCAGGGATGACAGTCCAATTTTTCTTCAGTCAGAATGAGGAACTCAGAGGGAATTGTTGACAGTCATCTTGGGTGGGCATTAGATGACACCATCCAACCAGGGTAGGTGTGTAAGGAGAAAGCTCTGCGGTGTGCAGGCATTAGCTAGCTGAAACCAGTTCAACTGGCTGGAAATAGGTAAGCTGGGAGCAGGGAGCAAAGCTGTGGGTGCGGACAGCTACTGCAGCAGCGGAGGAGAGTGCCAGGGTGGGATTCTCAGGGAGGATGGGCCTCCTTTTCTTTTTCTAATTGGAGATGCAGTGGGTATTTTTGTTTCATTTTTTAACTCCTAAAAGCCCTTTCTCCTGCAGTCAAGGACTGTGAGTTTTGACTAATTAATTCCCATTTCTGGATCCCTAACGTGTGTGTTATGTACCCTTGAATGATGACACAACAGAGAAATAGTGGGTGTCCCGGAGAGAGAGACCACTCAGCTGCCTGCCTAGTCACACCCCTCTTGGGGATTTAGCCATGACTTAGCTGAGGAGGGTGTGAGGCCTCCATTATGCCGTATGTCAATCACCACAGAACCACAGATAAGGACCCAATCAGCAACTGACCATTGCTTCCCAGTCTTGCTGCACAGACAGAGCAACCTGTTGCTTATACCGTCCATTCCATTCACTCACACAATCATTTACAGGCACTCAGAGGTTACGTAGTCTAAAGCCCCTTCCTTTGAGGGTGGCCTTAACTGACAAGAGCTGATCAGACTCCCTTCCTGCTCAAGCAGGACTGACTGACAGACTAACTGGGGTGCCCCTGGGGGTCTTACTGGAATCAAACAGACAGACAGACAGACAGACAGGTTGCATCATCCTCCCTTTGGGGTCTGATGTGAACTGCTCAAGCAGGGAACCAGGAATCCTCCTCCAGTCCTCCAAGGGGACTTGAGAAATCCTGAGGGTGGTCCCTCCTGTTGGGATGTGGACTAGTCTTTGATCCATCCACGAGGGCCATAGCCAGTGATCAAAGAGGTCAGTCTGGTTGGTCACCAGATGCAAAGGCAAGCAGAAACACTGAAATGATGCCCACGATTTGGAGGCAGATTTATTTACATTTACAGGCACTGATTGGGATCATTCCCAGACTATCAGACCCTGATCTCTGGTGGTCTAGGGCTTGTATTCAATAAGCTAGAATGAAGTACAGAGGCAGAATGGCTTGTTAGTTGGAGATTAGTCTATACAAGGTGCATCATAGTGACCAGCTATGTATCAGAGTGACCAGCCATTTCTAAGAGACAGGAACTGGAAGAAGAACTATTACTTGGGCAACTAACAAATTGAAGTACACTGGCATGGAGTGGGGATTTTATGCTACACAAGAAAAGATACCTTCCAGCATATGCCCTTCTGATCACTAAATCAAGAAAGTGGGAGATAATTTTCTAAGCAAATGGCTCTAAAAAGGAGGCACTTGTTCCTTTGGCAATGTTCTTATGTGAGGGGTCTGCTCAGAAAAAAAAATGTTTCTGCTAGCTCACTTTCCAAAGCCACCCACAGACTGAAAGGTCCTGGACCCACATCTGCATCTCATATGGGCCGTTGGTGTCTCATTCAAGTGGACACTTCAAGGAAAAGATAAAAAAATATTTCAAAACCCTTTAAATCAAGGGAAATGCCCAAAATAAACAGGAGAAAATGGCTTGGAGCCAGAATATCATCAGTGTACCCCAAGTTAGCAAGCTTTATGAAAACCAACATAGAAAAATGAATTGATAATAATAAACAGCCTATTTATGAAATGAAGATCAGATGTGATTAAAAATTCAGAAATTAAAATAACCAATTTTTAAAAATTAATAAAGGCATTAGAAGTTTTTCAATATAATTTTCCTACAATAAGAACAAAAACACAAAGAAAGGGGTGTATTATGGTTCAGATGTGTCTCTCAACATTTATGTGTTGTAAACCAAACCCAAAATCCATATTTGATGATATTTGGAAGTAGGCCTATGGGAGGTAATTAAGGTTAGATGAGGTCATGGGATTGAGGCCCCCAGGATGGATTTGTAGCTTTATAAGAAGAAAGATGTGGGCCAATACCCTTGCTTCTTTCCCGTGTGATGCTTTCTGCCATGTTGTGCTACAAGAAGAAGGCCTTCAGCAGATGTGGGCACTTAACCCTGCACTTTCTGGTGCCTGAATTGTGAGAAATAAAATTCTATTCTTTTTTTATAAGTTATTTAGCCTCAGGTATTCTGGTATAGAAGTAGAAAATGGAATGACTCAGCCAATAAAATGAAGAAGATAAAAATAAATTAGCTGTTTTATCAAAAGGTCCAGTAGCATCATAATGGGAGTTCCATAGAGACTGAAAAGAAAGAGAAATAATTCATTTCAAATAAATTAATAAAATCAGCTTTCATAATAGATGGAGGAAAGTTTTCAAATTTTCAAATATTTTCATTTGCTGAGATCATCAAATGACAGCATCTAAAGATTTAGAAGAGGGAAAAGGAACAGATTTGAAATTCTTCCAGGATTAAAAGGCAGAAGTCAGTTAAATAAATTGGCATAAGAATGGCTACTGGTAATCTTGAGAAAATTGCAAGGATTCAAACAGGGTCAGTATCTAGTCTAGTCCAAACCTCTAACCTTTCTGTGTTCTTTTTATCAATTGTAACACACAGATGATGATACTACCTTTTTCACAGTGCTGCTGAGAAAATAAATGTAACAATATACACTTAAAATTAAATGAGGCAATGCAGTGTTAACACTCAGTTAACATTTGCTACTTTCCTATGATAATGTGATTACCTTTTAACAAGCACTTCCAACCGGAAAGAATTGTCTGGGGAACTGAAGGTGTGGAATATCATCATTTAAGTTATTAAATGAGAGAGGACCTCTTGCTAAGTGTGGAATGATAACAGAGGAAAGACTGAAACATTTAATTTAGATATTTGCATACATACAAATGAAGTCTGTCTCATAATAATTAAAAATGTATAAATAAAAAGATAAATGGCAAGCTAAAATATAATTGGAATTATCATATAGCACAAGGTGATGTCATTAATTTATAAAGACCAGTTTTAGTTAATAGCCAAATCCTTTCAGTAATAGAAAATGGTCAAAGTATCTGAGCACACCAATTACAGGAGAAATACAGGCAATAAAAAGCTAGTAAGTATGTGTGACTAAATAGTTAGCTGAAAACTCAATCAAAGATATACAAAGTTTTTAAAAAGAGATTGTTTTTGGTCTAGGCGTAAGAAAAAAATTCAGCTTCCTAGTTATATCTTCATTCAACTTTGTTCTATTATTTAATAAGTAGTTTTTGTTTAATAGGTTCCTTGCCAACTAGGATCACATCTTTCTTAGGGAGGAAACCTTGACTGTCTTGTTCAAAGCAACCTTCTCAGAGGACTTAAGTGAGGGATGAACCTGCCCACCTCAGCTTCCGTTCCTTCAATATTGCTGTTGAGGCTCAGAAAATGATACCTCAAAATAAACTGCTTTGAACTTCCAACTGAGAGCTGCCGGAGATCCCACATGCAGGAAGGGCTATCCCTGGGGTATTTTTATTCACCTAAAGGGACATGATTGGCTTCAGTCCACTTACTGAAATACCGTTAACCAAAGAAGATTAAATTCATATCACAGAGAGGCTGAACGTCAGACACCGTGCCTAGGGCCCAAAGGAGCTGTGTCTCAAGCTATAGTTCATCAGACCCACTTGTTTCCCCCCAAAATCACTTGCTACCCTCTGAAACTGCCTCTGCCCCTTCTTTCTTTCCCTTTTGAAAAGGATATTGGACCTCAGCCATCTGGCCCTTGACTGCGTTTTATGTCTTGCTTAGCTCCCACTCACGGACTCACATGTTCACTTTTATATTAGTGGGCCCTTTCTCCTGTTAACTTATTACCAGTCTCTTTTAGCAGACTCAGAGATCAAATGTTCCAAGGATATATTTCACCTTTGCTGTGCTGTCTCCAGGATCAAGAGGACCAAGGCCCAGGTCTGCCCTTGCCCCCTCCCTAAGAGACTGGGCAGCAGAACAGAGCTGGGGAACTGAGACCACCGTCCCAGACAGAGCAGCGTAAGGGGGGTGGCGGCTGGGTCAGAGGTGGCTGTGTTGAGCCCCCACGTGGCCACACGGCAAGGGAAGAGCAGGGTGGCTTCCAGCCAGATGCTTTTCAGCAGGCGGACAGTTGTCTGCAGGCCTCACACTGCCAACCATGGCAAGTAAGACTTGACACATAGATACATCAGGTGCTTAGTATTTGCTGACTTACTAATTAAACCATATGTATAAATATGGTTCTAATGCATTTTAGCAATGTCCAAGTATATATCAAGTGCCATGGGGATTCACAACCTTTGACACAGCAATTTTTCCTGTTCTGATTTATCCTAAGAGAAGTCATCAAACATGTACTTGCAGGTTTCACTTAAAGTTTTTAATAATAATGGAAATACAGGGGCTCACTTAAATGTCTAACAATAGTGGAAAAGTTAAATAATTATGTTAGTATGGAATATTGTGTAGCCACCAAAAGCAGCAATTTAAAAAAATGATTGAATGATATGGGAAAGTGCAAATTATATATTAAGCAATATTTGCAAACTATGAAATGATATGGTATGAGACAAATGTTTAAAATCACATATAGAAAGTAATGGCACTAAACACGTTAGTAGTAATTGTCCCTCAGTGTTAGAATTATGACAGATTTAATTGCTATGTTCTACAAAACTATTCATCACTGCTCTTTATAATTAGAGACAATAATCACTGTTAAAATTGTAGGAGGCAGATAAAAGCAATAAAGTTGTAACATAATGCATTGGTCTGTTTTCCGTTGCTGTACCAAAATGCATTGAAGTTGGGTACTTGAAAAAGAAAAGAGACTTATTTAGTGAACAGATTTGGAAGCTAGGAGATAAGATCAGGAGGTCTCATTAATTTGTCCTCTTCTGAGGGCCTTGTGGCAGATGGTATTTCAATAAAAGGAATCTACACTCAAAGAACTAGTCAATCCTTCTAGAGGAATATCACTGGAGGTGCCCACTGGGCTCCCAGCAGGCATGTTGGCACTCCTCTGTGAAAACTTTCATCTATGATGTAAAAAAAAATGTAGAAGCCCAACACAGTGGTCCCACAGGAGATAATTACGTATGGAGAAAAGTTATGCCATGGCTTGGACACAGGAGGATGTGTCCTCTAGGAGCTCACCTATGAGAATCTTGGTTCCTAATGTGGCAGCATGAAGAAGGGGAGGAACTTTTAAGAGGTGGAGCCTAGCAAAGGCTGGTAGGTCAGGGGACTCTGCCTTCTGAAGAAGGGTTTTGCCAGGCCCTCTAGTGCCTCTGGGAGTGAGCTGTTAGAAGAAAGACAGCCAATCCCCAAATCTCTCTCTAGATTCCCAGCTCACCAGATAAGTCAGCTCTGGGAATGCTTGCAAACAGCAAAGTCCACTTCCTGTAAGGCCAGACTCCCTGTGCATCCCAACCAAGACAAGCTCATGCGCAGCATGGGTCAGGCATAACGGGGTTCAAGGACAAAACATGATATTACAACAACACAAAATTCCTGAAATGATCAGCCTCACCCTTCTAATAAATTGATTTTCTTGTCTGCTAAGTCTCTAAATGCCATTAGATAGTTATAAAAAGGTTTTGGAATAAGTTCTGTTAACACCAGAGGTTTCATTTCTGTATTACCTCTAGGAGTGCTTTACATAAATGAGTCTTATAAATTTCTGAGATGGAAATATGATTTGTGGATTTCCCAGAATTCACCTGGCTCCAGGAATCCACTCTTTTCTTCTTGGATATGTATTTCTATTGCACAAAAGATTTTGGGATATTATGGCTGTGGTTATACTTTGTAAAATTCTAAAGCTATATCTTCATCAGGAAGAAAATAAATTTGATGCTAAATCTTACTTACCAGCCCTTTAGAAAATGGCCAGCAGGTAGGTCTGCTTTAGGGTAGCTATGGGAGTACCTGGGTCGACCAAGATAACAGCTGGAGAATGGAGAGAAGTTGAAGTGAGCGGGCTTGGTGTGTGAAAGGTAGCAGTGGCCAGCTCTCAGGCCATCACAGAATCCAGCAAGAAAGCCAAGGAAGGGGGACTGAGGGGATGCTAAAATAAAGCTGGACAGCTAAAGGAATCGAGTTGGTCTGAACTGCGAGCTATAAAATTCTTGGGAGTAGCTTGATCAAAAAACTTAGGTGAATGATAAAATTTTCCCTCTTATGGTAATTAATCAGTGCAATTGGGAATTTACCAGCTGTATATCATTTGCTGCTAGTGTTTATTAGCACAAAATAATAAGCAATTCCTCGGGTTTCACTAAAACTTTTTTTTTCATTTTTATTTTAAAAGTAAAGAAAGAAAAACATATTAACAAACAGACACAAAGTAGCATAAGAATAGTACAATCAAAATTGAGTTACAGACAAGGTGCCAGGGAATCAACAATGGTTGTTGCATTACATATTGATAACTTCAAAGTATATACTCAGGAAAACAGATATAGACATGCAAAATTGATTAAACAAATAATCATCAACTATTCCTTACAATAACGTGACCTAAGTCCGTAGTACAACTATGTTAGATATGCTGCATATACATACATACTTACATACATAGATAATTATCCCTTCCTTCCTTTTTCTTTTTTTTATATAATTTTTCTTTTTAAAGTGTGAAAGAAAAAGAACTACATCAACAACAAATAAAACAAAAACAAACAAACAAAAAAACAGAAAGCATTAACAAAGAGACACAAAGTAGCACAACAGCAGTATAATCAGAATTGAATTATAGACAAAGCAACAGGAAACCAACAATAGTTGTTGCATTGAATATTGATATCTTCAAAGTGTGTGCTCAGGAAAACACATATAGACATACAGGATTGATCAAACAACCAGTCATCAACTATTCCTTACCATTAAGTGACATAAGACAATAGTAGAACCATGTTAGCCATCCTGCATATATGTATATATGTACAAACATACATACATTTTTGCCTCTTTCTTTTCTCCTTTCCCTCATCCCATCTGTTCTTTACTTTTGAACAGATTTCCTTCATGTCTCTTAGTTTATATTCCCACCCTCAGATTCTTACACCAGTGACACAATACGGTGCTTGCACATGTACCTCTGATTTATTTCACTTATGAGTATGGTGTCTAATTGTGACCATTTGCTTACAAAGGCCCCAAATCTGTCCCTCTTTATAGCTGAGTAATATTCCATTATATAAAAATGCCACAGTTTTTTAATACAGTCTTCTGTTGATGGACATTTGGGTTGCTTCCACAATTTAGCTATTACAAATTGCAGTGCTATAAACATGGGTGCACATATATCAGAGTGATATGATGTTTTCAGATCTTCTGGGAAAATACCCAGAAGGGGAATAGCTGGTTTGAATGGAACCTCTAGACCTAGTTTGCTGAGAAATCTCCAAACTGCTCTCCACAGTGGTTGCATCAGTCTGCAATCCCACCAGCAGTGCAGTAGTCCCTATTTCTCCACAGCCTCACCAGCATTTGTTATTGGATGATTTCTTGATGCTGGCCAGTCTTACTGGGATGAGATGAAATCTCAATGTTGTTTTTATTTGCATTTCTCGAATGACTAAAGATGTGGAACATTTTCTCACATATTTATTTGCCATTTGTATTTCTTTATCTAAGAAGTGTGCATTCATCTCAGATGCCCATTTCTGGATTGGGTCTTTGAATTTGGACAGGTACATGTTTTTTAATTCTTTGTATGTTCTAGATAGAAGACCTTTGTCTGCAGGACAGCCAGCTAGGATTTTTTCCCAATTTGTGGGTTTTCTTTTTACTTTGTTGGTGATTTCTTTAGATGTGCAAAAACTTTTCAGTAGGATGAGGTCCCAGTTATTTATTCTTTGAAGTGTTTCCCTTGCAGTTTCATTTTTGTTCATGAACTCTCTGCCTACTCCTATGTCTTCAAGATTTTTACTTACTTTCTCTTCCAATAGGTTTAGAGTTTCTGTTTTAATGTTGAGATCTGTGATCCATTTTGACCTGAGTTTGGTGCATGGTGATAGACTTGGGTCTATTTTCAGTTTTCGGCAAGAGGCAAGCCAGTTTTTCCAGCACCATTTATTAAACAGGTGATCTTTTTTCCAGTGAGTTTGGTTGGGCCCTTTGTCAAATATTAGGTGTCTGAGTGTGTTTTTCGTTGTGGTTGCATCTTCCAGTCTGTTCCATTGATCCTCAGGTCTGATTTTTAGCCAGTACCAGGTTGATTTTTATTACAGTAGCTTTGTAGTATAATTTCAGGCCAGGGATTGTGATTCCACCTGACTTGTCCTTGTTGCCCATGATTGCTTTTGCTATTCTGGGTCTCTTCTGGTTCCACATGAATTTAAGGCATGTTTTCTCTAGATCTGTGAGGTATGCTAATGGTAGTTTAATGGGAATTGCATTGAATCTGTACAACAGTTTTGGTAGTATGGCCATTTTCACAATGTTGGTTCTTCCTAACCATGAGCAGGGGATGTTTTTCCATTTATTGAAATCCTCTTCGATCTGTTTTTTCAGAGTACTGTAGTCTTCACTGAATAAATCTTTCACATTCTTTGTTAGATTGATTCCTAAGCATTTCAGGTTCTTGGATGCTATTGTAAAAGGTATGGTTTCCTCAATTTCTCTCTCAGTCTGTTTGTTTTTCGTGTATAGGAATGCTATTGATTTTTGGGTATTGACTTTGTATTCAGCTACTCTGCTGAATTTTTCAATTAATTCCAGGAGTTTTCTTGTGGAGTTTTTGGGGTCCTCCATGTATAGTATCATGTCATCTGCAAATAGTGATATTTTAACTTCTTCTTTTCCTATCCTTATTCCTTTTATTTCTCTTTCTTGTCTAATTGCTCTGGCTAATGCTTCCAGAACTATGTTGAATAGGAGTGGTGACAATGGACATCCTTGTCTTGTTCCTGACTTTAAAGTGAAAGTTTTCAGTTTTTGTCCATTTAGTATGATGTTGGCTGTTGGTTTGTCATAGATGGCTTTGATCAGATTGAGGTCGAGGCCATCTATTCCTATTTTTTCTAAGGTTTTTTAACATGAATGCATGTTGGACTTTATCGAAAGCCTTTTCTGCATCTATTGAGATGATCATGTGGTTTTTGTCTTTGGCCGTATTGATATGATGTACTACATTAATTGATTTGCGAATATTGAACCATCCCTGCATTCCTGGAATAAATCCAACCTGGTCATGGTGTATAATTTTTCTTATGATTCACTGTATTCTATTTGCTAGTATTTTGTTGAGTATCTTTGCATCTATGTTCATTAGAGAGATTGGCCTATAGTTCTCTTTCTTGGTTGGGTCCTTCTCTGGTTTTGGTATCAGTATAATACTTGCCTCCAGAAATGTGTTAGGGAGAGCTGCTTCCTTTTCCATTTCATTGAAGAGTTTGAGGAGCGTTGGCATTAAATCTTCTCTGAATGTCTTATAGAATTCTGCTGTGAATCCATCAGGGCCTGGGCTTTTCTTTGTTGGTAAGTTTTTAATGACGTTTTCAATCTCATTAATTGATATTGGGTTGTTCAGGATTTTTGAATCTTCCTGATTCAATTTTGGTAATTTGTACCTTTTTAGGAATCTGTCCATTTCTCCTGAATTTTCTATCCTATGGGAGTAAAGATTTTCAACGTAGGTATTAATGATCTTTTGGATTTGTGTGGGATCTGTAGTGATTTCATCCTTTTCATTCCTTATTGCATGAATGTGAGTTCTTTCCCTTCTTTTTTTGATAAGGTTGGCTAGGGGTTTATCAATTTTATTTATTCTTTCAAAAAACCAACTCTTTGATTCACTTATTTTTTGTAGAGTTTTGTTCATCTCAATTGCATTAATTTCTGCCCTGAGTTTTATAATCTCCTCCCTTCTTTGGGCTCTTGGTTTGGCTTGTGGCCTTTTTCTAAGAGTTTGAGGTGTAGCATTAGTCTATTTATTTGCTCTCTTTCTGTTTTCTTTATATATGAGTTCATCGCTATAAATTTCCCTCTGAGGACTGCTTTCATTGCATCCCACAGATTCCGGTAGATTGTACTTGCATTTTCATTTATTCGTAGGTAATTTTTAATTTCTTCTTTAACTTCTTGTGTGACCCATTGGTTATTCAGGAGGTTGTTGTCTATTTTCCAAGTGTTTATGCGGTTTTTGGAGTTTTCTTTGTCATTAATTTCCAATCTCAGTGCACTGTGGTCAGATAATATGCATGGGATAACTTCAATTCTTTTGCATTTAGATAGATATGCTCTATGAGCTAGAATGTGGTCAATTTTAGAGAAAGATCCATGTGCAGCTGAGAAAAACGTGTATTCTGATGTTGTGGGGTGGAACACTCTGTATACATCTACTAAGTCCATTTGTTCACACTTTTGGTTCAAGTCTGTTATTTCTTTGCTGAGTTTCTGTCCAGTTGACCTGTCTCTTTGCGTCAGAGGGGTGTTTAGGTCCCCTATTACAATAGTGTTATTAGTTATTTGATTTTTCACGTCTGTTAAGATTTGACTTGTAAAGTTTGGTGCTCCATGGTTTGGTGCATAAATGTTTAGGATTGTTATCTCTTCTTCTTGCAGCTTTCCCCTAACTAGTATGTAGTGGCCTTCTTTATCTCTTTTGATTGTTTTTGGTTTGAAGTTTACATTGTCTGCAAACATAATAGCTACCCCTGCTTTTTTCTGGGGACCTGTTGCATGGAGAATTGTTTTCCATCCTTTAACTTTCAGCCTGTGGATTTCCTTTTGAGTAAAATGTGTTTCCTGTATACAAGATATCATTGGATTGTGTTCCTTAATCCGCTCTGCCGATCTTTTCCTTTTGACTGGAGAATTGAGGCCATTTACATTAATGGTTATATGTTGGCTTATTCTAGTCATGTTATTTACTTTTTGTTGTTTTCCTACTTTTGCTATCTGTTTACTTGCTTGTTCTGTTTGAGGGTTTCTTTCTATTGTTCTTGGGATTGTGGTCACTTTTTTCTCTGTCTAGAATATCTTTTAGTGCTTTTTGCAATGCTGGTGTGGCACTCATGAAGTTCTTCAGTTGTTCTTTGTTGTGGAAATATTTTATTTCTCCGTTGAATTTGAAGGATAGTTTTGCAGGATACATCAGTCTGGGTTGGAAGCTGTTTTGTCTCAGAATCTGTAATACCTCGCTCCAAGGTCTTCTTCATTTCATGGTTTCCGTTGAGAAGTCTGCTGTGATTCTGATCGGCTTTCCTTTATAGGTGATCTGTTTCTTTTCTCTAGCAGCTTTGAATATTATGTTCTTTTGCTGGATGTCTGGGATCTTGACTATCATGTGTCTGTGTATGGTTTTCTTTGGGTTATGGCTCATTGGGGTTCTTTATACCTCAATTAACTGTACTTCAGTATCTTTTACCATGTTTGGGAAATTTTCCACTATTATTTCAGCAAATATTCTTTTTATATCATTTGTATTTTCTCCTGCTGTTTCATTAACTCCTATAACTCGAATATTATTTCTTTTTGCCTCAACCTTTAGCTGTTGGATTGATTTTTCTTGGATCCTTGATGACTTTATGAGATCTTTCCTTTCATGCTCATTAGCTGCCATGCTGTCTTCAAGTTCTGAAATTCTATCTTCGGCTTCATTTAAGTGGTTTTGCAAGCTTCCAATGGAAGTTTTCAATTCCTGGCAATCTCTTTGGACCTGTTTCATTTGTGGTAATTCATTCCTAAATTGCTCTTGTAATGTTTCCATTTGTTTCCTATTTTCTTCTATTCTTTTATCTATTTCTTCTCTATGTGTGCAGAACATTTCTTCCATTATAGTTTTCAGTTCATTTTTTGTCTGAGAGATTATTTCTACTTTAATCTCTTTTTTGGCCTGATGGAGTTGTTTCTTTACTGCGGATGTGATCATTTCCGAAATTGCAGGTATGTGACTAATTTCTACTTTAATATGTTCTATGGCCTGATGGAGTTCTTTCATTACTTCGGACGTAATTGTTTCATAAATTGTAGGTATGTGGCTTATTTCTACTTTAATCTCTTCTATGGCCTGATGGAGATATTTCTTTATTTCGAATGCAATTGTTTCAGAACTTGCAGGTATGTGGCTTCCTAGTTCCCCTATATCCTCACATCCAGGACTTGTTCTGGGTGGGGTTGAGTTCTGAGACTGCGTTTTGTTCTTCTGTCTTCCCATTTTTGGATATCAGATTCAAACTATTGAGCTATAAATTATCCAAGCAGTTCACCAGGCAAAGGTGCATTGCAAAGGCTGCTCCAATGGCTCCTTCTCTTTGGGGGAATGTCCCTTAATCTTTCTGCTAAGAGTTCCACTCAAAAGGCTGCTCAGATGCTGGTTTGTGGGCCGAGCTACTCCCTACCCAGAGATCTGCCCGGGGCATGTAAACAGCTCACTGGCCCAGGGCTCCGTGCCGGCAAAGGGGCCATGCAGAAGTTCCTCCATGGGCCGAGCTCCTCCCGACTCAGAAATCCGGTCGGGAAGCACAAACAGCTCCCCCACCCAGGGGTCTGTGCAGGCAGGGGGCCTGCCCAGAAGTTCCTCCATGGGCCGAGCTCCTGCCAGACTCAGAAATCCGGTGGTGGCGTGCAACCAGCTCCCCGACCCAGGGGTCCATGCAGGCAGGGGGGCCACCCAGAAGTTCCTCCGTGGGCCAAGCTCCTCCCCTTCACTAAAACTTTGGCAGATTAGAAACACGGTCCCATCCAAAGTGCAATGTTAACAAATAAACATGGGTGAGCAATAAAGAGAAAGATTTTTATTCTGAGATTCAGTTATAATCAGTAAGACTGTCCATTCCTGAATTCATATGCCTGTACCAAGGAGTTGGTCATTACAGATGTACTTTATCCCTGAAGAGTCAGTAACCTTATCGAACACTATAATTTTATCAGAACAGCACACCTGGGCTACAGCAACAGGGTAGCATTTTCCTTTATAGTCTATTGCAAACTGTCTCACATCCAACTTTAAAATGTGACTCATGTAACAGGGTGGGAGGGAAGGTGGGGATAGCTATGTACTTAGTGGGTGCTCTGAAGTATGGCTTAAAAGTCAACATTTACAATAAAGTTATGCTGGAGAACGCGTACAAGAACAGTGGTGGTCACTCACACTCCAAGGCAACACCAATTTATCCAGTGATTTAGCCGGGATTTATCCTAGCTCAGCCACTGCCACCTAGTGGTTTATCACAAGTGCATTCCATTCTGGCCACAGTGTCAGCTCCATGAGAAAGAACCACTTGATTCTACGTTAAAGAACATTTAAATTCATCCTTACTTTGAAGGATGCTATTTCAGCGCATATGCTACCCAGAGGCAACCTCTCCTGACTCTATAGAGACCAAGCCCAGGCTATACTGCTAGTAAGAATCAGCCTTCTGGTATACCTGCTTTCATCAGGAAGGCTGCCAAGGCTTACTGCAAGTTATTCTCCATCCATGTGCCAATCTATAAGTGTAAGACTTCACACTTGCAGCACATTTGCTGGACTTTGCTTAGAAAAATAAACTTTGCAATCCATTCACATGGAAATGCTAGCTGTAGCACTCATTAATCACATGCATAAACAAATTTTTAAAATTTTCTTGAGTTTTATTTTCTCAAATCTTTAAAATATACAGAATCAGTAATCATCTCTTAATGCTATTCCACACATATGTAAAGAAAATCACATAAAGTCTTACATATACAAGTTAAGTAAACAGTAGGTATTAGTATTTGAATGTCCTCAAGCAAGCTAGGATGCATTAGCATATTTTTATTTTACTACATGTTTTATAATTACATAAACAACAAAATTTTTTACTTCACACCCCAAAGTGCCCACAAAGCTGCATACAGATTAGTGATTCCAGACACATAAGTACTGAGTGAACAAGAAAAATATCAGTGTTTCAGAACCAGGTCATTTCACTTTGCCCACAACCCCTCCACTTTAGTCCTGTGACAACAAGGCCTGCTTGCTTTATGTTCATGATATTCCTTCAGGAACCAGATTTTTTAGCAGAACATATGATAGGGTTAAATTCTATCCACCATCCATGGTTATTACATTGTTTATTCAATCACTAGTAGTTGCCCTCTTGCTAACTTAGAACGGTCTTGGCTGTGCTGTCATAAATTCAGATGGTAAATTAATCTTGTATTCTTCCTAAGTGAGATCTTTCCCTGAACCTCTCCTTGCAGCCTTCCATTTGGCATCCATCACTTTAGAACTGTGATTCCTAGCTGTGGCAAAAAATAAATAAACCACATACAGTGATAATATTGTGATTAATTTACTAATGAAAGCCACTGTCCTCACCTACTTTTCATTCTTCCTCAGGTTGATTGCAACAAAATTATGCCTCAGAGTTCTTCTAGGCAACAGGCCTATGAAAACAGCTATACATGTGACATGTTTAGTCAGAAGACAACTTCTGTCCTAGTAATGGACATGTGCTAAGGAGGCTATTAAAATTTGTCCAAACTAGTGTTTTCTCTTCCCGCTCTTTTATTTTAAAATCGGTGATTCTAAAAGTACATGAGGAATTATCTTTAGAAAAAGCAAAGCCTCTGGTCCTCACGGGACATCTAATCAGCAATGCCTGAGGCTTTGGAAGAGAAAGAGGCTGCTGTGTGAAGTAGAATGACAAACTGAGCGGTATGCCCAGCCTTCAGGAGAACCATCCCCTGCACAGAGGCATTGTGTCGCTCAGTGTCAAGAAAGAATGTCTTTTCCTCGAAGCTAACAGACTGTAAGTTTTAAACTGAAGGCAGGGGAATGAGGGCAATAAATGTCCAGGATAAGTGGAATACAGAACAGAAAACAGTGTGGGCATCGATAGTGAGTCACAACCCGAGGAGGCAGAAAATGCTTCATATGGCTCAATACTAATGGGCATCACTGTAATAAAAAGAAAATTCCCTATTAGTATATAATGGAGGCCTTAAAATAAAATAATATATAAGAAGTATCTTAAGAACTCTGGGAAGATCCATCAAGAATGAAAGGTATGTCCTGCTTGTACTGAATGATGCAAGGCTGAAATCATTTAGAGCAGGGGTCAGCACAAAAGGTGAGCGAAGCGGCGGTTGTATAACTGTGGGAGTCTGCCACACACGCCTGGATGGTGCACAGTACGAAACTAGCTTAGGTGGAAATGTAGGAGTAATGAGAGATTGCAGTTGCACCGAATGCTTCTAAGGGTCTTATTAGTTTCACTGAAAACAAGCCATCGGATACAAAACATCTCCAGCCTCCCTCACATCCTCAGAAGGTAGAAGTAATCAAAAGAAGGGCCGCTCCAGAGTTTGAGGTGACACACGAGACAGAAAGGAGAGGCTAGAAAGAGAGAAAAGTGCACAGGCCTTGCTGTGATCCTGCTACCAGGCTCAGGAACACTGGAAATTTACCACAGAGGAAATGAGAACACAGCCTTAAATCCTCTGAGATTTTATGAGCTTTATCTGTGCTGAAATGCACAGCTTTGTTTCTTCAGTGTTGAGTGCTGTTGCCTTTCATTATGTACGAGGGCTGCGATTTATTATTGGACTTCTTATTTGACCAGTATCTGCCTTTGTTCCACATGTTCTCTTTTCCCTTAAAATAACGTGGCTATCAAATGTGGAACATGTCTCTTTGTGGACATGTTCAGAAGATACCCTAGAGTAAGACCCTGGCAGTGGAGTAGTTGGGTCCAGTCTGTGTCTGTGGCTAGATTTCTAGAGACCACCAGATTATCATCCACCGTTGGGATTCAACACTCCTATAGAGAAAGTCTAAGCCCCACTCTTCACACGCTGTACCGTGTACAGTCTTGCTGTCAAATCTTTGCTAACGTAATGGTCTCATCTTATTTTGAAGAATGCTAATGAGATTGAACATGTTTATAGATGTTGGTTTCACACGATGCCCTATCTTTGTATTGTACTTTGATATCTTTTGGCATCTTTTGACAATTTTATCATTGTTCTTATTGCTCTGAGATTCTTATTGCTCCATGGTATTCTGTTAGTATTCCCTGCAAAGATCACACAACCTCATGTGACTGCAACAAATGTCCTCTTTCCACATGTAGTCTTTTTGTTCATTTAATGAAGTATTTTTAATGCGACAAATTCTTAATTTAAAGTCAAATTTATCAACAAAGTTAATATAGAAATAAGGCATCATACCATCCAGTACTCTATTTGGAATCACAGAGAAGTGTGCAGCTACTAAAATAAGAGATGGACATGACATAGTGTTCAGACATCCATCATTTTCTGATTTTAGTGTTGCCCATGTTCATTTATTTTGCTACTATGTCATTTACACATTATTAGAATAATTCTAGGCAATGAATTTACATCATGAGTGTTTATTCTTCTGCCCATAGGTCTGCTGGTCAGCTAAGGGTTTGCTAATGTTGAACCCACTAGGCTGTTAGCTGCACTTCAATCTGTGGTCTGGTTGGGTTTGGCCACAGACTGATGGTTAGGCTCAGATCTGCTACACACAATTCCCATTCAGCAGTTATTTGGGGCGGGGGGTGACCCCATAGAAATACTTTAAAGCTTCACCTCATGTTAGCTACTCACATCCCTTAACAAGGCACATGGTTAATTCTAAAGAGAGGTGGGGGTGAGGTGAGACTCGAGGGGAAAGAAGAGCAAAGTGAAAACATTTATTACACAACACTGGAGTCTATCCCAGGGAACTTCTATATCAGAAAGTATGTAGTTTCTGGCTGGCTTTTTCCGGAGGAGCATAAAATGCCATATTTTAATCAATCTTTGTGTAGATGTGTGATGTAATAATCTTGCATAATAAGTCTCACTTTATGATGTTGTAAAGAATAAAACAAACTCCCAGTCATGTAGAATAACTCTAGAAATGTACAGCATAAGAACTATAGTAAAATTATACCGTATAGTGAAAATGTGATTTTAGTGCTCGTATCACACACACTCAAAAGGAGGGGTAGATTAATTTGCTTGCCCTTAATAGTCATTTCTCTATGCACATGTTCTTAGTTTAAAGAATTACATAATACACAATCCAGAAACAATGAAGGACAATGACGGTCATACATGCATATAAACTAAAGCTCTCCATTCAAATTATATTCTGCTGTATATTTAAACCATTATTTATGTTAGGACCAAAACTATTAAATTTATATATAGATAAAACTAACATTTTAGTAAGAAGTATAAGGTAATATTTTAATAAATGGCAAACATTGCAATGTTTATAATGGTAAAAATCAATATTACTAAAAATATCTTCCCCAAATTAAATGTAGTAGCTAATGCAGCTTCAAATCACTGAAAATTTGGGAAGTTTCTTTTTGATACTAGAGAAAAATAATGAAGTTTGTGTATGAGAATTCAATATGCAGAAAATGTCAAATATTTTTGAAAAATTAGTGAAGGGGATTGCATTACAGGGTTTCAAAAATAACTATAAACTAGTTTATTCAAAAGTCTGGTATTAACAAAAGTAGCAGCTTTGGGTATGGAAATTGAATACCTGATGGCTGTGACATTTTAATACAGTGGTGGAAATGATTGATTTTAAAAGGCATATTTGGCTACCCATCTGGAAAAATATAGCCTGAAGTTTTATCTTCCGCTGTATATAGAGATAAATTCCAGATGGAATGAATATCTTAACTACGGAATCTATAAGAATTTAAAAGGAAAATTAGAAAAATGATTTTATAACCTGTAAATGGAAGCAATGTTTTAAAAGACTATAGGAACCTCAGAAACCGTAAATTAAGAGATCAAAATTAAACAAAATGGCACTAATGTTGTACACACCTAACACACGTCCAAGACCCCGCCTCCTCCTGGTTTCCCACTTAATTCACTCCCTTCTCCCGTCTTCTTTGCTGTGCTGACTTTTACTGTCCTGTGTCATGATTTATCAAGACCAGGTTCAGTTCCTTTTCCATCTCTCTGCGTTTCTAGCAGGAGGAGCCCTGATTTCGCACAGGTTTTGCTTCCTCTGCCCCCGCCCCCCAGGAGAACAGGGCCTCAACTTTGTTTCCCCTTTATAGTTTGTGTCTTGAACCTCATTCTGTCTGAGGTAAACTTTATTCTTGTCATTGTTAGATGTAGTCAGTCAAATCCAACGGCGACTTCACCCTCGTAGAATCTGATGCCAGCTCCCACCCTCTCTCACTGGCTGCAGGCCAGCATCTGCAGGAAAGGTGATCTCCTCTGACCTTCGCAGACCCTGCTGGCCCCTCCCCGGGAAAGCCTTCCTCTCACTGAGTCTCAGCAGCTCCTGCACATAACCCGCCCTCTGAACCCTTCTCCTTGCAAGCGCTCCTCTCCTGCGCATGGACACAGGCCTAGTTGCTGCCACAGGTTCTCAGGAAGGGTTTGTCCAGGAGCAGGGCCTCAGTTGCCTCCAGGAACCTAACTGAAAAGCAGGCGATCTCAAAGACCTCCAGAGCTAGCCTCGGGCCTGCTCTTAAGGCTTCCATGGCTGCCACTCCGTAATCTTTTTTTCCTTTGGGTGGAAAGTCTTTTATTTTTTTTTTTTATTAAGAAATGGTGATTTAAAACTGCAGATTTCCCTTTCTAAAAGGTTTCTTTCATATCTTATACCTCCCTCATTCATAAAAGCCAAAAAATTAGTGCTCTGTTCGGTTTGACCACCAACCATACAATGTAAGGACGCTCTCCTGCCTCTCCAATTTTTGGAGACGGTTACATGAAATACTCAACACTGAGGGCGATATGAGGCATGATGCCTCTGGCTTGTACTCTCAGCACTAAGGCTGAGGCAGGCGGATGGTCAGTTTATGGCAGGCTTGTGCAATTTAGTAAGTTTGTGTGACCCTGTCTTAAAATTAAAAAAAAAAAAAACAGGATTATGGGTATAGTTTAGTGTAAAGGCCCTGAGTTCAATCCCCAGTACCATAAAAATGAATGAATGAATGAATGAATGAATGATTTAAAAATCTGAGCTTGATAATGCCCTGAAAACCCTTCAACTAACTGATTACTACTGGGAAAAATGCATTAAAAAACAAGTTGTTAAACATCATGTATGTTTGTATATGTTTTATTCTACCTTATGATTTATATTACTTAAGGGTCATAGAAACCAAAGAAACATGCAGGATCTAAGGACTGAGAAAGTGAGGTCGCTGTATGTGCGCTGCAGTAGCAGCGCTTGAGGAACAGAAGCCCGGTGAGCCTAACGCGCTGCGAAAGCGCAGCGGCCAGAGGAGGCCAAGGCCGCGCCCGCTGCGCGAAGGGGCGGGAAGGACGACTCCGGGATTCATGCTTTCCATGGCCCCTGACAACACTGTCATCCAAGTCACAGATTTTGGCAAATCAGAGGGATAAGTGTTGAGTGCAGGCTGCGATGTTTACATGAGTAGATGGTTACGAGGCGACCGAGACCGGTAGCTATTTGCTCTCAAAGATTAATTTCACAAATCTAATTCTTGAAGGATACTTTAATTATGCTTTATAAGAAACATGGAGTGATAAATATTGCCAGGTAGCTCAACTGGGCAAATGGCACTGGGAAAGAAGAAAAAATAATCTATTTCCACACAATATTTATCTGAAGGATCCTAACGGCTTTAGTGTAAATGTACATGATTTATCCCATC
This sequence comes from Dinomys branickii, assembly GCA_004027595.1. Taxonomy (NCBI): domain Eukaryota; kingdom Metazoa; phylum Chordata; class Mammalia; order Rodentia; family Dinomyidae; genus Dinomys; species Dinomys branickii. The sequence continues at coordinate 5,389 of PVLD010001756.1, read as the reverse complement.
CCCCTTTTCTTCTTAGTTGTATGAGTGACTGTGGCAAGCTTTAATATCGAGTGGGGGGATCTATTACAACCTCTCTTTCTCTGCTTCAACAGTACTGTGGGGGGCTGGGGGTATAGCTCAGTGGCATAAGCACTTGCCTGGCAAGCTCAAAGTCCTGAGTTCGATCCCTGGTACCGGAAAAAAAAAAAAAAAAAAAACAGTACTGTGGAGCAGCTACATTATGCTCAGGTGTGATGCTTTACTTTGTCTGTGGCTATATAATGAAGAAAAAACATACTCCTTGTCCACGAGGTGCCAGCGCTCAGCACAGGCCACCCCTGGCTGTGAATTAGGCTCCTGTTAGGCAAGGGCTTGGGAGAATGTAAATGGGCACTGAGAAGAGGGACACAAGCCAAGTCAGGAAAGAGGGTGGAGGAGAGGGAGGCTGCGAGACACCCCTGGACAGAAGAAACCTACGCTGTATCTTGAATAAGCAAATGAACCTAACTGTAGAGAAAACACATTGAAGTAGAGCTAGGCAGTTGAGAGGAAATGTGCCGTGGTTATCCACTCATCTAACAAAGACACAAAGGGCCACAGTGGGTCAGGCACTGAGGTCACTGGGGACACAGTGGTGGAGAAAACAGACATGTCCTCCTAGAGCCCGGGATCCAGGAAGTACCAGATGCTGAACAGACTTGGAGAGCAGATGACAGTGTCGTGGAGACTTCATCTTTTGTAAAGGGGGTGAGATGTGGCAATGTTTCTCTGACAGAGTCATCTTATGCTGAGGCCTATGACAAAGAGGTACTCGTGAGGGCTCAGAAGGAAGACGAAGGGAGTGCAGTGAAGCCAATATTATTGTTTGACCATCAGTAAAAGAACAAATGACACATTTGGGAAACATAGGTAGTTTGGCTGAGGGGGATGCAGCAAATAGAGAAGCATATCTAAATTATAGATATATTTACATATACATGAGTACATATAGCATATATTGTATATACATATTATATATAACATATAATAATATGTATAACATATATTATATGCAACATATAGAGAGAAGCGGGGAAAAGAGCTGTACTGACATGTACCTAGAACACAAAGGAAAGATGGGCACGTTCTTATGCGGGATGGAGTGGTGTCATTCTTGTTTGAGTCTTGAAAGATGAGTAGGTATCTGACAGGACTCAAGCAGAGCAGTCTTTCCATTTCACTTTAGGTGTTCTGGCAGCGTGCGTGGAGAAAAGCTCAGCCTCCAACCCAGCCACTGCACGACTGTCTGTAAGTGACTTTGCTGCGGCTCTGATATTCCTTTCCCCAAAACAATGACACAAAATAATGAGTCCATGTTCAGCAGGAGCTGTCTAATTAGCAACATTGCCAAACAGTAATCAGAGAAAACGGATCACGGTATTCACACTCTAGCAACGACGGTTCCTCTGTGGAACTATTAACGACGGCGCGCGACGAGGTCAGTATGCAACTTTAATGATGTCAGGCGTGCACAGTGGAAAAATACACGGGAGGTGATTAACTGATTTGCTTACTTATTTATTTGTTTATTGTAGAGGCACATTTGCCCTTCTTTTTGGCAAACGCTGAAGCTTTTCATCATGGTGAGAACTCAGAGTCAGGTCATATACATCCTGACACCACCACATTTTGAAAGTGATAGTCACCAGTGATCACACTGGAAGATCACTCATCACTGTTGCAAGAGGTCCTGGCTTATTTTTTATTTTTAAATAAAAATGTGAGCATTTTGGTTAGCCAAAGGGTAAAAGTAATACTGAATTTTCCAGGCATAAATTGGGAGCAGTCTCAGCATTTGCATGTGATTCTGAAAGGCTTTCAAATTTCTACTATATTTCAGTATCCTCACATGTATAAAGGGCCAGATGAAATAAAGGCAACAGGATTATTCCCTTTACCATCCTGTGTTTTTAAAGCTTCTGTGAAATACTAAAACACTTATTCCTAAAACCTAAAGGAATGGATACTTACTTTCCTTCTTTCTTCCCTACCTTACTCCCTCCCTCTCTCATTCATTCCCTTCCTCCCTTCCTTCATTTTTATTAGGCAGGCGTAGAAAGAATTCACTAATTTAGTAAAGCACTTTCTAGGCCCTACTCTGTCAGTAAACGTAGAAATTTGTAAGTAACAGACATTATTCCAGCTTTTGATGTTCTAGTAAAGGAGATACATTGATCCTACTTCATGATACAAGAAAATCAATCGATAGAATGATAGTAGTGTAGGATGTCCTCAACTTATGAACATTCACACTGTGAACTTCCCCAGATGTGATGGATCTCTCATTAGGAACAATTCTAGATGTGAACAAATTGAAGAAGGAGCTCATGTGTCCGCCAGACATTGTCACAGCTGTGCTGCTGTGCGCTCACTGCGCACTGCAATAGTTTATAGCACTACAGTGCTCAGTCAGAGCCCAGGATGTTCAGAAGCAAGAGGAAAGGCAGTGGTGATGTAGGGGTGGCTGCTAGGAAGGGCAAAGCAATAACCATGGAAACAACAGTGAAAATTCTTGAGAGACTGGATCCAGCTGGAAAGGTGGTAGACGTGACTGGTTCTTATAACCATGAATCTTTCCACCATTGGCACAATTCTAAAGAACAAGGACAAGAGCACAGGACGTGTGAAGTTTGCTATGTCAATGAAGTCAATGATACTACCCGAAAGGCATGGTGCAGTGATACAGCAGATGAGGAGACCTCTCTGTGTAGATGTGGGAGGAGCATCAGTGTCGAGTCTGACTCAGCTTAATGCTTATTTAAGAAAAAGCAAAAAGCCTGTTTGAAGATTTGAAGAAAAGAAAGGTGGACAGAGTGCGTTTTTCAACTAAGACTCACTTTGTTGGACTTATGAACAAATCTGACTTTCAAACATTCTCACTGAATGGAATTCATTTGTAAGTGGGGGACTTTAGTGTAGTAACAAAAAATACAATTTAAATTTAAAATGTCAACAAAAATTCAAACAAAAATTATTCATTGACTATGAAAAAGCAAGAAAGTGTCAATGAGAAGTACAAGAGTAGAACATATAGAAAAGTACTAAGGAAAGCAATATAATCAAGTCCAAATATAACTATAGTCAATAAATATAAATGGACTAAATTAACAAGTGAAGAGAGAGACGTTTATTTGGACTGAAAATAAAATCCAGTAATATTACATTTTAAAGGGACACCCTGAAACACAAAGACAATGAAAAGCTGAACTTTAATGAAAAAAGATATAGCAAATGAATATGAAATAATTAAGAAGCTATAAATCACCATATTTTCATAAATAATATGTTATCTACTAAGAGAGTGTTATTAAGGATAGGTAAGGCAACTATATGAATAAGTAATTCAGTTTATGGAAAGAAGCTATAAAAATTTTAAAATTGTGTACATTTACCAGGATAATCTCATGTGTTAGTGTGAGAAAAAGAATGAAGTTGGACTCTTATCTAATACTATGTACAAAAATTAACTTAAAAGGACAAAACACAAATATAAAAGTAAAAGCTGTAAAACTCTTAGGATAAAGCATGCAGGTAAATTTTCACGGTTGGGTATTTGGCAAAAGCTTCTCAGAGTGACAATCAAAAGTCTGAGCAACAAGAGAAAAATCAGTTGAATTTTGTAAAAAATTTAAAAATTTATTCTCAAATGGTGTAATTAGAAGGTGAAATAACAATCCAGAATGTGAGACAAAAGTGGAAAATTATGTATATAAGGGACTTACATAAGACTCTACAAAGAACTATTATAATAATAATGAGAATATAATTGAATTTTTAAAACTTGTAAAGGATCTGAAATACATTTCTCTAAAAAAGTTTTACAAATAGCAAATAAGCACAAAAATTGCTTAATATCACTAATCATCAGGAAAGGTAAATCTAACTGAAATAAAATTCCAACTAACACTCAACAGTAGACCAAAATGTTCAGATCATGACAAACATTGGAGAAGATATGGGAAAATAGAAACCACCCTGTGCGGAGGGTGGAAATATACAATTGCACAGCTGTGATAGTACACAACTCGGCAGCTTATCAAATACTTGAATATGAAATTGCACCTGAATTACAATTCCACCCCTAGGTATATACCTAAGAGAAAGGAAAAGACATCCTCCCCCAATTTGTACACATCTGCTTCCAGGAGCATCTTTCATAATAGCAAAAGCATACATATAAACCTCTCAAGTGTCCTCAGATGATGAATGATTTTTACAAGTCTGGTATGTCCATATAATTGAATGCCATTCCATCCTGAAGAACTGACACGAGCCACAACATGGATAAACCTTAAAAACATTACATTAAATGAAAAAGACCAGTCACAGAGGCTCCATATTATGATTCTATTTATACAAAATAAAATGTTAGATGTAGGTGATTGTTTTGTTTTCAGACATTACTAAAACTGAAGGACTGCATATACCTGTGAATATAGCAAAGCAGCTTACACTGTATATTTTGCATGGGTGATATATATAGTATAGAAATTATACTCAAAACTGTTTGAAAAAATAACCAAAAAAGAGAATTTGATTAAATGACCTTTCTGAGATATTTCAGTATGCCTCTTACAGTTTAATACATTATTGTATTAAAATTGTGCTTAACAACATAGGTGCAAAAGCAGATATAAAAAACGCACGCTCAATTATTAGAGAACAGAGATGCTTTGTAGGCTAAAGTAGAACATTTACAAATGTAGACTATGTACTATGTGATAATTAAATCTCAAAAGTTTCAAAGAATTGTGCATACCACACTATTCTGGCCCCATACAATTAAGTTACAAATCCGTAACAAAATAATAAACTTTTACAAATATTGCTCTTTGACAATTCTAGGCAACAAAGGCAAAAGTAGGGAGCATCACAATCCCTGACTTGAAGCTACTGTGATAAAGTCAGCATGGTACCAGCAAAAAGAAAACAAACCTTAGGATCAGTGGGACAGATTGTAAGATGCGGATACAAATTCAGACACACTCGGCTACCTTATCTTTGACAAAGAGGCCAACAGGTTCACTGGAAGAAAGATAGCCTCTTTAATAAGTGGTCCTGGAAAAACTAGCTTTCCACATGCTGAAGACTAAAACTAGACCCATGTCTATCACCATGCACTAAACTAAAATCAAAATGCCTCAGAGATCTAAATATTAAAACAGAAACACTAAATGGCAAATAAATACATGAGAAAGTGTTCCACATCCTTAGTCATTCGAGAAATGCAAATAAAAACAACATCGAGATTTCATCTCACCCCAGTAAGACTGGCCAGTATGAAAAAGTCATCCAATAACAGATGCTGGCGAGGCTGTGGAGAAATAGGGACTCTATTACACTGCTGGTGGGAATGCAGACTGGTGCAACC